>CM059040.1:25786367-26178867 GCA_030279155.1 Forsythia viridissima
GCCAACTTAAAAATTAATAATTTTGCTTAAAAATTATTAATTTTAAGCAAAAATAATAATTTGCTTAAAAATTGATAAGGTTGGTAAAAGGTCTTGCTTTCAAAAATTTTCCCTAGAAAATTTGAGCTCCTCATTAGCCAAGAAAATCTTTTCCTCATTTTGGTGGAAAACACCATCACGTGCAAGAAAATGGAAAATTTTTTCCATGGAAAATTTGTTCAATCAAACAAGTCAAAAGGTGGAAAATGGGTGGAAAATTTGCATTTTCCATGGCAAATTTGAGCAATCAAACACAACCTTATAGTGGACACATGGGCAATTTTGAACGATACCAATATAACATATTATATAAAAATCTAACTATTCAAACATGATCGAAGAAAATTACGGTCAAAAGTTGTAAATGCAAAAAAAACCATACCGAACAATTCAAAACAACCATACAAAATTTTAAACTTTGTGGTGGACTCTGACCTCTTAACAAATATCACACATTAGAAAAAATAAATGTACAGATTATAAGACATAGGATTAAGAATGAGAAAACCTAATGAGTAGTTTCATAAACTAAATATTTAATGATGAATTATAAAGTATTGAGTTCACAATGTGAAAATTTGTTTGCTAAGGCAATTGATCTCATACTCAGCCAGAAATACACAGTGTATAGTGGAGTTTATTTTTTTAAATTGTATTATAATTCATTTTATTGTATGTTATGAATAGAATATTGGAGATTTCTTGAATTCCATTGTAGATTGGAATGTCAATCTATAATCATACTAGAGGAATTAGGAGAGTCAAGCTATGAAGAGGATGGAGATGAGAAAAGCAACTAGCCCGAAGTACATTCTTATCATAATTTAAAGATGTTTAGATGATGTGGTTATTATCTAGTTGACAAAACTGTTCAATAAGATCTTAAAAAATAAAAAGCTGCCACGTCAACTAAGGAAGAGCAATACGGTGCCTAATATGAGAATAAAGAAGATATTCAAGTTACTACGAATTATATAGTTATCAATCTCCATAACCATAAACATGAAATCATGGGAGATGCTTAAAGAGCAAAAATTAAAGTGTAATTCAAGAGTCTTTGGAGAATCAGTTTGGCAGTGACAGATCTATTATTGCAAGAAATGAAGAAGAGCTATAAGATATTTTTTGTGAAAGGAAAACCGTATAAGATTAAAACGCTAGTTCTATTGAACAGTTATTAGACATGCTATTCTTTATGAAATTAAGTGTCAGAAAATCCTCAAAGAAAAAAAACACACAAGTGTAACTTCAAAAGCATCTTTGTTCATAATAGAATCAACAGTTCATGAGTTTAACCACATGTAAACGATCGATGGAGAAAAAGAATAAATTTAGAGAGTATAATTTTTACAGCAAAAAAAAAAAAAAAAAAAAAAAAAAGCTTTTCAGCTAATATTGCCTTTTTTCTTTTAGTAGTGCAATTTCCTTTTATTTTGACCAGTAGTTGGGATCATACTCCTAGCAATACGGTCAATGCCTAGATTCCATCAAAGACAGTCCACACAAATATTAAACATGCACGGAATCACCACCTATCTAAATAACTCCCTATGCCGACTTAACCACCCTAAACTATCCTTTCAATTGGCCAAGTGATCCAATTTTCAATTGGTGGTCTTGGTTTTAACAACCTAAGTCCACAATTCCATCCAAAAATAATGATTATCATGACCAAGGTTCTAAAAAGCGTAAAGCGTGGTTAAGTGTGGAGGCCAAGTTTCAAGCTTTTTGGGCGTAGGCGAGGCTTAGGCGGGACTAAGGCGTGAAAAAGCGTTTTCTTATTTTTAATATTATTTTAAATATTAAAAAAAAAAAGAGAAAAAAAACATTTTTAACTAAAAAGCGCACATCTAAGCGAGCATAGGCGCGCCTAGGCGTAACTAAGTGAGCCTAAGAGACACTAAGCGTGTCTAGGCGTGTGCTTTTTAGTTAAAATTTTAGTTGAACAAAAAAGCGCGCACCTAGGGCCTAAGCGAAGCGTGGAGGTCAAGCTTCGCGCCTAGGCGCGCTTTTTAGTACACTGGTCATGACTATTGTGCTCAAAATTAGTAGTTTCACATGGATAAGCATGGTAAAAAAATAAACATAAGTAGAACAACCTAATCACAGTTATGAATCAAAAGTAAATAACATCATCATTAGCCAGCAAGAGAATCCAACTAAGACACAAAGAGAAAAAATATATATATATAAATTAAAAAAGACTCCACAACAAACATATTCAAACATTACCAAAAAAGAATACAAATAAAAATAACATAACCATACAAGAAGAATTAGGAGAGTCAGGCTATGAAGAGGATGGAATTGAGAAAAAGCAACTAGCCCGAAGTAAATTCGTATCATAATTTCAAGATGTTTAGATGAGGTGGTTATCATATAGTTGACAAAACTGTTTAATAAGATCTTAAAAAATAAAAAGATGCCATGTCAACTGAGGAAGAGCAATACAGTGCCTATTATGAGAATAAAGAAGATATTCAAATTACTATGAATTACATAGTTATTACCATAACATTAAATCATGGGAGAGGCTTATTGAGCACAAATTAAAGTGTATTTCAAAAGTCTTGGGGAAAAAGCAACTAGCCCGAAGTCAATTCGTATAATAATTTCGAGATGTTTAGATGATGTGGTTATTATATAGATAACAAAACTGTTCAATAAGATCCTAAATAATAAAAAGCTGCTACATCAATTGAGGAAGAACAATACGGCGCATATTATGAGAATAAAGAAGATATACAAGTTACTTTGAATTACATAGTTGTTAATCTCTATAAACATAACATGAAATCATGGCAAAGGCTTATTGAGCACAAATTAAAGTGTAATTCAAAAGTCTTGGAGAATCAGTTTGACTATAACAGCGAAATCTATTATTGAAATCATTTACTTCTTAGAAGATTGATAAAGAAGTATGAAAAACGAAACAAGATCACCACATGGTTTTTAATAATTTTTAAAATCCTATCAATATGATTAAAAATATATATGATAGAGCAGTCATAAGCATGATATGTAGTGGCAGTAGTAGTATAGAATTTCCAATCACTAATCATAGATGATCTTACAAATATATCAAAGCTGACTTCCGTAGTGCATGTTATTCGATGATGGCATAGTTTTAATTGATTATACTATAAAGGGGTTAAATAACAAGTAGAACGTTGAAGAAGTACTAAGGTTTTAAATAAAGTAAAGCCAAGACAAAGTAGGAATAAGGATAATAATATAATTGCTATATAGAATTATATCACCCATAAAAATATTTAATTTAGGTATTCGGGTTTTGATTATTGTCAAGGACCGATATATTGAAGACGATATAAAGCATATGACTAAATTGGGTTGGAAGAAATGAAGAAAAGCTATAAGAAATTTTTGTGAAAGGAAAATCATAAAAGATTAAAACGCTAGTTCTACCGAGCAGTTATTAGACCTGCTCTTCTTTATGGTACTAAGTGAGGGGGAAAACAAAAACAAAAAATAAAAAAACCTTTTCAGCTAATATTGCTTTTTTGCTTACTGGTGCAATTGCCTTTTATTTGGACGAGCAGTTGGGATCAGAACCTAACATACGGTCAATGCCTAGATTCCAAACAAAAAAACTTTTCAACTAATATTGTCTTTTTGCTCTTAGTGGTGCAATTGCATTTTATTTGGACAAGTAGTTAGAATCAGAACCTAATATACGGTCAATGCCTAGATTTGAGTGAATGAGTGAATGAGAGAGAAAGTAGCAGATGAGAAGATAACTAGGCAATGCATTTGCTACCATTCCCTTCATTTTCTTCAACAGAATTAGAATTTAAGCACTACTCATAGATTCATCTAAATATGTACCCAATAAGAATGTATATTCAGGAGGTGCAAAAAATAAGTTAAGCTAATTATAATTTGCCATAAAAGATACTAACGGATACTAATGGAAATCTTCTGCTACCATGTGACTTAAACCCCAAATTTTGTAGTTCGGTATAATATTAGCATAAGATCCATATACAATAGAAGGAAGTTTTTGTCAACCCGATAGGCCTTCAATTATGAAAGTGGTTAGTTTTCATGTTTGGCACATAAAAAGAAAATAATATTTGTTATGTATTAAGCTTTGAATTGAAAAGTCCAATCACAGAATAAAGCTACGACATGGATTCCAAAGGTACGACATGGATTCCACAGAAGTGGGGTGGGGGCTTCTAATGTTGAAAACTTATTATCCACCAAACCAAAGCACTCAACATGCCATCAGAATTAGCCAGAACATTAAAATTGATTCTTCAAATAAAATACAAAAGGTAACAAGCACAAGGAAAAACCTGCAATTCTATCATCCAAAGGTACGACATGGATTCCACAGAAGTGGGGTGGGGGCTTCTAATGTTGGAAAATCTTATTATCCACCAAACCAAAGCACTCAACATGCCATTAGAATTAGCCAGACCATTAAAATTGATTCTTCAAATAAAATCCAAAAGGTAACAAGCACAAGGAAAAACCTGCAATTCTGTCAATGCACTTGTCAAAGGAATCTGGCTATTGTGTTCATTTTTCTGGTCTATTGATATTCAATATCTTCATAGAATTCGAATAGCATGGCTTGTGAAATAACCAAAACTTCATGTCTTAAAAATAAAAGTATATGGTTAGTTACTGCTTTTGCATCTGGATTATATGCTCGACTGTCAGGCTTTATTTTAAGTTTCTACAGTTGGGATGAAAAATAAAAGTATATACGAAATATGGATGCAGAGCTTCTTCTTGAGAATGAGGAAAGCAAGAGTTAATTTTATTGTCAAGTTTCAATTCATTCCACATTGGCCATATAATTGAACTGACCTAGACCAACCAATTTGGAGCCCACAAGACATCATTTCTTTTTCTGATTTTGTTTAAGCAATTTTTCATAGCCGGTTCCATTTTCTTCCGAATTAATTCAATTTGTTTCTAAATTTAAGTAAAAACAAATTAAACTAAAAAAAAAAAAAACTAAAAACACCATACAATTCCCAAAACAAAAATGAGTGAATGATGAAAAAAGAATGATATAATACTAATAGATTAAAGAAACTGACGTCTTTGTTAAATTACTCACAGGAGTTAGAAGAAACCCGAGTGCATCTTCAAAGTTTTGAAGAGGAACAATTTTGGCATTGTTTTCTTTCAGGCCTCCATGAACATAACCACCGGCAGCACAATCTGAAGTGGGCAATAGAGAAGCTTGAGCATAGAAAGGTAACAAAAGTTAAGCAATCAAGATAAAAAAAGGGAGATTTGAACACTAAAAAATATCGATACTTCTTAGAAAAATATAATCAAATGAATGATAATTTCATTTCCAATGAAAAGATACCAAATAGTGGAAATAAGAACAAATAAAAGGACATTGCTTGCACTTTCAAATAAAAATTTATTTAATATCCTTATTTTTCTTATTCTAATTAAACAACTTTTTCAGGAAGGAGTCGAGATCTTTAAGCTCAGACCTCCATCTTTCTTGTGATTTGAACAGAGGAGAATAAAACTGGTAGGCAGGGTAACACAGGAATTCCCATAATTTACCAAACAGTCAGATGACAACGCTTTCTGAAGAAACAGTCAGAATACAAACTTGATCAATACTACTGATTCGTGGCAAGGAGAAGAGACCGACGTCATTAGCAAGAATACTCAAAAAGGTTTCACGAAGTAAATTTTAACGCTCAAAGGAACAAGAAAGCTCAACTTGAAGTTCCCAAAATTCATTCGTTATTAATTTCAAATGATGGATGATTGGGAATGTGCAACACTAGTGTGAATGTGAGACGAAAGGTCCCAGAATGGTGGTAGCCAAAACAGAGAACAAAAGATGCAATTTTACACTTCTGTTTCGCTTTTCTGATTTCCCTTTTTAAATGTGGCATATACAAGAAGTGTATCTCAGTATCTGACATCCTTTGAATTTTCTCCAGTTCTTAAAATCTGGTAGACAGATGTACAATGTTTCTAAGCAAGAGCTGCTAAGTGAGGGCAGACATTTAGCAAATGACACAATAACAAACCACCCTTTGGATCAGTCATCAAAATAGTACCTGTCGTTCCTTTGAATGTTTCTTCCACCATATGGATAAGATCTATCCATTGAGCGTTCTGGTGATGGTGTACGATAGCGTCTAACAAAGGCATAGCGTTCAGTAAAGCCTCACCCTTTCCTAACGCGCTCTGGGGTTCCATTAGGAGAGCGCCTTCTAGACAAATCCCGACCACGACTAGAAGTGGATGGTGGTGGAACTTTATGGGCAGGACTCCTTGAAGGACTTTTACTGCTTAGCTGACTAGACGATCTTGGAATATTACTGTTATTTTCAAGTCTGGGAGCTGTTCTCTCTGGGCTTCTGCTCGGGGTGCTCTGATGACTGGACATTGGCCTCCCTCTAGGACTTGGTGCAAGCCTCCTGTTACTCATAAATGTAATGAGATATTGCACACCAGCAAAAATAAGGGTAATCAGGTATCAGTAAGCATGAAATAAAGAAGTGTAATTAGGGTGAATACATTTATATGCAGAAAGGGATGGAAATGAAATGAAAATGATTTGTAAACCAACTACCGGAGCAGATGTAAGAGCAAAAACTATTAACACATGGTGAAGACCTGCACCTGCTAAAGTTGTCAGATTGATCAAAATGCTTGGTAGCTTCGTTAGCCTTGAACTCTTTTCCATGACCATTATACAGAATATCATCATTCTTTGGAGAAAATTCACCCTCTTCATGAGATGAGCAGCCATCTGTCTGCTTCAGTTCATCAACCTTTTTATGCTCTGTGA
The DNA here is from genome assembly GCA_030279155.1 of Forsythia viridissima. Lineage (NCBI taxonomy): Eukaryota > Viridiplantae > Streptophyta > Magnoliopsida > Lamiales > Oleaceae > Forsythia > Forsythia viridissima. Next base: position 25,793,215 of record CM059040.1, read on the forward strand.
CAGCTTGTCCTAACAGAGGGGTTGCTGATTTCTTCTCTGATCCTGTAAATATCCAGTTATGAGATAGTGAGTAGGGTAAAGATTAAATATTCAGTCATATCTTGAAATTTATCCAAGTCTTGAAAGTAACGATGAGGACAATGGAGAATAGTGTTTAGAAAGATTCAATATTCAGTCATATCTTGAAATTTATCCAAGTCGTGAAAGTTACGATGATGACAATGGAGATCATTGAATAGAGTTTAGAAAGATTAGATACCAAGCCTTTGTGCTGGCTTCTTCATCTCTTGGCCCAATATGTTACTTTTACGTGCAGATTTGCCATTAGTGGCATTTTCAATGTCAGAGCTGCTGCCGTTGCTCCTACTCCCACTCCCAGTATCACTGGAACTTTCTGAGTTTCTGAGAAAAAAATTGAGAAATAGCGACGAGTTGAGAACTTAGTTTTACTAAACGGATTGTTTAACAATGACAGTTCTTCCATGGGGCTTCCCTCATCAAAGATGTCCAAATATTACCCAACACATTGATTTGAAAATATTCTAGACTTCCAAAATCATTTCTCATCTGTTATTTATTGAAGATTGTTTACGATAGATTGCATGCCTTTCTTACAACTAGGGGTGAAAACAGAATGTCATAATCCAAGATATGGAAGACATTTGTGAGATGCATGCATCAATTTGACTATAACATTAAAGGGGGAAGAAAAAAAGAGACTCTTAAACTGGGACAGATGGAACATACAGAAGTACTTCGTTGGAAATGAAAAAAGAAAAATAAGATAAAAACCTTTTGGACTTCCGCCTTGATTTTTTATCACGTTTAACTTTTCTCCTTTCCTTTCGTCTAGCCTTTTTCTTCCCACGTTGATGTCTATCTCTCTTTGTCAACTTCCTTCTCTTCCTCCGTCTTCCATCACTAAATGAGACAAAAAATTGTACTGGCAATAAAATTATCCCCTTCACAGGAGTTGTATATTTTGCTTTCCTTTCATAAAATCACATACAACTTCACCAAATAGATAACAAAATATTGCATAGAAAACCTGAACATTCTTGGTATAACAGCAGTGATCCATGGGCAAAATGAACCCGTCTATTCTTGGAAGAGATGAATCCAATTTTGGTGAATGTATCCATCCACAAAAGAAGCTTATATAATGAAGAAAAAAAATGAAAGCCATTTTTCCTCTTAACAATTTTATATCATGATATGTTGTAGTATGGTGTGGTGGGCGGAGGGGATGACCGGAACTAATAAAAATTATATTTATGTTTTCATTTGTTTCTTATCTATTTTTTTTTTCTTTTTTCTTTTCTTTATGTTATTTATTAAAACACAAGGGTGCAGTCGTCTTTTTCAATAAAATTTTAACCTGTCAATTAAAAGTAAGTTAGAATTGTCCAATGGGGATCCAATTGCTACTAACATGTATGGTTGAGGACTTAAATGCTCATTTTTTAAAGGTGACCAAAGTACAACACAAATCAAAGGTTGGGGGGCCTTTACTGCTATTTACGTTAAATTTCAACCATCAAAGAAAATTTTAGAAGATATGCAGTAGGTAGAAAGCTAGACATAGTTTGGAACACAGTTAATCCAAACAAACAATGAATAGTATAATGAACATTACCTCCTCACTTTCCTGAACATTGCCTACGAACTTCCTCGACCATCTTCAAAGCTGCACTTCCGACAATCATCATGGTAATGGTAGAGAGTTGTATAGCATCAACAATCAAACCGATGAAGAGTTTAGGGGTCAAAACATCAGCTTTTAAAATTTCTGTCCAACTCACAAAGGCGCCAAAAAGAGTTAATTAAACAAGTGCAGCAGGTCCAATGACAAAATCGTGAAAACAAATTATAAGGATTACAAGTACAATAAATAACCAGGATGTGTAGTCTCATCCAATGTGCATAAGAAGAAAGTAATAGAAATGAAGACGTTAAGAAGGAGATGAATATACAGTTCGAGGTGATGCAAATTGACAAAAATATTGAGAGAATAAATCACTATGAGATAATATGCTAAAGTAGTCAAAATGAATGAACACATTCAAAAAAAAAAAAAAAAATTTTTTCTTTTCCGATTCGTTCTTTTTTTTTTTTTCCCCCTTACGACACGATAATAAAATCTGGATTCCCGGATAGGCAAGGAACCTAGGACTATTAGCTGATTTCTTTCCCCATTCAATACTATTCGAATCTCTCTAGATTGAGAAACTATATTGAAAAATCCATTTTGAATGCAAAACATCAGTGATTGGAACATGTCTTCTAAAGAAGCTCCTATGCACAAGAGCAACATGATTCAAGTATAACATGAAGTAAAAGTAGATGTGTACAAAAATCAACATGACCATATGTAATTGCAAAAGATTGATTTCATTGAATCTTTTAGTAGATGTAGCTAATGTATAGAACACAATGATGAAAAATGATTTATTTAATCAACTCGTTTTCTTTTTTCTTTTCTTCTTTTTTTTTTTTTTGAAAATAATACTTAGTATTTTTGTTGAGGCAAAGACACATTATGGGGTATAGAACACTTCATCTAGTTAATTGACAAGATTTCATTCAAAAATGCAAAATTCATATGCAAAGTAGTATGCATCTCATGAATTAGCTTTTTTATTAATAGACAGGACATCAAGTTGAACCAAGATTCAATGATTTGTTCTCTAAAAACCTTCTATACAAAATAGCACAAAAAATAAAAGAAGTTATGCAACAGACATACACAATGAAAACACAAGTAAAAACAATAAGTGTGAAGAACTTTTAGCTTGAAAAATATCAAGATCGTGGAAGAGGAAAAAAAACATAAACGACAGAAGGAATTGGAGTAAATACAAGATAGAGCGTAACGACATCCAAATGAATGAGCTAAAAACACACTATTATGATGAAAATTTAATCAAGCAACGACTGCAAGAACATAGGTTAGAAATGGGGGAGATGTAGCATTTATTATAGAAATTAGAATTATCTAAGAACACGTATTCATGGAGAGAAGAGACTATGATTGTTTAAAGATCCCACTAGGTTCATCCCATGGTAGACCACCACAATCTCCATAACTCGGTCAGTCAAAAAAATTTGAAATCAAAAAATAACGCATGAGAAATTTAGGAAATAATAACATAGAGCAATATACCCAAAACTTAAATCCTTGTTCGTCCAGACTCAAACACATAACAATAAAAATCATTTTATTAGATAGCCTGCCGTATTTGTCTCAAGTTTTTGAAACTACTCAAGTAATTCATAAAATGTTTCTAACTAATGCTACAAAAATCAATTTTCACTTATCCGATGCTCGACTGATGTGTGTGTGTATAGTCAATCCAATCACCATAAGTTTTAGGTTGATTATATTCCGACCCTCAATGGTCTAATATTTTCTCTCTCTTGTGAGATGCACACCCCCCATCTTGATATTCAATCTTTACCCCATGGTGTTAATTCTAAGATTGCTCTCAAAACACTTATTCTTTTCTCGCTCAAGTTTGGTTAGGTCTAACCAAATGAAGCAACTATCTAGATCTGTGATGATTCTCCCGAAATTGAGTGTCCCGACTTTCAAGCTTTCACTAGGCAAGTCAAACCTACTAGTTGTCTAGATCCCCAAATTAGTTTCCAAGGCTCAGTCAGGCTTGTAGTGCGTCTTCTGTTTCATGCACCTGCTTTATTCACTTTTTTTTTCTCACTTGTAGGTAGCTATTTCGCTCAGACATGATACCAATGCCAGGCCGCTTCTTCCTACCGTTTCTTCTCTCCAATGTCCTTATTAGGATCTTTTATAGGGAAGCTTTCACTCATGATGACATGGTAGCTTTTTCCCTTTTTGCTACTTATTTTTCTCTTCTCACTTGTAGGTAGCTATTTCGCTCAAACATCGATTATATCAATGCCAGGCCGCTTCTTCCTACTTTTTTTTCTCTCCAATGTCCTCATTGGGATCTTTTATAGGGTAGCTTTCGCTCATGACGACATGGCAGCTTTTTCCCTTTTTGCCATGACTGGTGCAATGCCTTTTATTTGGACGAGTAGTTGGGATCAGACTCCTAACATACGGTCAATGCCTAGATTCCACCTGGTAGCCAAACACACTCCACACAAATATTAAACATGCACGGAATCACCACCTATCTAAACAGCTACCCACACCAGCTCAACCACCCCCAAACTATCCTTTCAATTGGTTAAGTAATCGTGTTTTCAATTGGTGGTCTTGGTTTTAACAACTTAGGTCCACAATTGTATCAACCTATTCTATCCATGTAACCAACCAAAACTAATGATCATCATGACTATTGTGCTCAGAATTAGTAGTCTCACATGGATAAGCATAATAAAAAATTAAACACAAGTAGCACCACCTAATCACGGCTTATGAATTAGAAGTAGTTCCAAGTAACATCATCATTAGGTAGCAAGGCTATCCAACTAACACACACATAAAAAAAATTGAACAAATAAAAAAAGACTCCACATCCGACAATCAAACATAACCAAAAAATAAAAATAAAAATAAAAATAACAAACTCACATCTACACGCCCAAACTTAGAAAAAACATTGTCCTCAATGTTGTTTTATGCAAAACAAATAGAAAGAAGAGAAAGGGATAACGAAATCAATCATTAAAATAAACAATCAACCAAATTAAATCCACGGGCAACAAAAGACACAAGAAAACTATTATTGCCACATTAAACATAAAATCATAACAACACGTACTAATGTATTATTCAAATACAATCATAATAAAAATAAAAAGGTACATCCATATCTAAAAATTTAAGCAAGACCCAAATAAAAATATGTTGAAAATAAAGAATTTACTCAAACTCAAACACATGAAACAAGTCTACTTGTTAATCATTTAATTATCACACATTAGAATCCTACAAAACTACAATATTCAATGCAACATTTCATCAGTGAGAAACAACACACAAATCACCAAAACAGCAGAATTCACACATATATCAGCATAAAAAGCAACATTGACTAAACACATTCAAGTTCGATAATTTAAGTAGAAATAAGAAAAGTACAAATTATAAGACGTGGGATTAAGAATGAGAAAACCTAATAGGTAGTTTCATATGCTAAAAATTGAATGCTTAATTATAAAGTACAAAATTCACAATGTGAAAATTTGTTTGCTAAGGCACTGAATATAAAACTCAAACAAAAATAATCAAGAGCTATGCATGAAATACACGATATATACCAGAGTTTATTTTTCCAAATTGTATTATAATTCATTTTATTGTATGTTATGAAGAGATATGTAGAAATCCATTGTAGATAGGAATGTCAGTCTACAACCATACTAGAAGAATTAGGAGAAGGAGGCTATGAAGAGCATGAAGATGAGAAAAGCAACGAGAAAAGCAACTGGCTCGGATGAAATTCGTATCATAGTTTCGAAATGTTTAGACGAGGTGGTTATTGTATAGTTGACAAAACTGTTAAATAAGATATTAAAGAATAAAAATCTGCCACGTCAAATGAAAAAGAGCAATACGGTGCCTATTATAAAAATAAATAAGACATTCAAGTTATTACAAAAGAAATAGGTATTAATCTCTATAACCATAACATGAAATCATAGGAGAAGTTTATTGAGCACAAATTAAAGATTAGTGATTATGACCTATTGAGTATTGACTATTAGAGCACCATTTGCACTTACATTACTATCCATAACTTTTTATGCATTTTTCTTTTGTAACAGATCCTATATTACGTCATGCATAGAATATTAAATCATATTTATACAAGCAAACAGACTTAAGTTTACATATACCTGGCTTGTTCTCTATTAACTAAGGAGACTTTGATATGTTTTTTCTTTCTTTTTCAAAATTGTGACAATTTAATTATTAATAAGATACGTTGTGGCTATGTTTAGTTCGCATATCACTGTCCAGATGAGTCAAATAAGAATAATTTTATACCAAAATTAGCCTCATTCAGGCCTAATACAAACCGACTATAGTTTCAAAGAAGGAATTTTATCTAGTAACTAGTTTAGAATAAAAATCTGTTCCAAAATAAAATTATACCCAATTATATAACTTATATTTTTATCCTAATTATTGTATATAGCTTCAATTGCTTAATACAGCTAACCAAACATGACCTACATGCATCATAACAAAGACAACTATGCACTGTACACTAAACACATGAGAAAAAATATAAAAGCATGTGTATGAGCGAGGGAGAGAGAGTAGGAGATGAGAAGATAACCTGGTAATGCAGGTGCTGCCATTTCCTTCATTTTCTTCATTTGCTGGACTTCTCAACCAATTAGAATTTAAGCACTACTAATAGATTCATCTAAATATGTACCCAATAAGAATGCATATCTAGGAGGTACAAAAAATAAGCTAAGCTAATTATAATTTGCCATAAAAGATACTAATGGAAATCTCCCTACTACCTTGTGCCTTAAATCCCAAATTTTGTAGTTCGGTATAATATTAGTATAAGATCACCATATACAATAGAAGGAAGTTTTTTCCAATCCGATAGGCATTCAATTACTTCACACATGTAAATTGCAAAACACAAAAGCTTTATAATCTACAAATTCAACAAATTTGAATTTCACTATGCATATATTTTTCTTCTCAAAACAGGAAGGGAAATTTATATATCATAAGGCTGTTAAAATACATGGAGAGGTGATATTGCCATCCAATTCCATGATGGTAGTGTGTGACAATTTATCTTGGTAGTTTAAAACTTTGAATAAATTGTTTTTTAAGGCAAGGAACTCTATTCATCAAAATTGACCGCAAAAAAGTGAAAATCAATACCAAGTATAGCTAATTACACCGCAATTTGAATTAAATTGACGAAAATAATAGCATTAATTTGCAAATTGATATAAAAGTACATTGAAAATAACACAAAGAACTTACTCTTAGTCCCACTCTATCAGAACAAAAGGACATTCAGAAACTAAAATAACAAATACCTGCATGGTTTCATTCAACTTGTCCTAATTGCAGAACTGAACGAGCTTTCGTCCTAATGTTAATAAAATCCGAATCAAACTACTCATAAAAGGATTCCAGCGCCTGAAAACACAAACACAAATTTCAGCATGTGCAGAGAGTATTTCGAGCAGCAGAACATGTGCCGAGAATAAAGCATAATTTTGAAGAAATCAAAACCATACCCCTGAATACTTTGAGTAAGAAATAAGCCTGTTTACAAAGGGAAATGTTTCCTCTGCACCAATTTCTTGTCTAGACCCCAGAAAACCTGAAATATAGAAACTAAGCACAAGAAATAGCATGGCGTGCAAATTGAAGATGAATTAGTGAGCTATTCAGTATGTTTACCTGAACAATATTCAGTGTTGCCGATGTAACAGGATCGGAGAAATCTCCTCCTCGAGGAGAAACGGCACCAACAATGGTGACACTGCTAGTTCTTTCAGGCCCACCAAAACAATTTAAGTTTACCAACAAGCTCATAAAAGGATGCCAAACGTGCCGCCAAATAAGCAAGATATCCAAAAATCAATTTGTGATTCACAGATTCCATTACACTGTAGTCATATTGTACCTAAAAAGATAGGGGGAGGGAGAATCAAATTGATGTTCACAATAACTGGTTTAAATTATGCAGAAACTATTCTGATTCCACTTGAACAATTATATGCATAACACTCATGAAAATATCATTCGGGTCAACTATTTATCAAAAGCAGGCAGAAATTCAACTTATTGAAAACTTGATAAAATAACCTAATAAGATTTTCCGCAGTGTATGAAGATTCTAGCTACCAAGAAAATACAGAAAACGGCAGCGCTTCCTAGCGTTGTTTGTCCACCGCATTTTTAGAAGGCAGAGAAAGGGAAGTCACAATTTTACATAATATTTCAGTATTAGTATAAAGGAGGTTAACCAAATATCGAGTTGTAATAGGATGCACATCCAACCTTTCAGATTTTATTATTATTTTCCACAAAGAAATTTAACATGCAGTCACAAACCTTAATACCTTAAGAAACAATTGTCAAAGGATAAATGTGAACTTAACAATATTTGACATAGACAACAATAACGACGGAGGTGAGGAACCAAGAAGTGTCCAATAAAGAACTGATAAACTAAAGAATTAAAGTACATTAAATAAGGTCATTTATGAAATAGATTAACTACCTAATTAAAATAAAATTATTGGTTAACTATATTGGTGATTAATTCACTTGAATTACTATGATAAAACCAAAGAAACACACTACAGTACATTGTGCACAAACATTGAAGAGTCTCCACTAGAGGAGGGATATCATCTAGATGTGGTGCCTTCTATGGAAGAACCAATATAATATTGAACTATGCTACAAATCATAAGCTTGGAAGAGTGAAAAGTAATTGTACACCAACAAAACAATGAAATAAAATAAGTAATAGAAACAGATTGCAACTTTCAAGAGCATATTCTAAATCAAATTTATATTCCAGGGAATGTGAATCAGATTCACAGAAACAGGAAACATAGCTCATTAGATTTCATTCAATTTCCAACGGTAAAACTATTATTTCCATCAAACAAACTAGCAGGAAAGGACTATCTTAAGTACATTGTAGTCATGTTAAGTTTGTCCCCATCACAGATTTAGGTGAAAGAGAGCTGACATTATATGCTGCTATGACAGTATTCCGCAAGAAGCAAGATTTGTTCTCGAGAACTTCAAGTTAAAAGAATTTTATCTGGTTCGGATTAAAAGCAAATATTCACTGATACAATTTTATAACACACAGATCTTTATCTCTCCAAATGTTGAGTGGAAGAAGTAATGACTGATGCCGAACTTGGGACTTTCCATTCTGAAGTATTTATTCCACAATTCTGCAACCCCATACTATTTTATCAACCAGATTTCAATTTCATAATCCCTTGAATTGCTAGAATACATTGAATATTGCCAAATACCACCAAGCTCATCCAAGGCACTCGATCCACCAAATCTCAAGGAGGAGCAATTGTTTGGACATTCTCTTTGTCAATGTTAAAGGAATATATAAAATCAGGTTTCATTAAATCATAAATAATCCAATGAAGTGCTCCATTAAGAGTAACCTTGAAAAAGAATTCATGTAGTCGTAGAGGGGCACTTCCAATATCTCTCCATTTATTGTCAATCCCAATTGTAATGACCCCACCCTCTGTTTTGTTGGGATGAGACAGATAACTTTCGTGGACAATCCTTATTACATTATAATGACCAGTAGATTGTCTAAATCCATAGCCATAAGATGATTTCAATTCACGCTTCTCATTTTTAGACCTTGGAAGCAAAATATTTTCTCCCAATGCCGGATTACAGTGTTAAGAACCCATCAAAATTGATAATCCCATCAATGGCCCCAAAAATCCATTAAAAATTACAAAGAAATTTGAAAAATTAAAACTAAAACACCCGTTAACAAAATATAGAAAACAATTGAAAACATATGATACGATGAAAAAACAAACCCCAAAAATTTGATAAAATGAAATTGAAAAATTTTACCAAATGCTCATGAATAAGATGGATTACCCAACGTTTCATAACAATAATCTGATTCTTCTTCTTCTTCAATCTCCGTGCAGAAGATATAGGTTGTCCAGTTATGCATCGTTTCTTCCCGTTCACAGATTTGTCGTTTCTTCCCGTTCACAGATTTGTCGTTTGTTTCTTCCCGTTCACAGATTTGGCCGAGCAAGAATGAATATTTGAATGGCCGAGCAAGAATGAATATTTGAATTGCAGGGGCTATGATTGTAGGATAAAGGATTGAGGTGCTGTTGTTTGAGAGAGGACACGGTTATGACTGTAATGGATCGAGGGTTTGAGAATGTGGAGATGATTGAGATTGAGAGCGGGAGGGGGGTTTTGTTTTTGGGAGTGATTTTGAAAATATAGTGAGACACGTACAAAAAGTATAGTTTTCTAATATTTAGTTTAATCCCAAATCATTTTTTAAATTACAGTTTGTAAATTTTGAAGATAGCCCCAAAATGTAAATTATAATTCCAAGTCCGATTCCACCTCCTTCATAATTTTTCGAGTATATTTCAATTTGAAGATGTGTTATAGTGTAGAAGCGGGTCACTAGATTAGTAATTCAAATGCTAACTCGATAATTGAACCGATGAATCAACTCTTATCACGTATAATATAATTACTAGTATATAATATAATTGAACCGATGCACGGTACTTGTTTTTCATAATAGTGATTTTAAAATATTTTAAGAGTATATATTGTTTATTTATTACATTCAAATAAAAAAAGTATCATATAAATAACATTTGATTACACATTGATATTGAAAAAAAAAAAAAAAAAACATAGCTAATCCAAATTTTCAAACGCCTATTTGAAAACCACGTTTGTGGTCGAGTTGGTTGACACTTCATCCCTATCATAAATCAACATTTTCGATCTCGTACGATTTGTAACTCTAGACAATGCTACATAAAATTGTTCATGACTAAATACTGGTTTTTTCAGACATAATCCCACAAAAATATTAACCCTAACTCTTATTAATAGTCATTGCTAGAGGTGGCAAATGGACTGTCCGGCCCAGCCCAGTCTGAAATGAATGGGCTAGACATGAAACTGGACTGGACTGGGCTGGCCCGGCCCGATTTGAAACTGGTTATTAATATGTTGGGCCAGCCCAATCCGGTTTTGGGCCACCGGGCCAATGGGCCAACCCAGCCACAATATTTTATTTTTTTTACATATTTAAAAACAAAAAAATGAATTTGGAGTCAAACAAGATCTAATTTTGCTTAGGACCGAAAGAATGGGCCTTCTAAATCTTGCAATTCTAATCAAATCAACGTGGTTTCCATCAGAGGAAAAATTGTAGTGTTAGAAAGCATTTGTTCCCCACACATCCAGTCTTCTCACATTGCTCAACGCAAGACCTAGCACTACGAGTAATGAAAATCAAAAGGCATGGGTCAGGGAGCCACATCAAATAAAACTACTACTAAAAGCCAACAAACATTAGCGAAGAGATGCAACTCAAAGTTAGTCATAAACTTATTTTAGTTTCCTGTCATATGACCTCTCTTCTCAGACAAATATCAAATTCCACACTCATGCCACATGAATAGGAAAAGCGAGCCCACATAAATTTGATATGGTTTGACAAACTGAATTCCTGCAACCACAAGGTAAACCAATGTTTCACCAAGTGAGAGAATTCATTTAAGAAATTACATGCTTGAATTTAATTCTTAAGGCTTAGTCCAAAACCTCTTATTAGTACCTGAAACTCACAATAAAAGCTTTCGACCACCGTGTTTCCCTTATATCGCACTCTCACCTCCCATTTTAGATACCACTTATTTATAGGATACAAATGAATATTGCAGCATAAAGAAGTCCATAAGACTTGGCTGTCAACCTTGGGCACCACGAGCCACCTACCCGACAAATCCCCACCTTGGAAAGTTCATCCACTCGAAAATTTACCCTGGCTCCTTGCAGAATCATGAAAAATCCTTCGTAGTCGGTCGGACACTCCGCAATTGCCAAATCTCCGTCGAACTTTGCCATCGCTATCCAGGGGCAGAGCTGGGGGGTCCCAGGGGAGACCTGGACCCCCCAACTTTTTGGAATTTTTTATTTTTTATTTTTTAATATGCAATTTAACTTTGACCTAATATCAACTTTTTTGAACAAATAAACTAAATAATTAATTATTTTATTTAATTATCCTTCCAAATAGATTGTTATATCTCCAATCAATTGTCGACACGTGGTTCAAATAAAATCAATCATCAGATTGCAACACGTATCCTATCTTCTAGAAGATTCTGGAATCTGTCTCCTTAAGAGACACAACAGTTCAGACAACAACTTTTCAGAATTGATATTCCAAGTGTTGTGTCTTTTGATATTCTATAAATTAGTCCCCCAGTTTTCGAATTGGCACAAAAAAATTCGAACTGAACCCTACATTTCTAAATAAAGCCTGCATCCATCCTTGCATAACAGAGAAAGTATAAAACATCTTTCCAGTTCGCTGTTTCTCGAGATTTGAAGTGCTACTATCGTTGTATCTTAGGAAACGCTTGCCATCCAACCATGAGCATATGTGTGGGGCAATTTCGTCTTAAGAAAAAAGAGTATACCTCTTGCCTCGGTCCACCATTTCTGTCATTTTTATTTTCTGCACTTTTCCAGTATTTCTATACATCAATAAATAGAATATAAGTTGAAGTCATTTCTAATTTCTATACATCAATAAATAGAGTATAAGTTGCACCACCAATTATTAATTTATAAGTCACATCAATTATTAATTTATACAAAGACAACAAGCTTAAGACGGAATTACATGTATTTTATATTCTGCTTTCGAGTTTTTACGAAATCAGTGGAATTTTTATCAGACTTTATTTCTTTTCACAATATTAATATAGGTTAAGTGCTTATCCTCAAATTCACTATTTTCATAGTCTACAGTAATAATATTTATTAAGTGCATATCATCAAATTCACTTTTCATAGTTTACAATAATAATATTCTGTGCATACTAAATTAATTTCACTTTTTACAAAGACGAAATTCACTTTTTAATTGAACTTTAATCTGTTTGCATGATTAATTAAGTTTGGTGAAATTGGCTTATTTATGTCAATTGCAATAATTTGTTTAAGCTTCTCATTTACTTTGATAGTACTTTATTTATAATTATGTAGTTATTTAAAGTGATCTATCTTGATATATCTAAAGTGTTAATCTACAGTTTTCAAAAATTAATACAAATGGGACTAATGTTGTTACCCCTACAAATGTGACACCCAATGTGGTTCCACCAATGGCTATTCCTATCTAATCGACTCATGTTCCTCATGGAGAAAAGCCGGAGAAATTTAGTGGGATTGATTTCAAGAGATGGCAACAGAAAAATGTTGTTCTATCTCACTACACTAAATTTGGCAAGTTTTCTAACAGAAAATCCTATTGCTATGCAAAAAAGAGAGAATAATCGAGTGTCGATCATTGCCTTGGATGCATGGAAGCATTCTGACTTTGTGTAAAAACTACATTTTGAACGAGCTGGACAATACACTATATGGAGTGTATAGTGCCATGAAAACAGCATAAAAACTTTGGAAGTCTTTGGAGAAAAAGTACAAAACTGAAGATGCCGGCACAAAGAATTTTTTGTTGGTAAATTTCTTGACTACAAAATGATAGACTCCAAGACAATCATCAGCCAGGTTCAAGAATTGCAGGTTCTTCTTCTTGACATACATGCTGAAAATATTACTCTAAGCGAGACATTTCAAGTGGCTGCAATCATCGAAAAAATGCCTTCTTTATGGAAAGATTTCAAGAATTATCTCAAACATAAATGCAAGGAGATGAATATGGAAGAATTGATTGTTCGCCTTAGAATCGAAGAAGATAATAGAAGGTCTGACAAGAGGTGTGGTGGATATTCATTGCAAGCAAAAGCCAATGTTGTGGAATCAATTTCGAGAAACAACAAGAAAATAAAACATTCTGGAGATGTTCCCCAAAAGGATGGCAATAACGTAAAAAAGTTCAAGGGCAACTGTTACAAGGGTTCAAACAAAAGGAAGGCATTGGCTTCTTTGATACATACTCACTAGTAACAAGGATCACGTCAATTAGACTTTTATTGCAATCGCAACATTTCATAATCTTGAGATCCATCAAATGGATGTTAAAACAGCATTTCTAAATAGTGAGTTGGAAGAAGATACATACATGGAGCAACTTGAAGGGTTTATTGTTCCTGGACAAGAGAAAAAAGTGTGTAGACTCGATATGTTCTTGTATGGACTAAAGCACGCGCCTAAGCAATGGCACGAGAAATTTGACAAAACAATATTGTCAAATGGTTTTAAAATTAACGAGTGTGATAAATGTGTTTATATTAAAAACACACCAAATGCATATGTAATAGTATGTTTATATGTTGATGACATGCTAATTATGGGTAGCAATCATGACGTCATTCTAGCTACTAAGAAAATGTTAACAAAACATTTTGATATGAAAGATATGGGTATAGCTGATATCATATTATGGATGAAAATTTCTAAGACATCAGATGGACTTATGTTATCACAATCTCATTATGTTGAGATGGAACTTAGAAAGTTTAACGCCTATGATGAAAATCCGGTTAAAACACCACTAGATCTGAATCTACATTTGACTAAAAATACAAAAAATCTTGTATCTCAAATGAAATATTCTCATATCATAGACAGCTTAATGTACATTACTAACTGCACGAAGACATAAAAATCTACCTATTGCCTCTTCTTCTTCTTTTCCAAGATATATATGTTGTTCCAAGATATTTTATTTTACTTTTTGAAAGAAAAAAATGATACTAATATACCGTTTTTTTTTTTTGCAGTGGAATCCGACCGTAGAAGATTTTAATGGATTGAGAAGTTGAGAGAGAGAGAGAGAGAGAGAGAGAGAGAGAGAGAGAGAGAGAATTTTGTTTGAAAAGAGCTTGATTTTGATGAATATTGAGAAGAATATAGAGAAATAGAAGAATTGAGAGAGATATATGTGTTTTGATTTGAGAGGATAAAGATGTAGTGACGGACAAATAAGTACTTTTTTTATGCTTGTAGCGGAGTAAACCTCCCTATGGTCGGTGATAATAATAAATTTAAAAATTATGAATTGATTTGAAAAATTATAATTGATAAAAATTTAAATTTCTTTTGGACTAAGCTATTTTCAAATTGGAGCCTCAAATTTAAAAATTATAGTTGATTTATTAAAAAATAAATTAATTTAACTTAAAAGACTGGTTCACGTATTATTTACGATAACAACAATTATTTGAAAATAAGATGACTTTAATTTAACTCGATTTAAGACAGTATAGTTCAATTAATTAAGATATCAAAATTATAGGAGATTCTCCAAAACTATTAAGATGAATGTAGAGTTTTGTTACTTGATAAAGTGAAACCAAATTTGTGTGTATGTGTTTTTGTAAATATATTTAGTTACTTATAACTACTCTAGATATTAATTATGAATTGTATGATTAAGTTGTGGTGTGACGCCCCGAAACTTAACTTTCGGGTGTCAAGAGTTACTTAAATTCAGGATTTAATTTTCAAAGATTTTGACTAAATAAAAGAAATTTCATTTGATACCTAAATGATATTGTCGAGTTGCAAAATTTTGAGGGAAGCACTATTGATTAATATACTAATGATATGCCAAATTTGAAAAGTTATCGGCGCATGACCTATTTATAATAAATTTTGGAAGATGCTTGGTCGCAATACATTTTCAGTTTCCGCCTCACTGATAAAAAAATATGTATAAAATTTTATACACATTAGAAAATGGTAAATCTAGTTCCTAATGAAAGATAATTCCCTGTATAACCTCTATGTAAGATTTCATAACAAGAAGATGAATGTAAACACTTCAAACTTCATCCCAAATACACAAGACCAGCGCAGTTGCTGTTGTCGGGTGCAGCTACTTTGAAGATTTTTATAAAATACATTTCAAATCCGTTTTCTGTGAAATTTGTGGGGTTAGAAAGATATTTAAAACTAGTTTTATCTAGTAAAATATGGAAAATTTATAAAATCATCCTATAGGGACGATTGAGTGAAAACCGTGAGGTGACCATACTGGGCAGTGTCAAAAATTCTGTTCGACACCCTGACACTAAACTATTCATATCTCATGCTACACACATCGAATCAATGGAGTCTTTATATTTACGTAAAGAAAACTCAGATACGGACGTATACATATTTTTAGAGTCTCAAACACATTTTTGTAGAGTCCGTGATGGTATTTGGAAGTTGGTCATGAAACTGTCCACTCCTATATTTCTTAAGTTCTCTAACAAAATATTATAAACCATCACCCTAATGTGTAAGAAAAACAACATATACAATAAAACTTACTTTTAAAGTACAACTTAACATTTTTATCATCCTTTAGCATATATTAAACACCACACATATTTATCTAGTGAGCTATAGGCTCTGGAAAAACTTACAAAAGAAATATTTGCGATGTTATAGTTCTTTCAGAATCCAACGTTGAGCACCTCGACCAACTCCAGCCAATCTAGCGATCAGGTATCTGAAAAATTAATATGAATAGTATGTGTATAAGAAATACTCAGTAAGACATCATGTTCGGATTTAACATGTTAACATCAAAGCGAAAGAAAAGCAATTAAACGCATACTTTCACATTCCGGCTTACCGGCACCTTTAGGACTTGTCCTAAAAGCATGTATAGATATCTATCTCGATGGACTTGTCCACCAAATTTCTATATTATGGTTTGCATGCAAAACTTAAGCTTAAGATATTATCATGAAAATCATATCACTTGAGCATTGGATAGTATCTTACCTTAATAATCTGAAGTAACGTGCTTGAAAAATATGAAAAACTCTACGAACCCAAAATCCTTATAATTTTTCTTGCACCAAAATCCTTATAATAAATGGTGGAAGGATACTGCTTACACATACGGAGATAATGGTAGTTTATGAGAAAGAAGGTTATTAATTCACCGCAACCGCCATTCAAAAGCTTATCTCCAATTTTTGGTAATTTGTGAATGAACATTGTTTGAATATATATAGATAAAAAAAATTAGTATAAAAAATATCAAATATAGAATACGTAAATAATCTAAATGAATTGGATCAAACTCAAGAGTTACTCAACACAAAAGCCAAATCTTAAAAAAAAAGTCAAAAATTGTTAGATTTAAAAAAAATAAAAATAAAAATTGTTGGCTTTGGTTTTCTCGAGTTTGTCTGTTACTCGACTGTAATATTATATATACTCGAAAAAGAAGAAGACAAAAACCCATATCTAACCACTTGACAAAACTATATATAAAAAAAAATGATTTCAAAAGTAATGTTGTCGATGGCGTGAACAGTTAATTCGTAATTCACTCTTATTTTTTTTGTTCAAAAAAAAATTGATTCTTAAACATATGCAGCATTTATTTAGAATAATCTATAAAAAAAAATTTGAAAGATATAAAAAATTTACCTTATAATTTAAAAGGTAAACTGAATTAAAATCGAAATTAAAAAAAAAAAAAAAGGTAAAGTCAAAATGGGCCCATTTTGATTTTTATGGGTATGTGTTTGTCGAGCAAAGTTGCTCGACAAACACACACCCAAAGTATTAAAAAAAAAATTAAGAAATGTAAAAGCCCATTTTGATGTATATGGGTGTGTGTTTGTCGGGCAACTCAACAAACACACACCCAAATTATATTATATTTTATATATATATATATAAGAAAAAGTCAATAATTGCATGTAGAATGCATTAATATATATATAAAAAAATAAAGAAGTCCAACATTGTGGCTTAAATGATTAATTGGTCATGACAAATCGACAAGCTACTCGAAAAAAAAATTTGTCAAGTTACTCGACAAACCTCACTCGACAAAATTTATTTATTTTTTAAATTTTTTTTGTCATAATAGATTGTCGAGCTACGCGAAAAAAATATATTTTAGAATTTGAAACAAATAAATGAATATTAATATCATTTATTATAATATCAATTTATTATAAATAAAAATATTGATTTTTGACTGTGGTACGTGGCATTTTATTCATATAATTAATTGAGCAACTCGGTAATCTCAAATTTCAGTTTATCGAGTTCCTTGATAATTTAAGCACATGCATAGTTTGTTTACTCTATCATTTATTATAACATTGTATAATAAATTATATATCATATAAAATTATTATATAGTATATTAAATTATTATAATATATTTTATTTTAACAATTATAATAACACATTGGAATGCAAATTTATTATAATAATTATGTCAATTTATTATACTAATTATATAAATTTTATTAAAATAATCAATTTTTAGTATAATTAATAATTATAATAAAACTTAATATGAATTTATTATAAATAAAACATTTGTTTTTTAAAGTTGTAGTTTGTGGCATATAACTAATCGATATATTAAATTATTATAATATATTTTATTTTATTTTATTTTAACAATTATGATAACATAGTAGAATGCAAATTTATTATAATAATTATGTCAATTTATTACAATAATCAATTTATTATACACTGGAATAAAACGTTTACAAAACAAATCTACAGTACAAATTTAATATAAAATGTTATCAAATTGTTTAGAAAAAAAAATAAAAATCAAATGTTATCGGCTTAAAAAAAAAATTTTAATTGTATGTGTACAATTTGTTTATAACATAAATATAAAAAATTAATTTGTTGAAAAACCAAAGTAAATAAAAATACATGTTTTCTAGTTACTCAAAAAACCAAAGAAAATGGACTAAAAAATATTTATAATAAAATTGACTTTCACTTTGTCGAGCTAGTTAACAAAGCCTAAATTTGACAAATTTATCAAAGACAAATAAATTTAGTTTTTCGATCATTGAAAAAAAAAATTAGAAATGGAAAAGCTCACCTTTTAAAAAAAAAAAAAAAAACTTTGAGTGAATAGTAACTCGAAAAAAGTTTTTCGAGTTACTATTCAACTCGAAAAAGTTTGTCGAGTTGAATAGTAACTCGACAAACTTTTTCGAGTTAAATAGTAACTCGAAAAAGTTACTGTTCACGATTTTTTTTTTGTTGGGTATGTGGATCAGTATAAGTAATTTTAGTGTTGTAGTTTTTGTCCAAATGTTAACATCTTTTTGTATTAGCCGCATTTATTGACTTGTATATAATTTTTTTAATTTTAAGTCTTAAATCCAAACTTATCTCATTTATTTTATTAGTCATTTGGCTTTGATTTGTCTCTTTTTTTCATATTTTTCTTTGTCGAGTTACTTGATAAAGTAAGCACATGCATAAATATTTGTATTCTATCATTTATTATAATATCAATTTATTATAAATAAAAATATTGATTTTTGACTTTGTGGTATGTGGCATTTTATTCATATAATTAATTGAGCAACTCGGCAATCTCAAATTTCAGTTTGTCGAGTTCCTTGATAATTTAAGCACATGCATAGTTTGTTTACTCTATCATTTATTATAACATTGTATAATAAATTATATATCATATAAAATTATTATATATTATATTAAATTATTATAATATATTTTATTTTATTTCATTTCAACAATTATAATAACACAATGGAATGCAAATTTATTATAATAATTATGTCAATTTATTATACTAATTATATAAATTTTATTAAAATAATCAATTTTTAGTATAATTAATAATTATAATAAAACGTAATATGAATTTATTATAAATAAAACATTTGTTTTTTAAAGTTGTAGTTTGTGGCATATAACTGATCGATATATTAAATTATTATAATATATTATATTTTATTTTATTTTAACAATTATGATAACACAGTGGAATGCAAATTTATTATAATAATTATGTCAATTTATTACAATAATCAATTTATTATACACTGGAATAAAACGTTTACACAACAAATCTACAGTACAAATTTATTATAAAATGTTATCAAATTGTTTAGAAAAAAAAATAAAAATCAAATGTTATCGGCTTAAAAAAAAATTTTAAATTGTATGTGTACAATTTGTTTATAACATAAATATAAAAAAAATTAATTTGTTGAAAAACCAAAGTAAATAAAAATACATGTTTTCTAGTTACTCAAAAAACCAAAGTAAATGGATTAAAAAAAAAATTATAATAAAATTGACTTTCACTTTGTCGAGTTAGTTAACGAAGCCTAAATTTGACAAATTTATCAAATACAAATAAATTTAGTTTTTCGATCATTGAAAAAAAAAAAATTAGAAATGGAAAAGCTCACCTTAAAAAAAAAAAAAAAAAAAAACTTTGTATGAACAGTAACGCGAAAAAGTTTTTCGAGTTACTATTCAACTCGAAAAAGTTTGTCGAGTTGAATAGTAACTCGACAAACTTTTTCTAGTTGAATAGTAACTTGAAAAAGTTACTGTTCACCAATTTTTTTTATTTTTTATTTTTTTATTTTTTTGGTATGTGGACCAGCATAAGTAATTTTAGTTTTGTAGTTTTTGTCCAAATGTTAACATTTTTTTGTATTAGCCGCATTTATTGACTTGTATATAATTTTTTTAATTTTAAGTCTTAAATCCAAACTTATCTCATTTATTTTATTAGTCACTTGACTTTGATTTGTCTCTTTTTTCATATTTTTCTTTGTCGAGTTAGTTGATAAAGTAAGCACATGCATAAATATTTGTATTCTATCATTTATTATAATATCAATTTATTATAAATAAAAATATTGATTTTTGACTGTGGTATGTGGCATTTTATTCATATAATTAATTGAGCAACTCGGCAATCTCGAATTTCAGTTTGTCGAGTTCCTTGATAATTTAAGCACATGCGTAGTTTGTTTACTCTATCATTTATTATAACATTGTATAATAAATTATATATCATATAAAATTATTATATAGTATATTAAATTATTATAATATATTTTATTTTAACAATTATAATAACACAGTGGAACATTTTATTTTAATTGTTTAATTATTTTTATTATAGTGAGTTGCTCAATATTTTTTTTTCCACAAAGTTTAATTTTTTCCCTAGTAACTTGTAATGCACTAAAATTTAACAGTTTTTTGTTTATTTTTGTCTCAGTTCATTGTTATAATAATCGCTCAACAAATTTTATTTTATTTTGACAAAGATTTTTTGTTTTTCAATAAGTCGTCACACTACTAAAATAAATTTAACAAATAAAAAAAATAAAAAATAAAATAAAAAAATAATTAGGCTTGTTCAGTAACTGGACAATTTATTTTACTAACTTGATTATACATTAATCATAAAAATTTATGAAAAAGAAAACAAATAAAGACAAAATATAAATTAACTTTTGTTTATATAAATCAATGAGTTTTTTTTTTTTAATAATGTTGTCGAGTTACACATTTGATTAATGTTTTTTTATAGTGCTGTCGAGCAACTCGACAATATTTGGTCGTTTGAATTTTTATTTTTTATTTTTTTAATGTTGTCTAGCAACTCGACAATATTTGGCCGCTTGAATTTTTATTTTTTTTTATTTTTTTTTTTGTTAGTGTTGTCGAGCAACTCGACAACACTAACAATTAAGTCAATGAAAATGGGCTTTGGCCCAATTTCACTTTTGTTAGTTTTTTTTTTTTTTTAATAGTGCCTTTTACTTTTTTATTTTTTTATTTTGTATTCATTTATTGTAGGGTGTGCAAATTAGTCCATTTTAACAACAAATTTTTTCTTTTAATTTATTTTTCTTATTTTTTTTTCTTTTACACCAAATTTTTATTCAATTTTTTACTATTTTTTTTTTAATTTTACCTTTTAAATCTACAAATTATTCTAAATAAATGCTATTAATTTTATCCTTTTACTATTCACACACATTCGTCAAGATTAAAAGTTGTAGGACTACATTTGTAATTTTATTTTATTTTATTGTTTTTTTTAACTTTTATTTTATTTTTTTATTAAAGAGGAGGACAAAAACGTCAAAATATGTCAAAAGGACGTGATCTGCAATCTATAACAAAATTCAAAGACAATCTACAACAAAATTCAAAGGCTGGGATGGAGCTAAAAAGGAAAGTTAGGAGTAGATTTGTTATAAATTAGAAAAGTTAGAGACCAAAAATGCAAATTACCAAATGGAGATTATGTGATTTGAATACGCTTCTCGAAACCAAACAGCCATTGAAATGTAATGTAAGATGAGCAAAGTGATATAGTTAAAAAAGGAAAAATGATTTCTGGGACAAAAAAGAGAAAATTACTACTCTACTCAAGATTCCATTCTACAATGATGCAAGTATGAGGATGGTTTCGTCACACACTACATTAAGGAAAATAAAGAAAAAAATAAATCAAGCTCAATAAAAAATACAGAAATATATATATATATATATACATATATTTTTGTTTTTTTTTTACTTTCTCGAGTAACTCGAGAAAGTCTTATGATTTTTTTTTAATTTTTTTTTAATACTAACTTTGCCGAGTTATGAGGCAAAGTGGGGAAAAAGGGGAAAAATTTTTTCAAAACTTCACTTAGTCATGGATCAACAAAAATTCATTTGACATAGAAAACGATCACCGAAAAATATGAAATTTTTAGAGAACATAGAACACTCATGTAGCTACCACATATCAAAATTTAATAGTCCGACGACATGTTTCGGCTTACTAAAATGCTAATCGAAACATCCTAGTTAGTTTTTCGGATTCATGCTGTCACAGTTTACAAAATTGTCCATAAATTTAGTTATATAACATGAAATTATGTGAAACCAAAGCCAATGGTTAGGTAACCCATAGGGCTATCATCTCCAACTGGAATTATGTAAAAATACTTAATATATAAGGTGCAGTAAATTTTTGAGTTGGACAACAGAAACTGCATCTTAGAGAAACATGAAGTTTAGCAAAACCTTATAAGTTCACATCATTAACGTGTAACCAAAACATGGGAATCCACTAAAACTAGCACAAAACCAAGGTCCACAAAAGTTTAAGAACATATTTACACTACTTAAAGTTTTTTGATTGGTTTATAATAGCGATTCCGGCACTCCGACGGCATAAATCCGAAAAACAGCCTAGGAGGTTTCGCGGTGAGTATTTTAGTATGCCTAAACATGCCGTCGAACTACTAATTTTTGATATGTGGTAGCTACCTGTGTATTCTATGTCCCCTGAAAATTTCGTATTGTTCGGTGATCGTGTTCTAAGTCAAAGAATTTTTTGTTACTCCATGACTCGGTGAATAAAATTTTCAAAATAAGGGCAGTGTTACTAAAATTTCTTCACCCGGTCATGGAGTAACAAAAATTTGTTTGACATAGAAAACGATCACTGAAAAATATGAAATTTTCAGGGAACATAGAATACTCATTTAGCTACCACATATCAAAATTTGATAGTCCGACGGCATGTTTCGGCTTACTAAAATGCTCACCGAAACACCCTAGGCAGTTTCTCTGATTCATGCGGTCGCAGTTTACAAAATTGTCCATAACTTGAGTTATATAACATGAAATTATGTGAAACCAAAGCCAATGGTTAGATAACCCATAGAGCTATCGTCTCCAACTGTAATTATGTAAAAATACTTAATATATAAGGTGCAGCATATTTTTGAGTTGGTCAATAGAAAGTGCAGTTTGGAGAAACAATTCACCCAGTCATGGAGTAAAAAAAAATTCTTTGACATAGAAAACGATCACCGAACAATATGAAATTTTCACGGAACGTAGAATACCCATGTAGCTACCGCATATAAAAATTTGATAATCCGAAGGCATGTTTTGACATACCAAAATGTTCGCCGAAACATCCAAGGCAGTTTCTCGGATTCATGCTGTCGTAATTTACAAAATTGTCCATAACTTGAGTTATATAACATGAAATTATGTGAAACCAAAGCCAATGGTTAGGTAACCCATAGGGATATCGTCTCCAACTGGAATTATGTAAAAATAAATAATGTATAAGCTGCAGCAAATGTTTAAGTTTGACAACAAAAATTACAGTTTAGAGAAAATGAAATTTACCAAAACCTTTAGGAATCGATTGTATTTCGTCCTTTGTTCCCTATAGCAACTGGGGATAAAAAAAGCACCAAATTTGATGACTTATTAAGGGAAAAATGAATATATTGTTATGAAGTTATGGTCAATTTTTTTGTTAGTTTTTTTAAATTTTTTTTTACTTTTTTTTTTAATTTTGTTTGATTAAATGAAATGACATTTAACAAATACGAAAAAAAATTTAAAAAATCTTAGGGTGCGTTTGATTGCAATACATTTTTTATGAAAAAAACTTTTTTTCCACCTATTTTCTAACTAAATATGTTTGATAGCTACATTTTTCCATGGAAAACACTTTTTCTCACTTATTTTTAAATTACGCGTTCGATTGATTTGTAGTAAAACATTTTCTCATTTACGTTAAAAAGGCAACATTTTATTTTAATTGTTTAATTATTTTTATTACAGTGAGTTGTTCAACAAATTTTATTTTATTTTGACAAAGATTTTTTTGTTTTCCAATATGTCGACACACTAATAAAATAAATTTAACAAATAAAAAAAATAAAAACTAAAATAAAAAAATAATTTGGCTTGTTGAGTAACTGGACAATTTGTTTTACTAACTTGATTATACAGTAATCATAAGAATTTATGAAAAAGAAAAAAATAAAGACAAAATATAAATTAACTTTTGTTTATATAAATCAATGAGTTTTTTTTTTTTTTGTAATAATGTTGTCGAGTTACACATTTGATTAATGTTTTTTTATAGTGCTGTCGAGCAACTCGACAATATTTAGTCGTTTGAATTTTTTTTTTTTTTTTTAATGTTGTCTAGCAACTCGACAATATTTGGCCGCTTGAATTTTTTTTTTTTTTTTTGGTTAGTGTTGACACTAAGCCATTGGAATTTTTTTTTTTTTTGTTAGTGTTGTCGAGATAACAATTAAGTCATTGAAAATGGGCTTTGGCCCAATTTCACTTTTGTTAGTTGTTTTTTTTTTTAATGGTGCCTTTTACTTTTTTTATTTTTTTATTTTGTATTCATTTATTATATGGTGTGCAAATTAGTCCATTTTGACAACAATTTTTTTTTCTTATTTTTTTTCTTGTACACCTAATTTTTATTCAATTTTTTACTATTTTTTTTTATTTTACCTTTTAAATCTACAAATTATTCTAAATAAATGCTATTAATTTTTTCCTTTTACTATTCACACACATTTGTCAAGATTAAAAGTTGCAGGACTTCATTTGTAATTTTATTTTATTTTATGGTTTTTTTTAACTTTTATTTTATGTTTTTATTAAAGAAGAGGACAAAAGCGTCAAAATATGTCAAAAGGACGTGATCTGCAATTTACAACAAAATTCAAAGGCAATCTACAACAAAATTCAAAGGCTAGGATGGCAATTGCTAAAAAAAAAGTTAGGAGTAGATTTGTTATAAATTAGAAAAGTTAGGGACCAAAAATGCAAATTACCAAATGGAGATTATGTGATTTCAAGACGCTTCTCGAAAACTTTGATTTTATTTTTTTGTTAAACAAAAATTAAGATTTTTACGAGTTACAAAAAAAAAAAAAATTTAAATCTTTATCGGACAACTCGACAACAATTTGTTGAGTTACAATAAAAAAAGTAAAAATAAAATCAAGACTTTTTCGAGTTAATCTTTTGATTGAATTTTTATTTGTAATGACTTTGTCGAATCTTTTGAATTTTTTTTTTTTGAGTTTGTCGAGTAACTCGACAGTTTATTTTTATTTATTTATTTATTTTTACTTTCTCGAGTAACTCGAGAAAGTATTTTGTTTTTTTTTTTTTGACTTTCTCGAGTAACTCGAGAACGTCACTTGAGTTTTTTTTTTTTTTTTTTTTGCCGTGTTATGAGGCAAAATGGGGAAAAGGGAAAAAAAAAATTTCAAAACTTCACTTAGTCATGGATTAACAAAAATTCATTTGACATAGAAAACGATCACCGAAAAATATGAAATTTTCAGGGAACATAGAATACTCATGTAGCTACCACATATCAAAATTTGATAGTCCGACGACATGTTTCGGCTTACTAAAATGCTAACCGAAATATCCTAGTTAGTTTATTGGATTCATGCTGTCACAGTTTACAAAATTGTCCATAAATTTAGTTATATAACATGAAATTATGTGAAACCAAAGCCAATGGTTAGGTAACCCATAGGGCTATCGTCTCCAACTGGAATTATGTAAAAATACTTAATATATAAGGTGTAGTAAATTTTTGAGTTGGACAACAGAAACTGCATCTTAGAGAAACATGAAGTTTAGCAAAACCTTTCAAGTTCACATCATTAACGTGTAACCAAAACATGGGAATCTACTAAAACTACCACAAAACCAAGGTCCACAAAAGTTTAAGAACATATTTACACTACTTAAAGTTTTTTAATTGGTTTATACTAGCGATTCCAGCACGCCGACGGCATAAATCAGAAAAATAGCCTAGGAGGTTTCGCGGTGAGTATTTTAGTATGCCTTAACATGCCGTCGGACTACCAATTTTTGATATGTGGTAGCTACTTAAGTATTCTATGTCTCCTGAAAATTTCGTATTGTTCGGTGATCGTTTTCTATGTCAAAGAATTTTTTGTTATTCCATGACCAGGTGAATAAAATTTTCAAAATAAGGGTAGTGTTACTAAAATTTCTTCACCCGGTCATGGACTAACAAAAATTTGTTTGACATAGAAAACGATCACTGAAAAATACGAAATTTTCAGGGAACATAGAATACTCATTTGGCTACCACATATCAAAATTTGATAGTCCGACGGTATGTTTCGGCTTACTAAAATGCTCACCAAAACACCCTAGGCAGTTTCTCGGATTCATGCTGTCGCAGTTTACAAAATTGTCCATAACTTGAGTTATATAACATGAAATTATGTGAAACCAAAGTCAATGGTTAGGTAACCCATAGAGCTATCGTCTCCAACTGGAATTATGTAAAAATACTTAATATATAAGGTGCAGAATATTTTTGAGTTGGTCAACAAAAAGTGCAGTTTGGAGAAACAATTCACCCAGTCATGGAGTAAAAAAATTTCTTTGACATAGAAAACGATCACCGAACAATATGTAATTTTCACGGAACGTAGAATACCCATGTAGCTACCCCATATAAAAATTTGATAATCCGACGGCATGTTTTGACATACTAAAATGATCACTGAAACATCCAAGGCAGTTTCTCAGATTCATACTGTCGCAATTTACAAAATTGTCCATAACTTGAGTTATATAATTATGTGAAACCAAAGCCAATGGTTAGGTAACCCATAGGGATATCGTCTCCAACTGGAATTATGTAAAAATACTTAATGTATAAGCGGCAGCAAATATTTAAGTTGGACAACAAAAACTGCAGTTTAGAGAAAATGAAATTTACCAAAACCTTTAAGAATCGATTGTATTTCGTTCTTTGTTCCCCATAGAAACTGGGGATAAAAAAGCACCAAATCTGATGACTTATTAAGGGAAAAATGAATATATTTTTACTATAATATATAAGAAAGGTCTTTTTCTCTTGAAATGTTTTTATTTTTTATGTTCCAGTCTCCATTTGGTGGACCAAGCCTTAATTCAAGCTGTTTTTCCTCTGAAGATCCATGTCTTGTTTGTTTTTCTTTTGCACTTTTTGTAAGCCATTCTTTCTCTTTTGGAATCAAATCCAGTAACTGAGGACACCCCTCATCATTTCTTGAATAACCCTCCATTTATACCCTAGAAAATGAAACTAAAAAGGAAAAAATTGCATGCTATGTGTCAGATGATGGTGCTACCATGCTCACTTTTGAAACTCTTTCTGAAACGTCTGAATTTGCTCAAAAATGGGTTCCCTTGTGCAAGAAATTCAGTATTGAACCACGAGCTCCAGATTGGTACTTCTCTCAGAAGATGGACTATTTGATAAACAAAGTCCATCCAGCATTTGTGAGGGAGAGACGTGCAACGAAGGTCTGTGTCTCCTTGCCTCTTAAATAGAATATGATTATCTGCGTGAGAGAGAGATTTTCTTATGATTCCTAATCAACTGCATGAATGTCCTGCTTTGAACTACAAAAAGCAAAAAAAAAAAAATTCATCAAAAATTGCCCTACGCCACTGACTCGAAAAAAACAAATTAACAAATGACCACAATAAATTTTTTTGAGACACTCGACAATCAATCCAAACAAATATTGGCCAATCTCGAAAGAAAAAAAGCAAAAGCTAAAAAAAGAAAACAAGAAACAAAGTCAACAATAGTGGCGCCTGTCTAATGTTTGGATACAGAAAAAAAATATTAAAAATAAAAACATACTTTAGTTTTGTAAGAAAACCAAAATGTCTAAATAAAATTGTCAAAAATGACGGCTCCCAAAGAAGAGTAAAAGTCAAGAAAGGTAGTTTTTTTAATAAGTTAAACAAATTTAGAGTACTAATAAGTGAGATTTGGACCAAATTAAGATTAACAAAGCATCCAAACTACGTCGTGTTGGTTGAAGGGTGAACAGTAAACAGGTGATAGACACTTTAATATATATATATATATATATATATATATATATATATATATATATATATATATATATATATATATATATATATATATATATATATAATTATAATTATAATTAACTTAATTATAAGGAAATATGTATTCGGATCATTATCTAAACTAAAGACCAAAATTTATTCAAATCATTAATTAAATGGTAAAATAAAATAATGACCATATTTCATTTTCTTTTGAATTCACTTCAACGACCATATATAAGATCTAATTTAACCGAATAATCTTTTTCTTGAGCTAATTACACGTAATTTAATATGAGCTTAAAAATGAGCCTAATATTGACATATAAATTTTCAGTCTTTAGACATCTAAAAAAAAATATTTACTAAACTGGCATGAAAAATTTAATAGTACCTAATATTCAAAGCATAACTAAAAATCATAACGAATAATCTAGCATAAAAATTTTGGGGTATTACATGTGGTATAGTTAATTTACCCAATAGATCAATTAATATGCCAAGACTAGGAGTAGGCATGGTCCAATATCAAAGAGAACTGAACTGAGCAAAGTAGCAATGAGTATACTAAAAATGGAACTGTTAGTTCTATCTCTAATTATGGGATATAATTGGAATTGAATAGAGAGACTATAGTTTCTTCAATTCAAGTTCTCAAATTCATTATCTCATGCAAAAGGAGTATCTAACTATAAACATTTTCAATGAAAAGTTACTTCAATCCAATTTGGTTATACTTATGAAATTTAAATCATCTATTTGTCTGATTTTATAAATAATACTATAATGAATTGGCCACCCGTAGTCAAGACTATTAGTTTGATTAGTATATATGACATATTGCATATAGAGTAATATAAGTGGTAATTACTATTAAATAAAGTAAACATATATACGAGAGAAGTAAATCATTAAATTGGTATTAGTAAGTGTTCTTCATTCAAAAATAAATTGATTATTAATGTTTATTTTAAATTGATACAATTTAATTTATAGATTTTCATTATTTGAATATTTTATTTTATAGATTCATTCTTTGAAGATGGAGGGGCGTGGCACTACAAGAGGCAATGCACTTAGGGATGGCAATGGGCGGGTCGACCCCGCCTCGCGAATTCGACCCGCCAACCGCCCCGTGAAAAATATCTTTTTAAAAAAAAAAATTGAAAAAATAATAATAATAAAAAAAGAAATAATTTTTTCTATATATTTTTGTACCAAACAAAACAAAAAAAAATTATAAGATTGAGGTTATGGTGTAGTGGTTAAGATTTGTAGTTTACAAGTTTCAACCCGGGTTCGATTCTTCTTTAGTCTATTTGTAGTGAAAATTATAATTTCTATTATATTTTATGATTTTTCAAAAAAAAAAAAAAAATTCTAGGGGCAGGTCGCGGGGCGGCGGGGCTGGTCGGACCCGCCCCGGGGCAGAAAAATCTGCCCCAAATCCGCCCCTATTATCCGATGGGGCGGGGCGCAGGTCATGGGTTTTTTTGCCATCCCTAAATGCACTGATGATATCGTCAGTGGACCACGAAAAAATATCATTATCGCTTTCTACTTGGAGTGGCTAACCACATTGTCACTTCGAAAATGATCGATTTCTGCTTGGGGTGGCTAACCACCTTGTCACTTTGAAAACAAAATTAATCTTCTTATCATTTAATCATCTCCGCCTGTCTATCCTCCCTCAATATTGTCACTTAAAGGAGAAATAAGATGCATTTTTCTTGTTCTTCGATCATCCCTATTCCGTGTAGTCCTTCTTTAGAATCGAACAACGATAGTCTTAAATTGTAATTTCAGACTAAGGATCCCTGACCTCTCCCCGTTGGAGAATGGGGACGAGGACGGAGAACATGGTTCCAGTCCCGAATAAAATTATTTATTTTATTTTATGTTTAAAATTTTAAATTGATTACAATTTGAAAAAAAAATTAAAAAGTAAACAAGGGCGAAAACAGTATTTTATCACTATCTCGTCATGTATCCAAAAATTCCCTGGCGGGGTGGGGTGAGAGACAGAGAGGGCCACCACATCCCTAACTCGTTGTCATATTCTAGAATGATAGGACTATGAAGAATTTGAATAGTGCTCACTAAGAAAACCAATATTTATGATGATACATTTTCCAACTAACTAACTCGAAATTAATGTCATAACATTTCTTGATTTCATATTGATTCCTTATTATTTTTATTATTATTATTTTTTCCGTTTATCAAAGATTGTTTGATATACAAATTGACGATACAAGTATTCCCTATCTAATTGTAATTTTTTAAATTTCTTTTTGTTGTTAATCTTAAAATTCAAAATTTTAAGTTTTAAAAAATCAAACCCTAAAAAAAAAAAAGATACTATTGATTGTGTGATTTTTTGTTTATTTTCTGGTGGTGGGCTGATATTCCGAAACTCTACGAGAAAATCAATTCTGGTGGTGGGCTGACCATAACCTTTCCATGTAGCCCTTCTTCAAAATCGAGTCACGATAGTATTCAATTGCAATCTTAGACTAAGGATCACACCCTCTTCCCGTTGGAGAATCGGGACAAGTACAGGGAACAAGGTCCCGTCTCGAATAATTTTTTTTATTTTTGTTATATTTTTTTAGTTTAAATTGATTTTATAAAATAAAAAATATTTAAAAAGTAAACGGGACGGGAAATAGTATTTTAATCTCCATCTCGTCAACTCACGCCTCCCGAAAATCCTTAGCAGGATGACAGACTAGGAGGGCTACCACGAACCTGACTCGTTGCCATCTCTATCCTAGACGGATATGACTATGAGAAATTTGAATAGTGATCACCAGTGTTTTGAAAATCAGACCAGACCGCCCGGTTCAACCAAGAAAATCGGGAACCGACCTCAAAACCAATCCAGATTACTAAATTAACCGCCCATTAGAGAACCGGACCAGAAACTGGGTTTTATAGCGGTTCAACCGGAAAAATCGGTTCAACTGGTCCGATTTTAATGGAAATCGGGATTTTTTTGTGATTAATTTTTAATTTTTTAATTAAAACATATGAAAAGTCTATTTAAAGCCAAGTTTTGTGAGTAATTTTGTCTATAATTGTTGATTTATTTACAACTAACTTATTTTTAAAAATTTGTTGAGATTTTTGAATTAATTTTTAATTTTTAATTGAAACCGGTTCGACCTTTTGACCATTGACCCGTTCCCTTTTTCGGATCGATAGACAGTCTGATTTTCTGTACATTGGTAATCACTAAGAAAAATCAATATTTATGTCAATTGATTTTCTCACCAACTAAAATCCATCATAAATGTTATTTATAATGATAGAAATATAACTTAGGTAAAATATATATATATTTTTTAATGACAGCCTTACTGTTTTCTCATAAAATCAACATTTTTTGTAATGGTTTTTTAGTTTTAATATTATTCATAAACTTTCATTTATTTATACTTAAAAAAAAATCAGGAATATCTTTATACATATAAAATAATACACCCACATATAAATTACCTAAGATTTCACGTTTAACGTTGAGCTGCAGGGAAAGAAGGCAATTTACGCCCTTCGTGTCAACATTGAAATATGTGCATTTCATTATCTTCTGCTATACAACTCTCGCATAAACTTTTCTGATACTTAATTTTTTATAAAGTTTGCATTCCCTCTCAATTTATTGGTCTGTAGTTTCTGCTGTTCTGTTTTATACAATGCTGGGTTGTTTTACCATTATTACTTTAAATTCCTGGGAAAACTTTCATGTTATGTTTTCTTTGTTGTCTTTGTTTTTCTAGATCTTTATTTTGGCCTTCTCTTAATTCATTGATAGGTTTGTGCTTCTATGATTCTTAAAAAGGGGTCCTTGGATGTAATTTTTCCTTTATCATTTCCAATTTCACATATGTAACCCCGTAACAGAAATTTGATAGGAGAATCTTTTTTTATTGATATTGCAAAATAAAATGCAAGTAAAGCACTAGGTGTTTTAGAGGTAGCACATCTGATATGTTTATACATGGCTAATAAGTGATTAGTCTGTTTATGCTACTAAATGGAAAAAAAGGTTGAATAATTGTTTTCCTTATGTGCATACTATTTATTCCCTGAATAATCCCCTAAGAAGTCATCTCATTACAAATACTTCTGTAATTTGGTTTCATTGGCAAAGGCTGATCTCTAGGTTTAGTTTCTACCAAGAATGATCATATAGGACAACAGGAACAAAACCAAAATATGGCTATGTTAATTTTTGGATTTCTGATTATGATCTCTACTTTCAACAACAAAGGATTTTTGATAACATCTGTATTTGTATATTATCTTTCAGTTTGTTATAAATGCGTTAACTGGTCCACAAGATAGGAGTGTGATCATCAGATGCTTTGGGCTGAATGTGGTTTGCAGCCTGTTTCTTTGACATATTTGATTCCTGATGCCTCTGTCAAAAATTTAGGAAAGCTACTCTTTGCATTCATACAGATAAAGTGCAACAGAAAGATGCCACTCTCCAGCAGAACTGTATTGCTGAGAAGGTGTTTGACCTGGTTAAGGTGTTATTTGTGTTTTCAACATTTAACTAGGTTCACTATATGATCATGTGATCTGTTGGAAAGAAATGAACAGCTATCTCTTCACCATATTTCTTAATAGTTCAAAAATTACAAAATCAAAATATTAACCAGTGGCATTAAATATACTTCCTTTTTATAATGAAACTAAATGATCATTAACTGCTGCGCAGAATATATACCTCTACTTTGTTTGACTTGTGGGTAAATATAAACGTCAAATGCAATGAGAAGATGGCCAGTGGAAGAGAGGAGAAGTACTAACGTGAGCATTAGGGAAAGTGGGAATTTATACTTTCTCAACAAAATTTCTGAGGCGAATCCAGAGGCTACTTTTCCAAGATAATTCCATATGCATACTAGTGACACAAATGTGGTGATGCTTTTACTTGGATACCCTGAGGACTTACCAATTTGGTCTAGATTATCAATTGCAGTCAATGTCCTCCAACTCCAAATATTATTTGCTACTCTGTGTACAAAATGTTGCACGTATTTCACTTGAAATTTGCACCACATTGTATTCGAGGTATGATATTTATGGATATTTGAGGTTCCCCTCGACAGTAAATTTGGTTTGTAGACATTCAGATGTTGAAGTCAGTATATCTGCATTAAAATCGGTTGCAATCACAGAAATCTTTATGTGTTTGTCAGTGATCTATATGCTTCTGGATAGAGCATAAAATTTTCTCTGAAAACCATTGTGGTTTCATCTATATTAACTCACGTGGTTTTTCATCCCCATGGCCTAGTTCTGTTTGTCCTGTATGATCTATTTTACTTAAACTAGTTCACACAATATTTGTTTATTAGATTTTCTTGTGCGTCCATGAGTCTTACTTCCATAGTTTCTAAACTTATACTTGTTTTTCTGATGATTGTATTGTGTTTACAAGTTTTCAGTTTGCAACTCATTGGGGGGAGGCTCAGGAATGGGGAACTCATTGATATCCAAGATAAGGGAAGAATACCAGGATTGAATGATGCTGACATTCTCTGTGTTCCCATCTCCTAAGGTGTCTGACACTGGTGGAGCCCTACAATGCAACACTCCAGCTTGTTGAAAATGCTGATGAGTGTATGATTCTTGACAATGAGGCACTCGATGATTTTTGCTTCAACACTCTCATGCTGACAACTCCTAGTTGTAAGTTCTGTTTTCCTGCTAATTTTTAGTTTCTTTCATGATTTGATCGGGATTGCAATCTTCAGACAATTCAATAAAAAGTGTGATGGCACGGTTCAAGTAAGGATTTAAGTACAAAAGGGACTGTAAATTATTTGGGCAAAAGATATGTTAACTCTCAATAGCGAGTTGTTTGTGGGAGGTGTTGAGGAGGCTTCCGCCGGTTGGGTTGCTATCAGCGGTGATGGTATGTAAGGGGTGGAGAGAAACCACGAAGAAGCTTTGGAGAGCGGCGGAGGAGTTCCAGCTTAGGGTCCAGGCGAAGGCACAGATTGGATATTTTGGATTGATGTTGGAGAAATGCTCTGGACTCATAAAACTCTCTTACAATGGAAAGTGATGTGGATGCAATAATGCTGGCTTGCATTGCTTTCTCATGGCCTAATTTGCAGTATCTGGAGATCTTTACATCTGGTACCTCTGTCAATAGGATCACTGGGGACGAGTTAAGTCGTTTTATCTCTGAGAAAAGACGCCTGACCAGTCTTAAGATGGAAGAGTGCTGTAACCTTGGGGGTTTAATTTTTTCTTCAACCAGTCTGTCTACTCTCTGGCTCTCAGATATTCACTCCCTCTCTAAGATGGTTTTTAACTGCCCCCCACTTGAAGGAGGTATCATTGGATTTTTCTCGGCAAGAAAATGATCGCACTGATCTAACCACTATTGAACGGTCTGGGAATAAGCTGCCCAAAGCTACAGAACATCCACATTGCTTCAGTGCGGCTTTCACATGCTGTAGTGCTTGCTCTTACAGCTTCAAATTTGAGGGGATTTCGAATGCTTTCTCTCGTACTTGGATCTGAGATCACTGATGCATCAGTTGCAGCTATTGCTTCGAGCTACTCAAATCTGGAATTGCTTGATCTGAGTGGGTCTAGTAATAGTGACAGTGGCATTGGAATGATTTGCAATGTCTTTCCAGAAACATTCGCAAATTTTTCCTCCATCCTAGAATTTTTAGCAACAATTATTACTTGTCGCAAAAAGCAGACCTATTGCATCACAAAAAACTTTGTTGCAAGAAATAAAAGTTTGTCGCCATAAGTTTCCCACCAAATGTATTTTGGCGCCAAGCTTCCCATCATGTTTTTGGCGACAATCTTTATTACTTGTCACGCATTTCGACATTTCGCGACAACTTTTTATGTTGCCTTATTTTTTTTTGGTACCTATTTTTCCACCAAATTTTTTGTGACAAACTTGAAAAACGTGTCGCGCTAAATCACTTATTGCGACAAATTTATGTATGTCGCAAAATATCTTGTCGCAAAATAGAGATTTTGTTGTAGTGACTGCAACTCTTTCAGTCGATCCATCTTACATCCTGGGTAGTCACAATAATCCTTCTTCAGCTGCAACTCTTTCAGTTGATCCATCTTACTTACATTCTGGGTAGTCATAGTAATCCTTCTTGAGCAGGCTCTCCAGTATATCCTTCTTTCAATTGATCCATCTTACATCGTGAGTAGTCATAGTAATCCTTCTTTAGCAGGCTTTCTAGTACATCCTTTTGTTTATAATCATTTGATCCTACCCCAACTCAAATTTCCTACTATTTTTTGAAATTGAATTATTCAAAATAGTACCTCCAAAGATGGGCTCTTAGAAACAAAAGAAATAATAAATACAGTTACTTTATATACACTGCAATTTACATAAATGCATATGTATGAGTTTTTAATGAGTGACAGACTCCACGATCCTTCTTTTTTTTTGGCACATTCACGAGCCAATCACATAACATAATTAAAAAAACTATTCTACAAAATGCATAAAATTTGGACCCATGTTGAGCACAAGTCACTTTAATTAATTGCACAGAGATTGCTTTATGTTTTATCAATATATTTGAAAACTTTGGTTAAGAACTGCACATTATTATGGATTTTAATTAAATTAAGAGTTTTTAATTTCAAGCTTTTATTTTTGCACTATAATAAAAGTAAAAAGTGATTAGAGTTTAAATTAATATTAAATATTTAATTTATAAAAATGAATTATAATGTTTTGTACAATGTTCTCGCAGCTTATTCTTTTCAAAAATTGTCTACAAGAGTTGTGTGGCATTGTGTTTCTCATTTTCATTTTCGTTACATCGCACCCTGGGTTTTCGAAAATATGTGTGGTTGTTTGTAACTATTTTGGTAAATGGGTTGTCTTCTAACGCATTGAAGTTGATTTTTTCCAATTTGCTAGTTGACTTGAAACTTCGTGAGTTTGATAAGATTTTAAAAGGTTCACATGGAGATCGGTCCAATTAATTCGATCATATTGAATTATACCCGATTTTGTCATTTTTTATCATGGCGTGTAAAGTAATAGCTTCAATACTTGAAATAAATACAAAGCACTAGTTCGTACTATTTATTGAGCTCAAAATTATATTTGACAAAAACTCTTCTCAATGTAACATTTTTACACGAGTAACATATATATGTTACCATATTTGTTATCATATATTACTTCCTAAATTTCTTCAAAATCATTATTTTACAACTTATCTTCTTCTATAATTTTCTAAAATACACATTATTTTACTTAAAAATCAAATTTTTTAATTTTTCAATTTTAAAAACACAATTTTACATGGGTTACTTTATGTTACTTCTTCATTTTCTATACAACTGCTATTTTATAATTTATCTCTTTTTAAATATTTTTAAAAAATACATTAATTTCGTTTAGAATCAAATATTTCCAATTTTCATTTTTGAAAATAATATTTTTACACGGGTAACATATATGTTACTGTTATGAAACTAGAAAAATAGAGAGAAAAAGAGAAGAGAATAGAGAGAGTCAAAACTCAAGTCCGTTAATTTATTATAACAATGACACTTATTTATAGGGTTCCAAATGGAGTTACAATCTGATTAGAATACACTCTTATGGAGTAAGTAGATAACTACATAGACTTCTAGATACAACTAAATAGTCATTCATCATTATCTTTAATTTACAACACCCCCCTTGAATGACTTATTATATAATAACTAGTTCGTTAAAAAATTTGTTTGGTAAAAACCCAATGGGACAAAAATACCAATCAAATAAAAAAATTAAAAAAAAATTATCAAAAATTTGGAGCAATCAAATGCTGCCTCATTAAAACCTTGTCAGAAAAACCAAGTGGGACAAAACCTGAGCGAAGGAAAAAGAGTACAACTACTCCCCCTAATTTCAACCAATGCAAAAAAACTTGTATCGAGCTATCCATATCTTGTGCGTCAATCTCTTCAATGCCACCATCTTTTTAAAACTTGTATAAAACAATTCTGGTAAAATGTGCTCCATGTTATAACCTCCAGCAATACATCTTCATACAGTATCTCTGGTTGACTGTAATCAGCATGATGGTCTGATGCAATTATATTAAAAACAGATCTTGTTGGTGTTCCCTTCAGGGGTCTCATGTACAATTTATAACACACGGGAGTAAAACCATATGGTTGGACATCCATAACTATAATATTTATATCACTTCCAATTGTATGTCATTTACAGAAAGAATATGTCTCGTTAAAACTTTACTAGAAAAAAAACCCGGTGGACAAAAATCCTAGTGAAGGAAAAAGAGTACATAATTCTTTTAATATGCCATTAAAGTTGTCTCATTAAAAACCTTGTCAGGAAAACCCAATGGGACAAAACCTTGGTCAAGGAAAAGAGTATAACGCGTATTTACTCCCCCTCATCATAATATCACTTTAGATCTGTACTTTGATCGATTAAGTTCCCGAAAAGTTGAACTATATGCTTTAGTCATATTAAATCCTCTAGAGATTTATATACATAGTTTTATTAGTCATGCCAGATGAGTTAGTTATAACAATATTCATTATATGCGTATATGTCATGTATTGACAGACTAACAAGATATCAATTTTTGATTGCTTCACATAAGCCTTTGTGAAATTCATAATGTTAAAAGTCGTGCATTACATGTTACGACTTCATTTTTTCATTTCCTTTTCGCATAAATATACACCTTTAGGTGCTCCGACTATAGGTCCAGAAACTTCAGCTTTCTCCAGTCCGTTCAATTTACTTGGATTGCATCTTTTTATTTGGCCAATTTATTCTTTGACAGATTTCTTTTAATATCCTCGCTACCTTTTATAATATGAAGCGCTTCATTATGTACAAAAATATTGTCAACAATATTTATTTTTGAATCATTTTCTTTCTCATAACGACATAACTTAACGAGATCTTTTCGTTTTATTATTTCAGCAAGTTGAACCTCTTCTGGGGTTTTTATAATTAGTTGTGTCTATATACACTCCAAGAGTATACACTTCCTCAATATGACCATCTTTATAATTGGCTCCATTTTTTAATTTGAGAATTTTTTGGAATCAAATGTCACCACGCTTCAGGCGTACCATTAATTTACCAGATATAATGTTAATGGTTTGTCCTTCAAGGACGTTAATAAAAATTGAAGCATTTAGAGCTGTCATATGAGATTTTATTTAATCTCTTTGGTCATTAAATGCATCTGTCAATTGTATAACTTACAAATGAGTTATTTTTCGAACTTTTGGTTCATATTGTCTTGTGCAAGGATATAGAAAACATAATATGCTGCATTTGTATTCTTTCCAACTACTTAATTTCTCTCTTCCTAATATTGAGAAAACTGTCTTATCAAAATGACATTCGAAAAATCGTGTTATATAAAATCACCCATTAGGACTTAAGATATTTTATAATGTTTCAAACTAAACATGTATTCTCAACATTATTTAATGTCCATCTCAGTGCACTATAGTGGACCGATTGTACATATATTGCACTATAAAAAATTATTATATGGGTAATATTAGACTCTGACCATGAGCCAACTATTGCAGGGATGACTTTGATATTGGCATGATACGTAAAAGTGTTTCTGCATATAAAATAGCATTCCCTAGACAAAAATAGGAAGCGTTTTGTTCTCAATAGTAATAGTTTAGAATTTAATTGGAGGCGTTTGAAAAACTATATTGCTAAACCATTTAACATCATCTCAACTAATATTTATTAAAAGTTTGAGATTTAGACTCACTAGTATTGACAAGACACATCACTGTCTTGGTTGTATAATCTGAAAATTATGCTCATAATTTAAAATTTAAGCAAGTAATCTCGCAAACTTCAAGTTGCGAATAATGACACCATACAATCATCTAGTAAATGTATCTATCAGATACAAATAATATATAGATAGTCAACATGGAAGGTGATGGGGCCCCATAAATCACCTTAAATGATGTTAAGAAATGTAGGGAATTCAGTCCCGATTTTACCCATTGAAGGTCTACTAGTTTGTATACCATGAGAACAAGCATCACGTGAGAATTCATTATATTGAAAAATCTTCTGGTTTTCAATAGATATTCTCATTAATAATTCACATCATATTGATTCGAGATGGTCTAACCGGTAATGCCAATCAATAAAATTTTAAGACATTGAACTTCTGGTTCAACATAGTACTTCTTTAAGAGTATCAACACTATAATATTACACAATATTAATATTCTAAAATTGTAAAGTTCAGCTTCTTCAAGAGAAACAACACGATATTTTTTCTAGAATATTGATATGTACAAATTTATGCTTTTTCAAAAGCAGTCATATAATATTCGTTTAATTAAGTTATGCTTCTTAGGAGCAACAATAGAATATTCTTTCAGAATATTTTCTATACTTTGTGTTTCTTCAGAAACAACAATATCATTTTCTTTTAAAATATTAATATTCATAACGTTATACTTCTTCAGGAGTATTAATACAATATTTTATAAAATAATAGATCTTATAAAATTACGCTATTTGATAACAAGTAATATTCGACTGGAATATTAATATAATATTGTGCTACTTCAGGAGCAACAACAAATTATTTTAAAATGTTAACTTTATTCTGAAGTAAAGATTTATTTTTCATGAACAATATTATAATATTCTTGTACAATATTATATCTTATAAAATTAGACTATTCATGAGCAATTAATAATCTACTGAAATATTAATTTAATATAAAGTTCTGCTTATTTTGAAGCAACAAAAAAATATTCTTCTAGAATATTTATATGTTAGGTTGTGACATACAGTACAATATTCTTCTGAAATATTAATAGAATTGTAAAATTGTGTTTCTTAAGGAAAAGCACAATTAAAACAAATAAACAAATATTATTGACTTCGCACAATAATTTCATGCTAATTTTTATTCATAACTACATATGAAAAAATAGATAGAAAATAACTAATTTTTACTGCTACTTCAGGAGTAATAATTCAATATTCTTCTAGAATATTTAAATTGTAATGCCATGCTCTTCAGGAGCAATTAATATTTTGTCAGAATATTATAAAGTTGTGCTTATTCAGGAGCTACAACAAATCATTATTTTGATGTAAATATTTGCTCTCCATGAGCAATATTATAATATTCTTGTAGAATATTATATCTTATAAAATAGACTCTTCGAGAGCAATTAATATTCTACTGAAATATTAATATAATATAAAATTGTCCTACTTCTGGAGCAACAAAATATTCTGATATAATATTTATATATTAGGTCGTGAAATATAACACAACATTCTTCTGGAATATTGATAGAATTATAATTCTTGAGGAAAATAAAAAATAAACAAATCTTGTTCAAGAATATTTTAGAATAATAAACACACTGATTTCTTATCCTTTGTCGTTGAATAAAAGTTAAAGCATTGTTATCTCTAATTAAAGCATGGATATTTCTTTTAATTGCTTCTCATAAAAATGTCATAACAAAAAGTATAATATGAGTTGGACTCATAAATCAAAGCAAGGATAGAGATATGAACACTAACCAGTTGGTGCTGTTTGAATTTCTTTTGGGATATTGACACTTGAGAAAGTGGACTTTAGACCACTAAGCTTTTGTTTGTTCTTTATGGTGTTTTGATATCTCAGTTTGGCTGCCTAGGTATGCTTCTCCTTTTTTCTTTTGAATAAAAATAATATCTAATTGCTAACTCAGTTGGCTAGAATCTCGTGTTGATAACGTGTTATGAAACTAGAAAAGTAGAGAGAAAAATAGAAAATAATAGAAAGAGTCAAAACTCAAGTCTGTTAATTTACTATAACAATGACCCTTATTTATAGGGTTCCAAATGGAGTTACAATCTGATTAGAATACACTCTTCTGGAGTAAGTAGATAACTACATAGACATCTAGATACAACTAAATAGTCATTCATCATTATCTATAATTTTACAACAGTTACATATTTGTTACTCTATATATGTTACTTTCTCAATTTCATTAAAATCAGTTTTTTACAAATTATATCATTCTATAATTTTCTTAAATACACAATATTTTAAATAGAAATCAAATGTTTCATTTTTTCACTTTTAATAACAATTTTACACGAGTATTATCCCGTGTTACTTCCTCATTTTCATTACTAACGCTATTTATAATTTATCTCCTTTTAAATATTTTTAAAAAATACAGTAATTTTGTTTAAAATCAAATATATTTCCAATTTTCATTTTTGAAATTTTTACGCGAGTAACATATATGTTAGTGTATTTGTTACTCTATTTTGCTTCCTCAATTTCATTAAAATCATTTTTTTACAAATTATATACTTTCCATAATTGAATGCATGGTCGCAAAAACTGATTGTGCAGTTTAGTTTAGAAGCCAATTTCGACGTCGTATGTGACCATAATATGCGGATTATTTGTGAGCCCCGATGGTGCCTATGTAAATTTAATTGTATTATTATTAATAATCATTCAGTGACATTTTTGTGTACAATCCAAAAGTATAATTTTTTTTTAAACTAGTAGTCTGGTTTTGAAGTAGAGTTTTTTTCTGTAAATAATAGTTCCTCTCCACTCCTCCCTACTTTAAACCATATGGTTTACGGAAAATCTTTAGATTATTTATATATAAATTTCTGTTTAAACTGAGATAATTTATTACTAGCACGTATGAAATATAATTAAGAATAAATATTACATTTTTATCATATTGGGTTGCATGTGATGTCAAAACATATATACCCATATCATATATATTTCAATAATTTACGTGTTTAGAAATTTTCAACTTCTATTCTTTGTACTCGATCTCGATTAAATAGTAAAAATAATATGTAAAATTGGAAAAAAAAAATTCTCAAACCTAATTGAGTAGTAAAAATAAAAAAAGTAAAAGAAGTAAAAGCAAACTCAAAAAGTTTAGAATATACCTCTTTTTCGATCTAGGTTGAAAAATTCTATCTTTAAATTGCAATAAAATAAAAATAGCTCTCATTAAAGTGAAACCCATTTTTCATTGGAGCTGTACGAGACTTTATGTTGGATCTGGTTGACAAAAAAACTCTACTTCAAAACCATAATTGAATTGATATTCAAGGTTATTTTAGGAAACAATGTATAGCATAAAGTTTTCATTTCGAGAGTGATTTTAACTCCATCAGACTATTCATAAGAGTAAGGAGGGCCAATTTCTTTCGCATGTTAGACTTTATCTAAAAATTCAGTTTTTAGTCATGGACAATTTTATGTTGCAGTCTTTAGAGTTACAAATCGTATATAATTGAAAATTCTAATTTGTGATAGAGATATAGAACCAACCAATTCAACCACAAATGTGGTCTTTAAAGAAGTTTTCCAAAATTTGGATTAGCTATGTTGTTTTTTAAAGTTTCAGTAACAATATCTAATAAAATATTATTTATATGATACTTTTGTTTTTTATTTGATTATAACCAATAAGCTTTCTTAGTTTTTATTCGAAATCACTATTACTAAACACAACTCCCATGCATCGCATGGGTTAAACACTAGTTCAATATATAAAAATGAATTATAATATTTTGTACAATGTTCTCACAACTTTTCGGGTCTTACTTTTTTCAGAAATTGTTTACAAGAGCTGTGTGGCATTATGTTTCTCGTTTTAATTTTCGTTACTTTGCAACCTACATGTGTGGTAGTTAGTAACTATGTTGGTAAATAGGGTTGTCTTCTAACGCATTTAAGTTGATTTTTCCCAATTTAACTCGCGAGTTTCATAAGATTTTAAAAGATTCACATGCAAATCGGTCCAAATAATTCGATCAGATTGAATTATACCCAATTTTGTCATTTTTTATCTAGACATTTAAAGTAATAACTTGAATACTTGAAATTAATACAAAGCACTAGTTCGTACTATTTATAGAGCTCAAAATTATATTTAACAAAAACTCTTCTGAGCGCAATTTTCTTCGGCTCTTTCTACTACTCTTTTTGAGAGTTCGCAACTTGATCACCAGTTTTATAGGATAAATTTATTTTAAGGTAATTGAACTTTTAGTGCAAAATCTCAACTGGATCATTGAATATTAATTTATCTCAATTAAGTCACGGAACTTTAATTTAGTTTCAATTGTGTCTCTGAAATTTAATTTTAATTTCATATTTCATCACTCGATCACATTCAATCTCCAAAATTGATGAAAATTGCTGGTCATGCCAAGACAAATCTTCCACATAATCGCTGCGTAGCATGTCAACTTAGTCGTCACGTTATAAAAGTGTTAAAAAAAGTCTTTTTAACCTTTTAATATAAAAACATAAGTTTCATTTTACCATATAAAGATTGCGTGCAAAATTAATTATATTATTGTTGTCAATTAAGTAATTTTTGTTTATTTGAGGGACAATGTGACAAAATATAACAAGTGATGTAATTTAAAACTAAATTGAAGTTGAATGAACCAATTGATATAAATTAACAATTGCTTGATTTTTTTTTTTTTTTTTGTAAATTATAAAAAGTAGGTCTATAAAAATGAATAAAAATTGCGAGTTCTACAGGATATATTAATAACAATGATATTTGACCAACTTATTAGTATTTATAAACACTCGAAACATACTATTTAGTGACTTAATTACGATTTCTAAAAAATAGACTATCTTTTTCTAACGTATCATTTAGGTGGGCCAGCACACACTAATGAGTAGTACCTGTGTGATAGAGGAAAGGGAATAACGAAATCAATTATCATGAACAATCAACCAAATTAAATCCACGGACAACAAAAGAC
Source organism: Forsythia viridissima (assembly GCA_030279155.1). Classification (NCBI taxonomy): domain Eukaryota; kingdom Viridiplantae; phylum Streptophyta; class Magnoliopsida; order Lamiales; family Oleaceae; genus Forsythia; species Forsythia viridissima. Next base: position 25,837,246 of record CM059040.1, read on the forward strand.
ACAAAAAAAACTATTATTCCCTCACAGTAAACATAAAATCATAATAACACTTTCTAATGCATATTTGAATACATCTATAATAAAAATAAAAAAGTACATCAATATCTAACAATTTAAGCATGACCCAAATATGTCGAAAATAAAGAATCTACTCAAACTGAAATATATTTAGCTTGTTAATAATTTAAATCTATTTAGCTGAAAGACAAATCCATGATAAGACAAATCAATTTCAAACAATTGAAGTATGATTAGTTAAGATTATTATCATAAAAAGGAGAGAAGAGAAACACAAAAGAAAAACGTAAAAACAAACGAAGTAGACCTGCAAGTCCATATTGAAATTACAGTGGACACATGGGCAATTCTGAACGATACCAATATAACATATTATATAAAAATCTAACTATTCAAACATGATCGAAGAAAATTACGGTCAAAAGTTGTAAATGCAAAAAAACCATACCGAACAATTCAAAACAACCATACAAAATTTTAAACTTTGTGGTGGACTCTGACCTCTTAACAAATATCACACATTAGAAAAAATAAATGTACAGATTATAAGACATAGGATTAAGAATGAGAAAACCTAATGAGTAGTTTCATAAACTAAATATTTAATGATGAATTATAAAGTATTGAGTTCACAATGTGAAAATTTGTTTGCAAAGGCAATTGATCTCATACTCAGCCAGAAATACACAGTGTGTAGTGGAGTTTATTTTTTAAAATTGTATTATAATTCATTTTATTGTATGTTATGAATAGAATATTGGAGATTTGTTGAATTCCATTGTAGATTGGAATGTCAATCTATAATCATACTAGAGGAATTAGGAGAGTCAGGCTATGAAGAGGATGGAGATGAGAAAAGCAACTAGCCCGAAGTACATTCTTATCATAATTTAAAGATGTTTAGATGATGTGGTTATTATCTAGTCGACAAAACTGTTCAATAAGATCTTAAAAAATAAAAAGCTGCCACGTCAACTAAGGAAGAGCAATACGGTGCCTAATATGAGAATAAAGAAGATATTCAAGTTACTACGAATTATATAGTTATCAATCTCCATAACCATAAACATGAAATCATGGGAGATGCTTAAAGAGCAAAAATTAAAGTGTAATTCAAAAGTCTTTGGAGAATCAGTTTGGCTGTGATAGATCTATTATTGCAAGAAATGAAGAAGAGCTATAAGATATTTTTTGTGAAAGGAAAACCGTATAAGATTAAAACGCTAGTTCTATTGAACAGTTATTAGACATGCTATTCTTTATGAAATTAAGTGTCAGAAAATCCTCAAAGAAAAAAAACACACAAGTGTAACTTCAAAAGCATCTTTGTTCATAATAGAATCAATAGTTCATGAGTTTAACCACATGTAAACGATCGATGGAGAAAAAGAATAAATTTAGAGAGTATAATTTTTACAGCAAAAAAAAAAAAAAAAAAAAAGCTTTTCAGCTAATATTGCCTTTTTTCTTTTACTAGTGCAATTTCCTTTTATTTTGACCAGTAGTTGGGATCATACTCCTAGCAATACGGTCAATGCCTAGATTCCACCAAAGACAGTCCACACAAATATTAAATATGCACTGAATCACCACCTATCTAAATAGCTCCCTATGTCGACTCAACCACCCTAAACTATCCTTTCAATTGGCCAAGTGATCCAATTTTCAATTGGTGGTCTTGGTTTTAACAACCTAAGTCCACAATTCCATCCAAAAATAATGATTGTCATGACCAAGGTTCTAAAAAGCGTAAAGCGTGACTAAGCGTGGAGGCCAAGCTTCAAGCTTTTTGGGCGTAGGCGAGGCTTAGGCGGGAGTAAGGCGTGAAAAAGCATTTTCTTATTTTTAATATTATTTTAAATATTAAAAAAAAAAGAGAAAAAAAATATTTTTAACTAAAAAGCACGCATCTAAGCGAGCATAGGCGCGCCTAGGCGTAACTAAGCGCGCCTAGGCGTAACTAAGTGAGCCTAAGAGACACTAGGCGTGTCTAGGCGTGTGCTTTTTAGTTAAAATTTTAGTTGAACAAAAAAGCGCGCACCTAGGGCCTAAGCGAAGCGTGGAGGTCAAGCTTCGCGCCTAGGCGCGCTTTTTAGTACACTGGTCATGACTATTGTGCTCAAAATTAGTAGTTTCACATGGATAAGCATGGTAAAAAAATAAACATAAGTAGAACAACCTAATCACAGTTTATGAATCAAAAGTAAATAACATCATCATTAGCCGGCAAGAGAATCCAACTAAGACACAAATACAAAAAATATATATATATAAATTAAAAAAGACTCCACAACAAACATATTCAAACATTACCAAAAAAGAATAAAAATAAAAATAACATAACCATACAAGAAGAATTAGGAGAGTCGGGCTATGAAGAGGATGGAGTTGAGAAAAAGCAACTAGCCCGAAGTAAATTCGTATCATAATTTCAAGATGTTTAGATGAGGTGGTTATCATATAGTTGACAAAACTGTTTAATAAGATCTTAAAAAATAAAAAGATGCCATGTCAACTGAGGAAGAGCAATACAGTGCCTATTATGAGAATAAAGAAGATATTCAAATTACTATGAATTACATAGTTATTAATCTCTATAACCATAACATGAAATCATGGGAGAGGCTTATTGAGCACAAATTAAAGTGTATTTCAAATGTCTTGGGGAATCAATTTGGTTGTGAATTGAGATCTATTATTCAAACCATTTACTTCTTAGGAGATTGATGAAGTAGTATGAAGAAACGAAACAAGATCAGCATATGGTTTTTATAGATTTTTAAAATCCTATCAATATGATTAAAAATATATATGATGGAGCATTAGCTTGATATGTAGTGGCAGTAGTTAAATAAAAGTAGAACTTTGAGGACGTACTTTGAAATCTAAAAGTTTTAAATAAAGTAAAGCCTATACAAAGTAGGAATAAGGATAGCAATATAATTGCTATAGAGGATTATGTTGCCCATAAAAATAGTTGATTTAGGTATTTAGATTTTCATTATTGTCTGGAATGAGGTATTGAAGAGGATATAATGCATAGGACTAAAGTGCATTGAAAGAAATGAAGAAGAGCTATAAGGATTTTTTGTAAAAGGAAAATCCTATAAGATTAAAAAGCTAGTTCTACCGAGCAGTTATTAGACCTGCTATTCTTTATGGCACCAAGTGTAAAATAATAATAATAATAATAATAATAATAATAATAAAAAGTGTAACTTCAAAAGTATCTTTGTTCACAATGAACCAAAAGTTTATGAATTTAACCATATATAGACGATTGATGGAGAAAAATAATAAATTTGGAGAGTACAATTTTTACAGAAAAAAAAAAGCTTTTTAGCTAATATTGCATTTTTTGCTTTTACTGGTGCAATTACCTTTTATTTGGACGAATAGTTGGGATTAGACCCCTAACATACGGTCAATGCCTAGATTCCATCTAGTAGCCAACGATACTCCACACAAATATTAAACATGCACAGAATCACAACCCATCTAAATAGGTCCCCACGCTAATTTAACCACCCCCAAACTATCCTTTGAATTGGTGGTCTTGGTTTTAGCAACTTAAGTCCAAAATACCTACAATCTATTATATCCATCTAACCAACCAAAACTAATGATTGTCATGACTATTATGCTCAAAATTAGTAGTCTCACAAGCATGGTAACAAAATTAACACAAGTAGAACAACCTAATCACAATTTATGAATCAAAAGTAGTTGCAAATAACATCATCATAAGCAGGCAAGGGAATCCAACTAAGACACAAAGATAAAAAAATATATATAAATTAAAAAAGACTCCACAACAAACATATTCAAACATTACCAAAAAAGAATTAAAATAACAATAACATAATCACATGCAGACCTCCAAACTTCAAATAAACATTGTCTTTAATTTTGTTTTATGCAAAACAAACGCAGAAAAGAGAACGATATAACGAAATCAATCATCAAAATGAACAATCAACCAAATTAAATACACGGACAACAAAAGACAAAAGAAAACAATTATTCTCTCACAGTAAACATAAAGTCATAATAACACGTTCTAAAACATTATTTAAACACAGCCATTAAAAAAAAACATCTATATCTAACAATTTAAGCAAGACCCAAATAAGAATATGTTGAAAATAAAGGATTTACTCAAACTGAAATAGATAAAAATAGTCTGCTTGTTAATCATTTAATTATATTCAGCAAAAAGACAAATCCTAGATAAGATGAATCAATATCAAACAATTGAAGTATGTTTAGTTAAAATTATTATCAAGAAAACGAGAGAAAAGAGAAACACAAAAGAAAAAGCTAAAAACAAACGAATTAGGCGTGCAAGTCCATATCGAAATTACAGTGGGCACATAGACAATTCCAAACCATACCAATATAACATGTTATATCGAAATCTAACTATTCAAACATGGTAAAAGAAAATTATGGTCAAAAGTTGTAAATGCAAAAAGCCCAGATGACAGATACCAATGGCAAACAGTCTCAATTCAAAACAATCATAAAAAATTTTAAACTTTGTGGTGGACTCTAACTATGACCTCTTAATACATATCACACATTAAAATCTTACAAAACAACAATATTCAACGAAACAATTCATTAGTGAAAACGGCAAAGAAATCATCAAAACAAAAGAATTCATACATATCAACATAAAAAGCAGCATATTCATGCCAAGAGTCACCAATAGAGGAGGAAAACTGACTAGACATATTCAAGCTCGATAATTTAAGTAGAAAAAAAAGTACAGATTATAAGACATAGGATTAAGAATGAAAAAACCAAATGGATAGTTTCATAAACTAAAAATTGAATGCTGAATTATAAAGTACTGAATTCACAATGTGAAAATTTGTTTGCTAAGCCCATGGATATAATATTCAGCCATAAATAATCAAGTGCTATGCATAAAATATACAATATGTAGATGAATTTATTTTTTTTAATTGTATTATAATTCATTTTATTGTATGTTATGAATAGAATATTGGAGATATGTTGAATTCAATTGTAGATAGGAATGTCAAGCTATAATCATAACAAAAGAATTAGGAGAGTGAGGCTGTGAAGAGGATGGAGATGAGAAAAGCAACTAGCCCGAAGTCAATTCGTATAATAATTTTGAGATGTTTAGATGATGTGGTTATTATATAGATAACAAAACTGTTCAATAAGATCTTAAATAATAAAAAGCTGCTACATCAATTGAGGAAGAGCAATACGACACATATTATGAGAATAAAGAAGATATTCAAGTTACTTTGAATTACATAGTTGTTAATCTCTATAAACATAACATGAAATCATGGCAAAGGCTTATTGAGCACAAATTAAAGTGTAATTCAAAAGTTTTGGAGAATCAGTTTGACTATAACAGCGAAATCTATTATTGAAATCATTTACTTCTTAGAAGATTGATAAAGAAGTATGAAAAACGAAACAAGATCACCACATGGTTTTTAATAATTTTTAAAATCCTATCAATATGATTAAAAATATATATGATAGAGCAGTCATAAGCATGATATGTAGTGGCAGTAGTAGTATAGAATTTCCAATCACTAATCATAGATGATCTTACAAATATATCAAAGCTGACTTCCGTAGTGCATATTATTCGACGATGGCATAGTTTTAATTGATTATACTATAAAGGGGTTAAATAACAAGTAGAACGTTGAAGAAGTACTAAGGTTTTAAATAAAGTAAAGCCAAGACAAAGTAGGAATAAGGATAATAATATAATTGCTATATAGAATTATATCACCCATAAAAATATTTAATTTAGGTATTCGAGTTTTGATTATTGTCAAGGACCGATATATTGAAGACGATATAAAGCATATGACTAAATTGGGTTGGAAGAAATGAAGAAAAGCTATAAGAATTTTTTGTGAAAGGAAAATCATATAAGATTAAAACGCTAGTTCTACCGAGCAGTTATTATACCTGCTCTTCTTTATGGTACTAAGTGAGGGGGAAAACAAAAACAAAAAATAAAAAAACCTTTTCAGCTAATATTGCTTTTTTGCTCTTACTGGTGCAATTGCCTTTTATTTGGACGAGCAGTTGGGATCAGAACCTAACATACGGTCAATGCCTAGATTCCAAACAAAAAAACTTTTCAACTAATATTGTCTTTTTGCTCTTAGTGGTGCAATTGCATTTTATTTGGACAAGTAGTTAGAATCAGAACCTAATATACGGTCAATGCCTAGATTTCACTTGCCAGCCAAAGACACTCCACACAAATATTAAACATGCATGGATTCACCACGTATCTAAACAGCTCCCAACGCCGACTCAACCACCCCCAAACTATCCTTTCAATTGGTTAAGTGATCCAAATTTCAAATTGTGGTCTTAGTTTTAACAACTTGAGTCCAAAATTTCAACAACCTATTCTATCCATCTAACCAACCAAAACTAATGATTGTCATGACTATTGTGCTCAAAATTAGTACTCTCACATGATATAGCATGGTAAAAAAAATACAAGTAGAACAAACTAATCATAGTTTAGGAATCAAAAGTAGTTCCAAATAACATCATCGTTAGCCGCCAAGGCCATCATACTAACACACAAACACAAAAAAAAAAAAAAACAATATACATTAAAAAAGACTCCACAACACACACAATCAAGCATAACCAAAAAGAATAAATATAAAAATAACTTAATCACATGAACACCTCCAAATTTAATTTTATTCAGCAGAAAGGCAAATCCTAGATAAAATGAATTAATGTCAAACAATTGAAATATGTTTGGTTATGATTATTATCAAGAAAAGGAGAGAAAAGAGAAACACAAAAGAAAAAGCTAAAAACAAACGAAGTAGGCCTGCAAGTCCATATCGAAATTACAGTGGGCACATGGGCAATTCCGAACCATACCAATATAAGATGTTATATCAAAATCTAACTATTCAAACATGGTCAAAGAAAATTATGGTCAAAAGTTGTAAATACGAAAAACCCAGATGACAAATACCAATGGCAAAAAGTCCTTCTCAATTCAAAACAACCATAAAAAATTTTAAACTTTGCGGTGGACTCTAACTCAGACATCTTAACAAATATCTCACATTAGAATCCTACAAAACCACAATATGCAACACAATATTTCATCAGTGAGAAACGACACAAAAATCACCAAAACAGTTGAATTCACACAATCTCAACATAAAAAGCAACATATTCATGCCCAGAGTCATCAATATGGGAAAATTGACTAGACATATTCAAGCTTGATAATTTAAGTAGAAAAAAGAAAAGACATAGAATTAATAATGCATAAACCTAATGGGTAGTTTTATAAAGTAAAAATTGAATGCTGAATTATAAAGTACTGAATTCACAATGTGAAAATTTGTTAGCTAAGGCAATGGATCTAATACTCGGCCAGAAATAATCAAGTGCTATACATAAAATACACAGTATGTCTGGAGTTTATTTTTTTAAACTGTATTGTAATTCATTTTATTGTATGTTATGAATAGAATATTGGAGATCTGTTGAATTCCATTGTAGATTGGAATGTCAATCTAGAATCATAGTAGAAGAATTAGGAAAGTGAGACTATGAAGAGGATGGAGATGAGAAAAGCAACTAGCCCGAAGGAAATTTGTATCATAATTTCTAGATGTTTAGATGAGATAGTTATTATATAGTTGAAATAATTGTACAAGATCTTAAATAATAAAAAACTGCTACGTCAACTGAAGAAGAGAATTACAGTGCATATTATGAGGATAAAGAAGATATTAAAGTTACTACGAATTACATAGTTATTAATCTCTATAACCATAACATGAAATCATGGGTAAGGCTTATTGAGCACAAATTAAAGTGTAATTCAAAAGTTTTGGAGAATCAGTTTGGCTGTAACAACTAGATCTATTATTGAAACCATTCACTTCTTGGGAGATTGATGAATAAATATGAAAGACTAAACAAGATCACCATATGGTTTTTATTGATTTTTAAAATCCTATTAATATGATTAAAAATATATATGATAGAGCGGTCATTAGCTTGATATGTAGTGGCAATAGTAGTAGTTAATTTCTAATCACTAATCATAGATGAGCTTACAAATATATCAAAGTTGACTTCCATAGTGCATGTTATTTGGCGATGACATAGTTTTAATTGATAATACTATAAGGGGTTATATAACAAGTAGAACTTTGAAGGGGTACTTTGAAATCTAAAGGTTTTAAATAAAGTAAACCCAAGACAAAGTAGGAATAATGATACCCATAAAAATAGTTGATTTAGGTATTTAGATTATGATTATTGTTGACGAACGAGGTACTGAAGAGGATATAACGCATAGGACTAAAGTGGGTTGAAAGAAATGAAGAAGAGCTATAAGAAATTTTTGTGAAAGGAAAATCCAATAAGATTAAAACACTGGTTCTACCGAACAGTTATTAGACCTGCTATTCTTTATGGTACCAACAGTCAGAAAATAAAATAAAAATAAATAAAAAAGAATATTGACCTTTTGCTCTTACTGGTGCAATTGCCTTTTATTTGGACAAATAGTAGAAATCAAAACCTAACATACGGTCAATGCCTAGATTCCACCTGGTAGCCAAAGACACTCCACACAAATATTAAACATGCACGGAATCACTACCTATCTATATAGAGGTGTCAAGACGGGCGGACCGACCGAACCGGCATCGGCCCACCCGCCTCGACCCGGAACCGCAGGCCGACCCGTGAATCGAACTGGCTGTTCACGGGCCGAGGAGGCTAACCCGCGGGCCGTTCACGGGCCGAAGAGGCCAACCCACGGGCCGACCCGTGAACCGCTTTGATTTTTAAAAAAAAAATGGGCAGAAAATTCAAACTTTCATATTTGAAATGATATTTAAAAAAAATAAAAAAAAAATGGCAGAGAACCGTTTAAAGTGAAAGATGTGTTCATGTTTTAGTCTTTAAATATATAAATAAAAAATAGAAATTGAATTAAAAAATTAAAAAATGTGAATTTATCATTGTTATTTATTTTTTATTTAGTAATTTAACACATTTTTTGTTATATATGTAAACATTTTTTTTTTGAATTACAATAAGTAACTAAATTTTTTTAGTAATTTCAAAAAAAATTAATTTTTTATTCATACAGGCTTTTTCTAATGCGGGCCGTCACCGGACTTCATCAGAGATGGGCCGATCCGGCCCGCATGACCCGGATTGACACTTCTAATCTATATAGCTCCCCACGCCGACTAACCCACCCCCCAAACTATCCTTTCAATTGGTTAAGTGATCCAATTTTCAAATGGTGGTCTTTGTTTTAACAACTCAAAACCAAAATTCCAACAACCTATTCTATCCATGTAACCAAAACTTATGATTGTCATGACTATTGTGCTCAAAATTAGTAGTCTCACATGAATAAAGCATGTTAACAAAATAAACACATGTAGAACAACCTAATCACAGTCTATGAATCAAAAGTAGTTCCAAATAACTTAATCATTAGCCGGCAATGCCATCATATTTACACACAAACATAAAAAAAAATAAAAAATAAAAAACAATATACATTAAAGAAGACTCCACAACACACACAATTAAACATAACCAAAAAATAATAAAAATAAAAATAACATAACCACACGCACACCTCCAAACTTAGAATAAATGTTGCTTTATGCAAAACAAACGAAGAGAAGAGAAAGGGATAACGAAATCAATCAAAATGAACAATCAATCAAATTAAATCCACGTCAACAAAAGACACAAGAAAACTATTATTCCCTCACATAGATAAGATGAATCAATATCAAACAATTGAAGTGTGTTTAGTTAAGATTATTATCAAGAAAACGAGAGAAAAGAGAGACAAAAGAAAAAGCGGGAAAAAAAATAACGAAGTACGCCTGCAAGTCCATATCGAAATTATAGTGGGCACATGGACAATTCCGAACCATTCCAATATAACAAGTTATATCAATATTTAACTATTCAAACACGGTCAAGGAAAATTACGGTCAATGTTGTAAATGCAAAAAAATCAGATGACAGATACCAATGCAAACAGTCCTTCTCAATTCAAAACATTCATAAAAAATTTTAAACTTGTGGTGGACTCTAACTCTGATGTCTAAACAATATCACACATTAGAATCTTACAAAACCACAATATTCAATGCAACATTTCATCAGTGAGAAACGACACAAAAATAGAATTCACACATATGAAAAACGAAACATGATCACCATATGGTTTTTATTGATTTTTAAAATCCTATCAATATGATTAAAATATATATGATAGAGCGGTCATTAGCTTGACATGTAGTGGCAATAGTAGTAAATAATTTCTAAACACTAATCATAGATGAGCTTACAAATATATCAAACCTATCTTCCATAGTGCATGTTATACGGTGATGACACAGTTTTAATTGATGATACCATAAGAGGGTTAAATAACAAGTACAACTTTGAAGAGGTGCTTTGAAATGTAGAGCTTTTAAATAAAGTAAAACCAAGACAAAGTAGGAATAAGGATAATAATATAATTAATATAGATGATTATATTACCCATGAAAATAATTGATTTAGGTTTTTGGATTTTGATTATTGTCAAAAAACGAGGTATCGATGGAGAAAAAGAATAAATTTGGAGAGCATAATAGACAATTGGATTTTTACAGCAAAAAAAAAAAAAAAAATCCCCATCGAAAATTGGAAAAGACAGAGGATGTGAGGATTGAAAGGGGCAATTGTATTGGGCTAAAGTCACCCATGGACAAATCTATATGGAGTTATTGAAGACCATATTATTTATAATAATAAAAAGTTATAAATCAAGATATATTAAAATAACTCTTCAAATAATCAACACCACAAAAGAAATTTTTACAAAATTATATTAAGTACTACTGAATATGACCTGCAGAGTATTGATTATTAGAACACCATTTGCACTTACATTGCTATCGATAACTTTTTATGCATTTTCTTTTGTAACAGATCCTATATTATGTCGTGCATAGAATATTAAATCATGTTTATACAAACAGGCATACTTAAGATTATATATACCTAGCTTGTTCTCTATTAACTAACGAGACTTTGTTATGTTTTTTCTTTCTTTTTCATAATTGTGACGATTTAATTTGTCATAAGATCAATCACCTGCACCTACCTCGTCAACAACTCCTATGGGGAACTTCCACACGCCTGTTCTGTGGGATTTTCCAACCTTTTCCTGGACAACTAGCACCTATGTAGAAATTTGTGAACCAATTGGTTGCTTAGCAAGAGGTCCGAAGAATTAAAATATGCTAAGATATATGAATTGCAAATTCCACAAAAGCAAGGGAAAAACCTGCAGACATTATGACATTTTACAATCATCATTTTTTCATGTTTGGTTGACAACGTAGAGGTGTCTATTTTATAAATTGGGTTATCAGAGCAACACATATGACAAATATATCCCAAGAGTTCCACATTCTTTTTTTCAAAGAAATTAATACGAACAATCTATTACACATTTTAACGAGGACATATTTGTTTTAACATAACTTGCTTGAAAAAGAAAGTGCACATGTTTATAATCAAGTAATATATAAGTGATACAAAGTTTTATAGAAAGGTTATAAGGTACTCATCTCTGTTATGCACGTGTGGGAAGCATACACATACTACGACAATGTAAAACTCCTCATTTCCTTAATCCACCATTACACACAACAGGTTTTGAGAATTTCTTGAAAATTGTGGACACGTGTTTTACACCAATATAATGTTGAATGATATTTAAACTGATGCAAATCGACAATGGGATAAAACATTCATTGCTACATTACACAAGCATAAAAAGAAGCAGCAAGGCATGATCAAAATTCATAAAAAGCATATAATAATGTTATCTAAAATTCATTGTGACTATGTTTGGTTTGCACGTCTAAAGTTTCAAAAAAGGAATTTTATCTAGTAAACTAGTTTAGAATAAGAAACTGTTCCAAAATAAAATTATTCCCAATTATATAACTTATATTTTTATCATGACTATTGCATATAGCTTCAATCGCTTAATATAGCTAACCAAACATGACATGGATGCATCAGAACAAAGACGCTAAATTGCTTGTCAGCAGCACGTCAACTATGCACTGTACACTATACACATGAATAAAAATATAAATGCACATGTATGAGCAAGTGAGAGAGAAAGTAGCAGATGAGAAGATAACTAGGCATCAAAAAACCAATATTCCGAAAATATCTCCAAGCGTAACAATATCCCATTATTCAAAACCCAAATTGATAACAATTCTTGATTCCACAATTTGAATTTTGAAATCTCTTTAAATTTTGCTTCTCACAATTCCTTATCTGAAATGTGTGATAACCTTCCTTGTGGACTTTTTATAAGATGACTAAAATATCCTTTAGCCAACGTAGAGGTGTCTATTTTATGAATTGGGTTATCAGAGCAACACATATGACAAATATATCCCAAGAGTTCCACATTCTTTTTTTCAAAGAAATTAATACGAACAATCTATTACACATTTTAACGAGGACATATTTGTTTTAACATAACTTGTTTGAAAAAGAAAGTGCACATGTTTATAATCAAGTAATATATAAGTGATACAAAGTTTTATAGAAAGGTTATAAGGTACTCATCTCTGTTATGCACGTGTGGGAAGCATACACATACTACGACAATGTAAAACTCCTCATTTCCTTAATCCACCATTACACACGGCAGGTTTTGAGAATTTCTTGAAAATTGTGGACACGTGTTTTACACCAATATAATGTTGAATGATATTTAAACTGATGCAAATCGACAATGGGATAAAACGTTCATTGCTACATTACACAAGCATAAAAAGAAGCAGCAAGGCATGATCAAAATTCATAAAAAGCATATAATAATGTTATCTAAAATTCATTGTGACTATGTTTGGTTTGCACGTCCAAAGTTTCAAAGAAGGAATTTTATCTAGTAAACTAGTTTAGAATAAGAAACTGTTCCAAAATATAATTATTCCCAATTATATAACTTATATTTTTATCATGACTATTGCATATAGCTTCAATTTCTTAATATAGCTAATCAAACATGACATGGATGCATCAGAACAAAGATGCTAAATTGCTTGTCAGCAGCACGTCAACTATGCACTGTACACTATACACATGAATAAAAATATAAATGCACATGTATGAGCGAGTGAGAGAGAAAGTAGCAGATGAGAAGATAACTAGGCAATGCATTTGCTACCATTCCCTTCATTTTCTTCATTTGATGTACTTCTCAACCAATTAGAATTTAGTACGACATGGATTCCACATAAGTGGGGTGGGGGCTTCTAATGTTGGAAAATCTTATTATCCACCAAACCAAAGCACTCAACATGCCATTAGAATTAGCCAGAACATTAAAATTGATTCTTCAAATAAAATCCAAAAGGTAACAAGCACAAGGAAAAACCTGCAATTCTGTCAATGCACTTGTCAAAGCAATCTGGCTATTGTGTTCATTTTTCTGGTCTATTGATATTCAATATCTTCATAGAATTCGAATAGCATGGCTTGTGAAATAACCAAAACTTCCTGTCTTAAAAATAAAAGTATATGGTTAGTTACTGCTTTTGCATCTGGATTATATGCTACACTGTCAGGCTTTATTTTAAGTTTCTACAGTTGGGATGAAAAATAAAAGTATATACGAAATATGGATGCAGAGCTTCTTCTTGAGAATGAGGAAAGCAAGAGTTAATTTTATTGTCAAGTTTCAATTCATTCCACATTGGCCATATAATTGAACTGACCTAGACCAACCAATTTGGAGCCCACAAGACATCATTTCTTTTTTTGATTTTGTTTAAGCAATTTTTAATAGCCGGTTCCATTTTCTTCCGAATTAATTCAATTTGTTTCTAAATTTAAGTAAAAACAAATTAAACTGATGTGTCAGATTAATAATAAATTGAGAACACATATTTCCCTACAACACCATTTCCCATTCATGTCTAGTCTGGGTTTTTATTATCTTCGGAAAAAAAAAAAAAAACTAAAAACACCATACAATTCCCAAAACAAAAATGAGTGAATGATGAAAAAAGAATGATATAATACTAATAGATTAAAGAAACTGACCTCTTTGTTAAATTACTCACAGGAGTTAGAAGAAACCTGAGTGCATCTTCAAAGTTTTGAAGAGGAACAATTTTGGTATTGTTTTCTTTCAGGCCTCCATGAATATAACCACCGGCAGCACAATCTGAAATGGGCAATAGAGAAGCTTGAGCATTGTTTCTTTCAAGCAGCCATGAATATCTTCTTTCATCGGTGAAGTAGTCTGAACTCGAGAAGGGGCGCAGGCATACATATAGAATCTATATGGTAAAGTAGAGCAACGTAGAACAAGAAGATGAATGTGGCATACCATGAAATTAAATATAATACACATAAAATATTGCGTCCAACAATGTAAAGATGCATTAGTCATGTAATTCTGATTTCAAAGCAAAATCACTATTGTTGAACACTCTATATGATGGCAGACAACTTTTTGCTCTGTAATTTGATCATTTATCTAAATAATAACCCTAAGATGAAATCATGCCAAAGAAAGGTAACAAAAGTTAAGCAATCAAGATAAAAAAGGGAGATTTGAACACTAAAAAATATCGATACTTCTTAGAAAAATATAATCAAATGAATGGTAATTTCATTTCCAATGAAAAGATACCAAATAGTGGAAATAAGAACAAATAAAAGGACATTGCTTGCACTTTCAAATAAAAATTTATTTAATATCCTTATTTTTCTTATTCTAATTAAACAACTTTTTCAGGAAGGAGTCGAGATCTTTAAGCTCAGACCTCCATCTTTCTTGTGATTTGAACAGAGGAGAATAAAACTGGTAGGCAGGGTAACACAGGAATTGCCATAATTTACCAAACAGTCAGATGACAACGCTTTCTGAAGAAACAGTCAGAATACAAACTTGATCAATACTACTGATTCGTGGCAAGGAGAAGAGACCGACGTCATTAGCAAGAATGCTCAAAAAGGTTTCACAAAGTAAATTTTAACGCTCAAAGGAACAAGAAAGCTCAACTTGAAGTTCCCAAAATTCATTTGTTATTAATTTCAAATGATGGATGATTGGGAATGTGCAACACCAGTGTGAATGTGAGACGAAAGGTCCCAGAATGGTGGTAGCCAAAACAGAGAACAAAAGATGCAATTTTACACTTCTGTTTCGCTTTTCTGATTTCCCTTTTTAAATGTGGCATATACAAGAAGTGTATCTCAGTATCTGACATCCTTTGAATTTTCTCCAGTTCTTAAAATCAGGTAGACAGATGTACAATGTTTCTAAGCAAGAGCTGCTAAGTGAGGGCAGACATTTAGCAAATGACACAATAACAAACCACCCTTTGGATCAGTCATCAAGAAAGTACCTGTCGTTCCTTTGAATGTTTCTTCCACCATATGGATAAGATATAGCCATTGAGCGTTCTGGTGATGGTGTACGATAGCGTCTGACAAAGGCATAGCGTTCAGTAAAGCCTCACCCTTTCCTAACGCGCTCTGGGGTTCCATTAGGAGAGCGGCTTCTAGACAAATCCCGACCACGACTAGAAGTGGATGATGGTGGAACTTTATGGGCAGGACTCCTAGAAGGACTTTTACTGCTTAGCTGACTAGACGATCTTGGAATATTACTGTTATTTTCAAGTCTGGGAGCTGTTCTCTCTGGGCTTCTGCTCGGGGTGCTCTGATGACTGGACATTGGCCTCCCTCTAGGACTTGGTGCAAGCCTCCTGTTACTCATAAATGTAATGAGATATTGCACACCAGCAAAAATAAGGGTAATCAGGTATCAGTAAGCATGAAATAAAGAAGTGTAATTAGGGTGAATACATTTATATGCAGAAAGGGATGGAAATGAAATGAAAATGATTTGTAAACCAACTACCGGAGCAGATGTAAGAGCAAAAACTATTAACACATGGTGAAGACCTGCACCTGCTAAAGTTGTCAGATTGATCAAAATGCTTGGTAGCTTCGTTAGCCTTGAACTCTTTTCCATGACCATTATACAGAATATCATCATTCTTTGGAGAAAATTCACCCTCTTCATGAGATGAGCAGCCATCTGTCTGCTTCAGTTCATCAACCTTTTTATGCTCTGTGACAGCTTCTCCTAACAGAGGGGTTGCTGATTTCTTCTCTGATCCTGTAAATATCCAGTTATGAGATAGTGAGTAGGGTAAAGATTAAATAGGGTAAAGATTAAATATTCAGTCATATCTTGAAATTTATCCGAGTCTTGAAAGTAACGATGAGGACAATGGAGATCATTGAATAGTGTTTAGAAAGATTCAATATTCAGTCATATCTTGAAATTTATCCAAGTCGTGAAAGTTACGATGATGACAATGGAGATCATTGAATAGAGTTTAGAAAGATTAGATACCAAGCCTTTGTGCTGGCTTCTTCATCTCTTGGCCCAATATGTTACTTTTACGTGCAGATTTGCCATTAGTGGCATTTTCAATGTCAGAGCTGCTGCCGTTGCTCCTACTTCCCAGTATCACTGGAACTTTCTGAGTTTCTGAGAAAAAAATTGAGAAATAGCGACGAGTTGAGAACTTAGTTTTACTAAACGGATTGTTTAACAATGACAGTTCTTCCATGGGGCTTCCCTCATCAAAGATGTCCAAATATTACCCAACACATTGATTTGAAAATATTCTAGACTTCCAAAATCATTTCTCATCTGTTATTTATTGAAGATTGTTTACGATAGATTGCATGCCTTTCTTACAACTAGGGGTGAAAACAGAATGTCATAATCCAAGATATGGAAGACATTTGTGAGATGCATGCATCAATTTGACTATAACATAAAAGGGGGAAGAAAAAAAGAGACTCTTAAACTGGGACAGATGGAACATACAGAAGTACTTCGTTGGAAATGAAAAAAGAAAAATAAGATAAAAACCTTTTGGACTTCCGCCTTGATTTTTTATCGCGTTTAACTTTTCTCCTTTCCTTTCGTCTAGCCTTTTTCTTCCCACGTTGATGTCTATCTCTCTTTGTCAACTTCCTTCTCTTCCTCCGTCTTCCATCACTAAATGAGACAAAAAATTGTACTGGCAATAAAATTATCCCCTTCACAGGAGTTGTATAATTTGCTTTCCTTTCATAAAATCACATACAACTTCACCAAATAGATAACAAAATATTGCATAGAAAACCTGAACATTCTTGGTATAACAGCAGTGATCCATGGGCAAAATGAACCCGTCTATTCTTGGAAGAGATGAATCCAATTTTGGTGAATGTATCCATCCACAAAAGAAGCTTATATAATGAAGAAAAAAAATGAAAGCCATTTTTCCTCTTAACAATTTTATATCATGATATGTTGTAGTATGGTGTGGTGGGCGGAGGGGATGACCGGAACTAATAAAAATTATATTTATGTTTTCATTTGTTTCTTTTCTATTTTTTTTTTCTTTTTTCTTTTCTTTATGTTATTTATTAAAACACAAGGGTGCAGTCGTCTTTTTCAATAAAATTTTAACCTGTCAATTAAAAGTAAGTTAGAATTGTCCAATGGGGATCCAATTGCTACTAACATGTATGGTTGAGGACTTAAATGCTCATTTTTTAAAGGTGACCAAAGTACAACACAAATCAAAGGTTGGGGAGCCTTTACTGCTATTTACGTTAAATTTCAACCATCAAAGAAAATTTTAGAAGATGTGCAGTAGGTAGAAAGCTAGACATAGTTTGGAACACAGTTAATCCAAACAAACAATGAATAGTATAATGAACATTACCTCCTCGCTTTCCTGAACATTGCCTACGAACTTCCTCGACCATCTTCAAAGCTGCACTTCCGACAATCATCATGGTAATGGTAGAGAGTTGTATAGCATCAACAATCAAACCGATGAAGAGTTTAAGGGTCAAAACATCAGCTTTAAAATTTCTGTCCAACTCACAAAGGCGCCAAAAAGAGTTAATTAAACAAGTGCAGCAAGTCCAATGACAAAATCGTGAAAACAAATTATAAGGATTACAAGTACAATAAATAACCAGGATGTGTAGTCTCATCCAATGTGCATAAGACGAAAGTAATAGAAATGAAGACGTTAAGAAGGAGATGAATATACAGTTCGAGGTGATGCAAATTGACAAAAATATTGAGAGAATAAATCCATTCAATACTATTCGAATCTCTCTAGATTGAGAAACTATATTGAAAAATCCATTTTGAATGCAAAACATAAGTGATTGGAACATGTCTTCTAAAGAAGCTCCTATTCACAAGAGCAACATGATTCAAGTATAACATGAAGTAAAAGTAGATGTGTACAAAAATCAACATGACCATATGTAATTGCAAAAGATTGATTTCATTGAAATCTTTTAGTAGTTGTAGCTAATGTATAGAACACAATGATGAAAAATGATTTATTTAATCAACTCGTTTTCTTTTTTCTTTTTCTTTTTTTTGAAAATAATACTTAGTATTTTTGTTGAGGCAAAGACACATTATGGGGTATAGAACACTTCATCTAGTTAATTGACAAGATTTCATTCAAAAATGCAAAATTCATATGCAAAGTAGTATGCATCTCATGAATTAGCTTTTTTTATTAATAGACAGGACATCAAGTTGAACCAAGATTCAATGATTTGTTCTCTAAAAACCTTCTATACAAAATAGCACAAAAAATAAAAGAAGTTATGCAACAGACATACACAATGAAAACACAAGTAAAAACAATAAGTGTGAAGAACTTTTAGCTTGAAAAATATCAAGATCGTGGAAGAGGAAAAAAAACATAAACGACAGAAGGAATTGGAGTAAATACAAGATAGAGCGTAACGACATCCAAATGAATGAGCTAAAAACACGCTATTATGATGAAAATTTAATCAAGCAACGACTGCAAGAACATAGGTTAGAAATGGGGGAGATGTAGCATTTATTATAGAAATTAGAATTATCTAAGAACACGTATTCATGGAGAGAAGAGACTATGATTGTTGAAAGATCCCACTAGGTTCATCCCATGGTAGACCACCACAATCTCCATAACTCGATCAGTCAAAAAAATTTGAAAACAAAAAATAACGCATGAGAAATTTAGGAAATAATAACATAGAGCAATATCCCCAAAACTTAAATCCTTGTTCGTCCAAACTCAAACACATAACAATAAAAATCATTTTATTAGATAGCCTGCCGTATTTGTCTCAAGTTTTTGAAACTACTCAAGTAATTCATAAAATGTTTCTAACTAATGCTACAAAAATCAATTTTCACTTATCCGATGCTCGACTGATGTGTGTGTGTGTATAGTCAATCCAATCACCATAAGTTTTAGGTTGGTTATATTCCGACCCTCAATGGTCTAATATTTTCTCTCTCTTGTGAGATGCACACCCCCCATCTTGATATTCAATCTCTACCCCATGGTGTTAATTCTAAGGTTGCTCTCAAAACAGTTATTCTTTATCGCTCAAGTTTGGTTAGGTCTAACCAAATGAAGCAACTATCTAGATCTGTGATGATTCTCCCGAAATTGAGTGTCCCGACTTTCAAGCTTTCACTAGGCAAGTCAAACCTACTAGTTGTCTAGATCCCCAAATTAGTTTCCAAGGCTCAGTCAGGCTTGTAGTGCGTCTTCTGTTTCATGCACCTGCTTTATTCACTTTTTTTTTCTCACTTGTAGGTAGCTATTTCGCTCAGACATCACTGATACCAATGCCAGGCCGCTTCTTCCTACCGTTTCTTCTCTCCAATGTCCTTATTAGGATCTTTTATAGGGAAGCTTTCACTCATGATGACATGGTAGCTTTTTCCCTTTTTGCTACTTATTTTTCTCTTCTCACTTGTAGGTAGCTATTTCGCTCAAACATCGATTATATCAATGCCAGGCCGCTTCTTCCTACTTTTTTTTCTCTCAAATGTCCTCATTGGGATCTTTTATAAGGTAGCTTTCGCTCATGATGACATGGCAGCTTTTTCCCTTTTTGCCATGACTGGTGCAATGCCTTTTATTTGGACGAGTAGTTGGGATCAGACTCCTAACATACGGTCAATGCCTAGATTCCACCTGGCAGCCAAACACACTCCACACAAATATTAAACATGCACGGAATCACCACCTATCTAAACAGCTACCCACACCAGCTCAACCACCCCCAAACTATCCTTTCAATTGGTTAAGTAATCGTGTTTTCAATTGGTGGTCTTGGTTTTAACAACTTAGGTCCACAATTGTATCAACCTATTCTATCCATGTAACCAACCAAAACTAATGATCATCATGACTATTGTGCTCAGAATTAGTAGTCTCACATGGATAAGCATAATAAAAAATTAAACACAAGTAGCACCACCTAATCACAGCTTATGAATTAGAAGTAGTTCCAAGTAACATCATCATTAGGTAGCAAGGCTATCCAACTAACACACACATAAAAAAATTGAACAAATAAAAAAAGACTCCACATCCGACAATCAAACATAACCAAAAAATAAAAATAAAAATAAAAATAACAAACTCACATCTACACGCCCAAACTTAGAAAAAAACATTGTCCTCAATGTTGTTTTATGCAAAACAAATAGAAAGAAGAGAAAGGGATAACGAAATCAATCATTAAAATAAACAATCAATCAAATTAAATCCACGGGCAACAAAAGACACAAGAAAACTATTATTGCCACATTAAACATAAAATCATAACAACACGTACTAATGCATTATTCAAATACAATCATAATAAAAATAAAAAGGTACATCCATATCTAAAAATTTAAGCAAGACCCAAATAAAAATATGTTGAAAATAAAGAATTTACTCAAACTCAAACACGTGAAACAAGTCTACTTGTTAATCATTTAATTATCACACATTAGAATCCTACAAAACTACAATATTCAATGCAACATTTCATCAGTGAGAAACAACACACAAATCACCAAAACAACAGAATGCACACATATATCAGCATAAAAAGCAACATTGACTAAACACATTCAAGCTCGATAATTTAAGTAGAAATAAGAAAAGTACAAATTATAAGACGTGGGATTAAGAATGAGAAAACCTAATAGGTAGTTTCATATGCTAAAAATTGAATGCTTATTTATAAAGTACAAAATTCACAATGTGAAAATTTGTTTGCTAAGGCACTGAATATAAAACTCAAACAAAAATAATCAAGAGCTATGCATGAAATACACGATATATACCAGAGTTTATTTTTCCAAATTGTATTATAATTCATTTTATTGTATGTTATGAAGAGATATGTAGAAATCCATTGTAGATAGGAATATCAATCTACAACCATACTAGAAGAATTAGGAGAAGGAGGCTATGAAGTGCATGAAGATGAGAAAAGCAACTGGCTCGGATGAAATTCGTATCATAGTTTCAAAATGTTTAGACGAGGTGGTTATTGTATAGTTGACAAAACTGTTAAATAAGATATTAAAGAATAAAAATCTGCCACGTCAAATGAAAAAAAGCAATACGGTGCCTATTATAAAAATAAATAAGACATTCAAGTTATTACAAAAGAAATAGGTATTAATCTCTATAACCATAACATGAAATCATGGGAGAAGTTTATTGAGCACAAATTAAAGATTAGTGATTATGACCTATTGAGTATTGACTATTAGAGCACCATTTGCACTTACATTACTATCCATAACTTTTTATGCATTTTTCTTTTGTAACAGATCCTATATTACGTCATGCATAGAATATTAAATCATATTTATACAAGCAAACAGACTTAAGTTTACATATACCTGGCTTGTTCTCTATTAACTAAGGAGACTTTGATATGTTTTTTCTTTCTTTTTCAAAATTGTGACAATTTAATTATTAATAAGATACGTTGTGGCTATGTTTAGTTCGCATATCACTGTCCAGATGAGTCAAATAAGAATAATTTTATACCAAAATTAGCCTCATTCAGGCCTGATACAAACCGACTATAGTTTCAAAGAAGGAATTTTATCTAGTAACTAGTTTAGAATAAGAATCTGTTCCAAAATAAAATTATACCCAATTATATAACTTATATTTTTATCCTAATTATTGTATATAGCTTCAATTGCTTAATACAGCTAACCAAACATGACCTACATGCATCATAACAAAGACAACTATGCACTGTACACTAAACACATGAGAAAAAATATAAAAGCATGTGTATGAGCGAGCGAGAGAGAGTAGGAGATGAGAAGATAACCTGGTAATGCAGGTGCTGCCATTTCCTTCATTTTCTTCATTTGCTGGACTTCTCAACCAATTAGAATTTAAGCACTACTAATAGATTCATCTAAATATGTACCCAATAAGAATGCATATCTAGGAGGTACAAAAAATAAGCTAAGCTAATTATAATTTGCCATAAAAGATACTAATGGAAATCTCCCTACTACCTTGTGCCTTAAATCCCAAATTTTGTAGTTCGGTATAATATTAGTATAAGATCACCATATACAATAGAAGGAAGTTTTTTCCAATCCGATAGGCATTCAATTACTTCACACATGTAAATTGCAAAACACAAAAGCTTTATAATCTACAAATTCAACAAATCTGAATTTCACTATGCATATATTTTTCTTCTCAAAACAGGAAGGGAATTTTATATATCATAAGGCTGTTAAAATACATGGAGAGGTGATATTGCCATCCAATTCCATGATGGTAGTGTGTGACAATTTATCTTGGTAGTTTAAAACTTTGAATAAATTGTTTTTTAAGTCAATGAACTCTATTCATCAAAATTGACCGCAAAGAAGTGAAAATCAATACCAAGTATAGCTAATTACACCGCAATTTGAATTAAATTGACGAAAATAATAGCATTAATTTGCAAATTGATATAAAAGTACATTGAAAATAACACAAAGAACTTACTCTTAGTCCCACTCTATCAGAACAAAAGGACATTCAGAAACTAAAATAACAAATACCTGCACGGTTTCATTCAACTTGTCCTAATTGCAGAACTGAACGAGCTTTCGTCCTAATGTTAATAAAATCCGAATCAAACTACTCATAAAAGGATTCAAGTGCCTGAAAACACAAACACAAATTTCAGCATGTGCAGAGAGTATTTCGAGCAGCAGAACATGTGCCGAGAATAAAGCATAATTTTGAAGAAATCAAAACCATACCCTTGAATACTTTGAGTAAGAAATAAGCCTGTTTACAAAGGGAAATGTTTCCTCTGCACCAATTTCTTGTCTAAACCCCAGAAAACCTGAAATATAGAAACTAAGCACAAGAAATAGCATGGCGTGCAAATTGAAGATGAATTAGTGAGCTATTCAGTATGTTTACCTGAACAATATTCAGTGTTGCCGATGTAACAGGATCGGAGAAATCTCCTCATCGAGGAGAAACGGCACCAACAATGGTGACACTGCTAGTTCTTTCAGGCCCACCAAAACAATTTAAGTTTACAAACAAGCTCATAAAAGGGTGCCAAACGTGCCGCCAAATAAGCAAGATAACCAAAAATCAATTTGTGACTCACAGATTCCATTACACTCTAGTCATATTGTACCTAAAAAGATAGGGAGAGGAAGAATCAAATTGATGTTCACAATAACTGGTTTAAATTATGCAGAAACTATTCTGATTCCACTTGAACAATTATATGCATAACACTCATGAAAATATCATTCGGGTCAACTATTTATCAAAAGCAGGCAGAAATTCAACTTATTGAAAACTTGATAAAATAACCTAATAAGATTTCCCGCAGTGTACGAAGATTCTAGCTACCAAGAAAATACAGAAAACGGCAGCGCTTCCCAGCGTTGTTTGTCCACCGCATTTTTAGAAGGCAGAGAAAGGGAAGTCACAATTTTACATAATATTTCAGTATTAGTATAAAGGAGGTTAACCAAATATCGAGTTGTAATAGGATGCACATCCAACCTTTCAGATTTTATTATTATTTTCCCCAAAGAAATTTAACATGCAATCACAAACCTTGATACCTTAAGAAACAATTGTCAAAGGATAAATGTGAACTTAACAATATTTGACATAGACAACAATGACGACGGAGGTGAGGAACCAAGAAGTGTCCAATAAAGAACTGATAAACTAAAGAATTAAAGTACATTAAATAAGGTCATTTATGAAATAGATTAACTACCTAATTAAAATAAAATTATTGGTTAACTATATTGGTGATTAATTCACTTGAATTACTATGATAAAACCAAAGAAACTCACTACAGTACATTGTGCACAAACATTGAAGAGTCTCCACTAGAGGAGGGATATCATCTAGATGTGGTGCCTTCTATGGAAGAACCAATATAATATTGAACTATGCTACAAATCATAAGCTTGGAAGAGTGAAAAGTAATTGTACACCAACAAAACAATGAAATAAAATAAGTAATAGAAACAGATTGCAACTTTCAAGAGCATATTCTAAATCAAATTTATATTCCAGGGAATGTGAATGAGATTGACAGAAACAGGAAACATAGCTCATTAGATTTCATTCAATTTCCAACGGTAAAACTATTATTTCCATCAAACAAACTAGCAGGAAAGGACTATCTTAAGTACATTGTAGTCATGTTAAGTTTGTCCCCATCACAGATTTAGGTGAAAGAGAGCTGACATTATATGCTGCTATGACAGTATTCCGCAAGAAGCGAGATTTGTTCTCGAGAACTTCAAGTTAAAAGAATTTTATCTGGTTCGGATTAAAAGCAAATATTCACTGATACAATTTTATAACACACAGATCTTTATCTCTCCAAATGTTGAGTGGAAGAAGTAATGACTGATGCCGAACTTGGGACTTTCCATTCTGAAGTATTTATTCCACAATTCTGCAACCCCATACTATTTTATCAACCAGATTTCAATTTCATAATCCCTTGAATTGCTAGAATACATTGAATATTGCCAAATACCACCAAGCTCATCCAAGGCACTCGATCCACCAAATCTCAAGGAGGAGCAATTGTTTGGACATTCTCTTTGTCAATGTTAAAGGAATATATAAAATCAGGTTTCATTAAATCATAAATAATCCAATGAAGTGCTCCATTAAGAGTAACCTTGAAAAAGAATTCATGTAGTCGTAGAGGGGCACTTCCAATATCTCTCCATTTATTGTCAATCCCAATTGTAATGACCCCACCCTCTGTTTTGTTGGGATGAGACAGATAACTTTCGTGGACAATCCTTATTACATTATAATGACCAGTAGATTGTCTAAATCCATAGCCATAAGATGATTTCAATTCACGCTTCTCATTTTTAGACCTTGGAAGCAAAATATTTTCTCCCAATGCCGGATTACAGTGTTAAGAACCCATCAAAATTGATAATCCCATCAATGGCCCCAAAAATCCATTAAAAATTACAAAGAAATTTGAAAAATTAAAACTAAAACACCCGTTAACAAAATATAGAAAACAATTGAAAACATATGATACGATGAAAAAACAAACCCCAAAAATTTGATAAAATGAAATTGAAAAATTTTACCAAATGCTCATGAATAAGATGGATTACCCAACGTTTCATAACAATAATCTGATTCTTCTTCTTCTTCAATCCCCGTGCAGAAGATATAGGTTGTCCAGTTATGCATCGTTTCTTCCCGTTCACAGATTTGTCGTTTCTTCCCGTTCACAGATTTGGCCGAGCAAGAATGAATATTTGAATTGCAGGGGCTATGATTGTAGGATAAAGGATTGAGGTGCTGTTGTTTGAGAGAGGACACGGTTATGACTGTAATGGATCGAGGGTTTGAGAATGTGGAGATGATTGAGATTGAGAGCGGGAGGGGGGTTTTGTTTTTGGGAGTGATTTTGAAAATATAGTGAGACACGTACAAAAAGTATAGTTTTCTAATATTTAGTTTAATCCCAAATCATTTTTTAAATTACAGTTTGTAAATTTTGAAGATAGCCCCAAAATGTAAATTATAATTCCAAGTCCGATTCCACCTCCTTCATAATTTTTCGAGTATATTTCAATTTGAAGATGTGTTATAGTGTAGAAGCGGGTCACTAGATTAGTAATTCAACTGCTAACTCGATAATTGAACCGATGGATCAACTCTTATCACGTATAATATAATTACTAGTATATAATATAATTGAACCGATGCACGGTACTTGTTTTTCATAATAGTGATTTTAAAATATTTTAAGAGTATATATTGTTTATTTATTACATTCAAATAAAAAAAGTATCATATAAACAACATTTGATTACACATTGATATTGAAAAAAAAAAAACATAGCTAATCCAAATTTTCAAACGCCTATTTGAAAACCACGTTTGTGGTCGAGTTGGTTGACACTTCATCCCTATCATAAATCAACATTTTCGATCTCGTACGATTTGTAACTCTAGACAATGCTACATAAAATTGTTCATGACTAAATACTGGTTTTTTCAGACATAATCCCACAAAAATATTAACCCTAACTCTTATTAATAGTCATTGCTAGAGGTGGCAAATGGACTGTCCGGCCCAGCCCAGTCCGAAATGAATGGGCTAGACATGAAACTGGACTGGACTGGGCTGGCCCGGCCCGATTTGAAACTGGTTATTAATATGTTGGGCCAGCCCAGTCCGGTTTTGGGCCACCGGGCCAATGGGCCAACCCAGCCACAATATTTTTATTTTTTTTACATATTTAAAAACAAAAAAATGAATTTGGAGTCAAACAAGATCTAATTTTGCTTAAGACCGAAAGAATGGGCCTTCTAAATCTTGCAATTCTAATCAAATCAACGTGGTTTCCATCAGAGGAAAAATTGTAGTGTTAGAAAGCATTTGTTCCCCACACATCCAGTCTTCTCACATTGCTCAACGCAAGACCTAGCACTACGAGTAATGAAAATCAAAAGGCATGGGTCAGGGAGCCACATCAAATAAAACTACTACTAGAAGCCAACAAACATTAGCGAAGAGATGCAACTCAAAGTTAGTCATAAACTTATTTTAGTCTCCGGTCATATGACCTCTCTTCTCAGACAAATATCAAATTCCACACTCATGCCACATGAATAGGAAAAGCGAGCCCACATAAATTTGATATGGTTTGACAAACTGAATTCCTGCAACCACAAGGTAAACCAATGTTTCACCAAGTGAGAGAATTCATTTAAGAAATTACATGCTTGAATTTAATTCTTAAGGCTTAGTCCAAAACCTCTTATTAGTACCTGAAACTCACAATAAAAGCTTTCGACCACCGTGTTTCCCTTGTATCGCACTCTCACCTCCCATTTTAGATACCACTTATTTATAGGATACAAATGAATATTGCAGCATAAAGAAGTCCATAAGACTTGGTTGTAAACCTTGGGCACCACGAGCCACCTACCCGACAAATCCCCACCTTGGAAAGTTCATCCACTCGAAAATTTACCCTGGCTCCTTGCAGAATCATGAAAAATTCTTCGTAGTCGGTCGGACACTCCGCAATTGCCAAATCTCCGTCGAACTTTGCCATCGCTATCCAGGGGCAGAGCTTGGGGGTCCCAGGGGAGACCTGGACCCCCCAACTTTTTGGAATTTTTTATTTTTTATTTTTTAATATGCAATTTAACTTTGACCTAATATCAACTTTTTTGAACAAATAAACTAAATAATTAATTATTTTATTTAATTATCCTTCCAAATAGATTGTTATATCTCCAATCAATTGTCGACACGTGGTTCAAATAAAATCAATCATCAGATTGCAACATGTATCCTATCTTCTAGAAGATTCTGGAATCTGTCTCCTTAAGAGACACACCAGTTCAGACAACAACTTTTCAGAATTGATATTCCAAGTGTTGTGTCTTTTGACATTCTATAAATTAGTCTCCCAGTTTTTGAATTGGCACAAAAAAATTCGAACTGAACCCTACATTTCTAAATAAAGCCTGCATCCATCCTTGCATAACAGAGAAAGTATAAAACATCTTTCCAGTTCGCTGTTTCTCGAGATTTGAAGTGCTACTATCGTTGTATCTTAGGAAACGCTTGCCATCCAACCATGAGCACATGTGTGGGGCAATTTCGTCTTAAGAAAAAAGAGTATACCTCTTGCCTCGGTCCACCATTTCTGTCATTTTTATTTTCTGCACTTTTCCAGTATTTCTATACATCAATAAATAGAATATAAGTTGAAGTCATTTCTAATTTCTATACATCAATAAATAGAGTATAAGTTGCACCACCAATTATTAATTTATAAGTCACATCAATTATTAATTTATACAAAGACAACAAGCTTAAGACGGAATTACATGTATTTTATATTCTGCTTTCGAGTTTTTACGAAATCAGTGGAATTTTTATCAGACTTTATTTCTTTTCACAATATTAATATATCAGTGGAATTTTTATCAGACTTTATTTCTTTTCACAATATTAATATAGGTTAAGTGCTTATCCTCAAATTCACTTTTTTCATAGTTTACAGTAATAATATTTATTAAGTGCATATCATCAAATTCACTTTTCATAGTTTACAATAATAATATTCCGTGCATACTAAATTAATTTCACTTTTTACAAAGACGAAATTCACTTTTTAATTGCACTTTAATCTGTTTGCATGATTAATTAAGTTTGGTGAAATTGGCTTATTTCTGTCAATTGCAATAATTTGTTTAAGCTTCTCATTTACTTTGATAGTACTTTTATTTATAATTCTGTAGTTATTTAAAGTGATCTATCTTGATATATCTAAAGTGTTAATCTACAGTTTTCAAAAATTAATACAAATGGGACTAATGTTGTTATCCCTACAAATATGACACCCAATGTGGTTCCACCAATGGCTATTCCTATCTAATCGACTCATGTTCCTCATGGAGAAAAGCCGGAGAAATTTAGTGGGATTGATTTCAAGAGATGGCAACAGAAAAATATTGTTCTATCTCACTACACTAAATTTGGCAAGTTTTCTAATAGAAAATCCTATTGCTATGCAAAAGAGAGAGAATAATCGAGTGTCGATCATTGCCTTGGATGCATGGAAGCATTCTGACTTTGTGTAAAAACTACATTTTGAACGAGCTGGACAATACACTATATGGAGTGTATAGTGCCATGAAAACAGCATAAAAACTTTGGGAGTCTTTGGAGAAAAAGTACAAAACTGAAGATGCCGGCACAAAGAATTTTTTGTTGGTAAATTTCTTGACTACAAAATGATAGACTCGAAGACAATCATCAGCCAGGTTCAAGAATTGCAGGTTCTTCTTCTTGACATACATGCTGAAAAATATTACTCTAAGCGAGACATTTCAAGTGGCTGCAATCATCGAAAAAATGCCTTCTTTATGGAAAGATTTTAAGAATTATCTCAAACATAAATGCAAGGAGATGAATATGGAAGAATTGATTGTTCGCCTTAGAATCGAAGAAGATAATAGAAGGTCTGACAAGAGGTGTGGTGGATATTCATTGCAAGCAAAAGCCAATGTTGTGGAATCAATTTCGAGAAACAACAAGAAAATAAAACATTCTGGAGATGTTCCCCAAAAGGATGGCAATAACGTAAAAAAGTTCAAGGGCAACTGTTACAAGGGTTCAAACAAAAGGAAGGCATTGACTTCTTTGATACATACTCACTAGTAACAAGGATCACGTCAATTAGACTTTTATTGCAATCGCAACATTTCATAATCTTGAGATCCATCAAATGGATGTTAAAACAGCATTTCTAAATAGTGAGTTGGAAGAAGATACATACATGGAGCAACTTGAATGGACTAAAGCACGCGCCTAAGCAATGGCACGAGAAATTTGACAAAACAATATTGTCATATGGTTTTAAAATTAACGAGTGTGATAAATGTGTTTATATTAAAAACACACCAAATGCATATGTAATAGTATGTTTATATGTTGATGACATGCTAATTATGGGTAGCAATCATGACGTCATTATAGCTACTAAGAAAATGTTAACAAAACATTTTGATATGAAAGATATGGGTATAGCTGATATCATATTAGGGATGAAAATTTCTAAGACATCAGATGGACTTATGTTATCACAATCTCATTATGTTGAGATGGAACTTAGAAAGTTTAACGCCTATGATGAAAATCCGGTTAAAACACCACTAGATCTGAATCTACATTTGACTAAAAATACAAAAAATCTTGTATCTCAAATGAAATATTCTTAGATCATAGACAGCTTAATGTACATTACTAACTGCACGAAGACATAAAAATCTACCTATTGCCGCTTCTTCTTCTTTTCCAAGATATATATATTGTTCCAAGATATTTTATTTTACTTTTTAAAAGAAAAAAATTATACTAATATACCGTTTTTTTTTTTTGCAGTAGAATCCGACCGTAGAAGATTTTAATGGATTGAGAAGTTGAGGAGAGAGAGAGAGAGAGAGAGAGAGAGAGAATTTTGTTTGAGAAGAACTTGATTTTGATGAATATTGAGAAGAATATAGAGAAATAGAAGAATTGAGAGAGATATATGTGTTTTGATTTGAGAGGATAAAGATGTAGTGACAGACAAATAAGTACTTTTTTTATACTTGTAGCGGAGTAAACCTCCATATGGTCGGTGATAATAATAAATTTAAAAATTATGAATTGATTTGAAAAATTATAATTGATAAAAATTTAAATTTCTTTTGGACTAAGCTATTTTCAAATTGGAGCCTCAAATTTAAAAATTATAGTTGATTTATTAAAAAATAAATTAATTTAACTTAAAAGACTGGTTCACGTATTATTTACAATAACAACAATTATTTGAAAATAAGATGACTTTAATTTAACTCGATTTAAGACAGTATAGTTCAA
Organism: Forsythia viridissima; assembly: GCA_030279155.1. Classification (NCBI taxonomy): domain Eukaryota; kingdom Viridiplantae; phylum Streptophyta; class Magnoliopsida; order Lamiales; family Oleaceae; genus Forsythia; species Forsythia viridissima. The sequence goes on from CM059040.1 coordinate 25,868,186, forward strand.
TTAATTAAGATATCAAAATTATAGGAGATTCTCCAAAACTATTAAGATGAATGTAGAGTTTTGTTACTTGATAAAGTGAAATCAAATTTGTGTGTATGTGTTTGTGTAAATATATTTAGTTACTTATAACTACTCTAGATATTAATTATGAATTGTATGATTAAGTTGTGGTGTGACGCCCCGAAACTTAACTTTCGGGTGTCAAGAGTTACTTAAATTCAGGATTTAAAATTTTCAAAGATTTTGACTAAATAAAAGAAATTTCGTTTGATACCTAAATGATATTTTCGAGTTGCAAAATTTTGAGGGAAGCACTATTGATTAATATACTAATGATATGCCAAATTTGAAAAGTTATCGGCGCATGACCTATTTATAATAAATTTTGGAAGATGCTTGGTCGCAATACATTTTCAGTTTCCGCCTCACTGATAAGAAAATATGTATAAAATTTTATACACATTAGAAAATGGTAAATCTAGTTCCTAATGAAATATAATTCCCTGTATAACCTCTATGTAAGATTTCATAACAAGAAGATGAATGTAAACACTTCAAACTTCATCCCAAATACACAAGACCAGCGCAGTTGCTGTTGTCGGGTGCAGCTACTTTGAAGATTTTTATAAAATACATTTCAAATCCGTTTTCTGTGAAATTTGTGGGGTTAGAAAGATATTTAAAACTAGTTTTATCTAGTAAAATATGGAAAATTTATAAAATCATCCTATAGGGACGATTGAGTGAAAACCGTGAGGTGACCATACTGGGCAGTGTCAAAAATTCTGTTCGACACCCTGACACTAAACTATTCATATCTCATGCTACACACATCGAATCAATGGAGTCTTTATATTTACGTAAAGAAAACTCAGATACGGACGTATACATATTTTTAGAGTCTCAAACACATTTTTGTAGAGTCCGTGATGGTATTTGGAAGTTGGTCATGAAACTGTCCACTCCTATATTTCTTAAGTTCTCTAACAAAATATTATAAACCATCACCCTAATGTGTAAGAAAAACAACATATACAATAAAACTTACTTTTAAAGTACAACTTAACATTTTTATCATCCTTTAGCATATATTAAACACCACACATATTTACCTAGTGAGCTATAGGCTCTGGAAAAACTTACAAAAGAAATATTTGCGATGTTATAGTTCTTTCAAAATCCAACGTTGAGCACCTCGACCAACTCCAGCCAATCTAGCGATCAGGTATCTGAAAAATTAATATGAATAGTATGAGTATAAGAAATACTCAGTAAGACATCATGCTCGGATTTAACATGTTAACATCAAAGCGAAAGAAAAGCAATTAAACGCATACTTTCACATTCCGGCTTGTCGGCACCTTTAGGACTTGTCCTAAAAGCATGTATAGATATCTATCTCGATGGACTTGTCCACCAAATTTATATATTATGGTTTGCATGCAAAACTTAAGCTTAAGATATTATCATGAAAATCATATCACTTGAGCATTGGATAGTGTCTTACCTTAATAATCTGAAGTAACGTGCTTGAAAAATATGAAAAACTCTACGAACCTAAAATCTTTATAATTTTTCTTGCACCAAAATCCTTATAATAAATGGTGGAAGGATACTGCTTACACATACGAAGATAATGGTAGTTTATGAGAAAGAAGGTTATTAATTCACCGCAACCGCCATTCAAAAGCTTATCTCCAATTTTTGGTAATTTGTGAATGATTATCTCATTTCATGCACAACGTCCAAATTAAAGGCTATATATATATATATATATATACTAGTTTTTTTATACATGCATTGCACGTAGGCTGTACGTAGGCATTGTTTGAATATATATAGATAAAAAAATTAGTATAAAAAATATCAATTATAGAATACGTAAATAATCTAAATGAATTGGACCAAACTCAAGAGTTACTCAACACAAAAGCCAAATCTTAAAAAAAAAGTCAAAAATTGTTAGATTTAAAAAAAATAAAAATAAAAATTGTTGGCTTTGGTTTTGTCGAGTTTGTCTGTTAGTGTCAATATTATATATACTCGAAAAAAAAGAAGACAAAAATCCATATCTAACCACTTGACAAAACTATATATAAAAAAATGATTTCAAAAGTAATGTTGTCGATGGCATGAACAGTTAATTCGTAATTCACTCTTATTTTTTTTGTTCAAAAAAAAAATTGATTCTTAAACATATGCAGCATTTATTTAGAATAATCTATAAAAAAAATTTGAAAGATATAAAAAATTTACTTTACAATTTAAAAGGTAAACTGAATTAAAATCGAAATTAAAAAAAAAAAAAAAAGGTAAAGTCAAAATGGGCTAAAAGCCCATTTTGCTTTATATGGGTATGTGTTTGTCGAGCAAAGTTGCTTGACAAACACACACCCAAAGTATTAAAAAAAAAAAAAATTAAGAAATGTAAAAGCCCATTTTGATGTATATGGGTGTGTGTTTGTCGGGCAACTCGACAAACACACACCCAAATTATATTTTATATATATATATATATATCTATACTATAATATAAGTGTCTATGGCATATTTACTATTCACCCTTCAACCAACGCGACGTCGTTTTGATGTTCTATTAGTCTTAATTTTGTCCAAATCTCACCATTTTGTCCTAATCTTTTGACACTTTTTGTATATTAAATTAATATATTTGGCTGCATTTTTTGACTTCTTCATCTTTTCTTTTCTTTTATTTGTTTTAATATACATATATTAGTGTCTTTTAGCCGCAATTATTGACTTCTTATATATTATAGTCAATATATATTCATTTTTCCCTTCATAAGTCATCAAATTTGGTGCTTTTTTATCTCCACTTGCTTTGGGGAACAAAGGACGAAATACAATCGATTTCTAAAGGTTTTGGTAAATTTCATTTTCTCTAAAATGCAGTTTTTGTTGTCCAACTTAAATATTTACTGCAGCTTATACATTACGTATTTTTACATAATTCTAGTTGGAGACGATATCCCTACGGGTTACCTAACCATTCGCTTTGGTTTCACATAATTTCATGTTCTATAACTCAAGTTATGGACACTTTTGTAAAGTGCGACAGCATGAATCCGAGAAACTGCCTTGGATGTTTCGGTGAGCATTTTAGTGTGTCAAAACATGCCGTCGGATTATCAAATTTTTATATGTGGTAGCTACATGAGTATTCTACGTTCCATGAAAATTTCATATTGTTCGGTGATCGTTTTCTATGTCAAAAAAAATTTCTTTGCTCCATGATTGGGTGAATTGTTTCTTCAAACTGCACTTTCTGTTAACCAACTCAAAAATATGCTGCACCTTATATATTAAGTATTTTTACATAATTCCAGTTGGAAACGATAGCTCTATGGGTTACCTAACCATTGGCTTTGGTTTCACATAAATTCATGGTATATAACTCAAGTTATGGATAATTTTGTAATCTGCGACCGTATGAATTCGAGAAACTGCCTAGGGTGTTACGGTGAGCATTTTAGTCAGCCGAAACATGCCGTGGGACTATCAATTTTTTATATGTGTTAGCTAAATGAGTATTTTATGTCCCCTGAAAATTTCATATTTTTCGGTTATCGTTTTCTATGTCAAACAAATTTTTGTTACTCCATGACCGGGTGAAGAAATTTTTGTAACACTGCCCTTATTTTGAAAATTTTATTCATCTGGTCATGGAGTAACAAAAAATTCTTTGACATAGAAAACGATCACCAAACAATACGAAATTTTCAGGGGACATAGAATACTCAGGTAGCTATCACATATCAAAAATTGGTAGTCCGACGGCATGTTTAGGCATACTAAAATACTCATCGCGAAACCTCTTAGGCAGTTTTTCGGATTTATGCCATCGGCGTGCCGGAATCGATATTATAAACCAATCAAAAAACTTTAAGTAGTGTAAATATCTTCTTAACCTGCCTGACTTTCCTTCACCTTCAAGCTTTCGTTCAACAGTCAGGGTTTGTGGACCTTGGTTTTGTGGTAGTTTTAGTGGATTCCCATGTTTTAGTTACACGTTAATGATGTGAACTTGAAAGATTTTGCTAAACTTCATATTTTTCTAAGATGCAGTTTCTGTTGTCCAACTCAAAAATTTAATGCACCTTATATATTAAGTATTTTTACATATTTCCAGTTGGAGACGATAGCCCTATGGGTTGCCTAACCATTGGCTTTGGTTTTACATAATTGTATGTTATATCACTCAATTTATGGACAATTTTGTAAACTGTCGAAGGCATGAATTCAAAAAACTGCCTAGGAGGTTTCGGTGAGCATTTTAGTATGCCTAAACATGCCGTCGGACCACCAATTTTTAATATGTGGTAGCTACCTGAGTATTATATGTTCCCTGAAAATTTCGTATCGTTCGACGATCGTTTTCTATGTCAAATAATCTTTTATCACAAAACAAATTGAGCTAAAAGCCCACACAAAATAAAAAAAAAAAAAAAAAAATTCAAACTCTTTCTCACTTTGTCGAGTAAGCCAAAATAAAAAAAAAAAATTCCAACTTTACCACTTTGTCGAGGAACTCGACAAAGTGGCCAAAAAATAATAATAAAAAAAAATTTCACCATTTACCACTTTGTCGAGTTACTCGACAAAGTATGGGAAAAAAAATATTTTAAGAACTTTGTCCAGTGACTCGACAAAGTTCAATTTTTTTTTTTAAATTGTTCTTTTGGTCCCAACTTTTTAAATTTTTAACTAATTGACACATAATTTTTATTTTTATGTCATTGACCATCTTGAATATTTAAATTTTGTTGAAAGTCCAATTTGCCCATTTTTTTGGATTTTTTTCAAGTTACTCGACAAATATTTTTTTTTATAATAAAATTAATGTCTTTGGTTTGTCAAGTTATTCAACATTAATTTATTGATTAAACTAATTTTATTTTTATTTTTATAATTTTTTAATTTGGGTATGTATTTGTCGAGCGCATTTGGACCTTTATTTATTATTTTTTTGGAGTGTTTTTTTTTCTATAATTTAGTAGCAAATAGATTTTTATTTAATTTTTTACTATTTAATTTTTTTTTTCTTATAAGCAAATTGAACACAAATGAATTTTTGTTAATCCATGACAAAGCGAAGTTTTGAAATTTTTTTCCCATTTTTCCCCACTTTGCCTCATAACTCGGCAAATTAGTAAAAAAAAAAAAACAAAAAAAAAAGTTTTAAATAATTTTTGACTTTCTCCAGAAAGTAAAAAAAAAAATAATAATAAAAAATAAAAATTTTGGTGGCTTCCTGAGAAAGCCACCAAAAAAAAAAAAAAAACACAAAACAAAAAAAAATTTGGTAACTCGAGAAAGCCACCAAAATTTTGATTTTTTTTTTTTTTTTGTTGTGGCTTTCTCGAGTAACTCGAGAAAGCCTTATTTAATTTATTTTTTTTTTTGGTTTCTCAAGTAACTCAGGAAAGTCATTTGGAAAATTTTTTTTTAAAAAAAAAATACTAATTTCGCCGAGTTATAAGACAAAGTGGGGAAAAAGGTTAAAAAAAAATTCAAAATTTCACTTAGTCATGGATTAAAAAAAATTCATTTGACATAGAAACGATCACCGAAAAATATGAAATTTTCAAGGAATATAGAATACTCATGTAGCTACCACATATCAAAATTTGATACTCCGACGGCATGTTTCGGCTTACTAAAATGTTTACCGAAACATCCTACTGGAATAGGGAGGAAAAAATGGAACAAAATCAACAATTAATGCAGTTTTTGTTGTCCAACTTAAATATTTGCTGCAACTTATACATTACGTATTTTTACATAATTCCAGTTGGAGACGATATCCCTACGGGTTACCTAACCATTGGCTTTGGTTTCACATAATTTCATTTTCTATAACTCAAGTTATGGACACTTTTGTAAAGTGCGACAGCATGAATCCGAGAAACTGCCTTGGATGTTTCGGTGAGCATTTTAGTATGTCAAAACATGCCGTCGGATTATCAAATTTTTATATGTGGTAGCTACATGGGTATTCTACGTTCCTTGAAATTTTCATATTGTTCGGTGATCGTTTTCTATGTCAAAAAAATTTTCTTTGCTCCATGATTGGGTGAATTGTTTCTTCAAACTGCACTTTCTGTTGACCAACTCAAAAATATGCTGCACCTTATATATTAATTATTTTTACATAATTCCAGTTGGAAACGATATCTCTATGGGTTACCTAACCATTGGCTTTGGTTTCACATAAATTCATGGTATATAACTCAAGTTATGGACAATTTTGTAATCTGCGACCGTATGAATCCGAGAAACTGCCTAGGGTGTTACGGTGAGCATTTTAGTCAGCCGAAACATGCCGTCGGACTATCAATTTTTTATATGTGTTAGCTAAATGAGTATTCTATGTTCCCTGAAAATTTCATATTTTTCGGTTATCGTTTTCTATGTCAAACAAATTTTTGTTACTCCATGACCGGGTGAAGAAATTTTAGTAACACTGCCCTTATTTTGAAAATTTTATTCACCTGGTCATGGAGTAACAAAAAATTCTTTGACATAGAAAACGATCACCGAACAATACGAAATTTTCAGGGGACATAGAATACTCAGGTAGCTACCACATATCAAAAATTGGTAGTCCGACGGCATGTTTAGGCATACTAAAATACTCATCGCGAAACCTCCTAGGCTGTTTTTCAGATTTATGCCGTCGGCGTCCCGGAATCGATATTATAAACCAATCAACAAAGTTTAAGTAGTGTAAATATCCTCTTAAACTTTTGTGTACCTTGGTTTTGTGGTAGTTTTAGTGGATTCCCATGTTTTGGTTACACGTTAATGATGTGAACTTGAAAGGTTTTGCTAAACTTCATGTTTTTCTAAGATGCAGTTTCTGTTGTCCAACTCAAAATTTTACTGCACCTTATATATTAAGTATTTTTACATAATTCCAATTGGAAACGATATATCTATGGGTTACCTAACTATTGCCTTTGGTTTCACATAATTTCATGGTATATAACTCAAGTTATGGACAATTTTGTAAACTGCGACCGTATGAATCCGAGAAACTGCCTAGGGTGTTTCGATGAGCATTTTAGTAAGCCGAAACATGCCGTCGGACTATCAAATTTTGATATGTGGTAGCTAAATGAGTATTCTATATTCTCTGAAAATTTCATATTTTTCGGTTATCGTTTTCTATGTCAAACAAATTTTTGTTATTCCATGACCGGGTGAAGAAATTTTAGTAACACTGCCCTTATTTTGAACATTTTATTCACCTGGTCATGGAGTAACAAAAAATTCTTTGACATAGAAAACGATCACCGAACAATACGAAATTTTCAGGGGACATAGAATACTCAGGTAGCTACCACATATCAAAAATTAGTAGTCCGACGGCATGTTTAGGCATACTAAAATACTCATCGCGAAACCTCCTACGCTGTTTTTCGCATTTATGCCGTCCGCGTGCCGGAATCGATATTATAAACCAATCAAAAAACTTTAAGTAGTGTAAATATCTTCTTAAACTTTTGTGGACCTTGGTTTTGTGGTAGTTTTAGTGGATTCCCATGTTTTGGTTACACGTTAATGATGTGAACTTGAAAGGTTTTGGTAAACTTCATGTTTTTCTAAGATGCAGTTTCTGTTGTCCAACTCAAAAATTTATTGCACCTTATATATTAAGTATTTTTACATAATTCCAGTTGGAGACGATAGCCATATGGGTTACCTAACCATTGGATTTGGTTTTACATAATTTTATATTATATAACTCAATCTACGGACAATTTTGTAAACTGTGATAGCATGAATCTGAAAAACTAACTAGGATGTTTCGATTAGCATTTTAGTAAGTCGAAATATGCCGTCGGACTGTCAAATTTTGATATGTGGTAGCTACATGAGTATTCTATGTTCCCTGAAAATTTCATATTTTTCGGTAATCGTTTTGTATGTCAAATGAATTTTTGTTAATCCATGACTACATGAAGTTTTGAAATTTGTTTCTTCCCATGTACGTGCAATGGAAAAGTTACTGCTTAAGAGTTTTTTTTTTTTTTTTTTTTAGGTGGACTTTTTCATGACAACTATAAAAAAAAAAAAAAAAAAATTTCCCCACTTTGCCGAGTAGGCTAAGTGGGGGAATTTCTTTTTTAAATTTATCCCACTTTGTCGAGTTACTCGGCAAAGTGGGAAAATTAAAACATTTTAATTTTCCCACTTTGCCGAGTAACTCGACAAAGTGGGATACATTAATTTTTTTTTTTTTGTAATTTGCACTTTTAGTCCACATTCTTTTCGTTTTATAACAAATTTACCCATAACCTTTTTTTTTACTTTGGCCATCCCCGACTTTTAAATTTCGTTACAAATTTTATTTTGTCCACCTCTTTAAATAATAAAAAAAAAACAAATAAGAACAAAATAAAATAAAAATATATATGAAGTCCTACAACTTTTAAAAAGTAGCCCAATTTTTTTTGACATTTTAAAAAAAAAAAATTTAAATTTCTCGAGTTATTCGAGAAAAAAAATAATTTTTTTTTTTTACATTTTGTCGAGTTCCTCGAATTTAAAATATATATATATATATATATATATATATATATATATATATATATATATATATATATATATATATATATATATATATTTAAAATTTGTTGAGTTACTTGACAAAAAAATAAAAAATAAATAAAAATTTTTTTTTAAAATTTTGTCGAGTTACTCAATGTTAAAAAAATTAAATTTTTTTTTTTAAATTTGTCGAGTTACTAGCCAAAAAAAAATTAAAATATTTTTTTTTAAAAATTTTGTTGACTTTTTAAATTTTTAACTAATTGACCCATAATTTTTATTTTTATGTCATTGACCATCCTGAATATTTAAATTTTGTTGAAAGTCCAATTTGCCCATTTTTTTTGGATTTTTTTCAAGTTACTCGACAAATATTTTTTTTTATAATAAAATTAATGTCTTTGGTTTGTCAAGTTATTCAACATTAATTTATTGATTAAACTAATTTTATTTTTATTTTTATAATTTTATAATTTGGGTATATGTATTTGTCGAGCGCATTTGGACCTTTATTTATTATTTTTTGGAGTGTTTTTTTTTCTATAATTTAGTAGCAAATAGATTTTCATTTAATTTTTAACTATTTAATTTTTTTTTTCTTATAAGCAAATTGAACACAAATGAATTTTTGTTAATCCATGACTAAGCGAAGTTTTGAAATTTTTTTTCCCTTTTTCCCCACTTTGCCTCATAACTCGGCAAATTAGTAAAAAAAAAAAAACAAAAAAAAAATTTTTAAATAATTTTTGACTTTCTCCAGAAAGTAAAAAAAAAAATAATAATAAAAAATAAAAATTTTGGTGGCTTCCTGAGAAAGCCACCAAAAAAAAAAAAAAAAAAACACAAAACAAAAAAAAATTTGGTAACTCGAGAAAGCCACCAAAATTTTGATTTTTTTTTTTTTTTTTTTTTGTTGTGGCTTTCTCGAGTAACTCGAGAAAGCCTTATTTAATTTTTTTTTTTTTTTTGGTTTCTCAAGTAACTCGGGAAAGTCATTTGGAAAATTTTTTTTTTAAGACAAAGTGGGGAAAAAGGTTAAAAAAAAAAAATTCAAAATTTCACTTAGTCATGGATTAAAAAAAATTCATTTGACATAGAAAACGATCACCGAAAAATATGAAATTTTCAAGGAATATAGAATACTCATGTAGCTACCACATATCAAAATTTGATACTCCGACGGCATGTTTCGGCTTACTAAAATGTTTACCGAAACATCCTACTGGAATAGGGAGGAAAAAATGGAACAAAATCAACAATTAATGCAGTTTTTGTTGTCCAACTTAAATATTTGCTGCAACTTATACATTACGTATTTTTACATAATTCCAGTTGGAGACGATATCCCTACGGGTTACCTAACCATTGGCTTTGGTTTCACATAATTTCATTTTCTATAACTCAAGTTATGGACACTTTTGTAAAGTGCGACAGCATGAATCCGAGAAACTGCCTTGGATGTTTCGGTGAGTATTTTAGTATGTCAAAACATGCCGTCGGATTATCAAATTTTTATATGTGGTAGCTACATGGGTATTCTACGTTCCTTGAACATTTCATATTGTTCGGTGATCGTTTTCTATGTCAAAAAAATTTTCTTTGCTCCATGATTGGGTGAATTGTTTCTTCAAACTGCACTTTCTGTTGACCAACTCAAAAATATGCTGCACCTTATATATTAATTATTTTTACATAATTCCAGTTGGAAACGATAGCTCTATGGGTTACCTAACCATTGGCTTTGGTTTCACATAAATTCATGGTATATAACTCAAGTTATGGACAATTTTGTAATCTGCGACCGTATGAATCCGAGAAACTGCCTAGGGTGTTACGGTGAGCATTTTAGTCAGTCGAAACATGCCGTCGGACTATCAATTTTTTATATGTGTTAGCTAAATGAGTATTCTATGTCCCCTGAAAATTTCATATTTTTCGGTTATCGTTTTCTATGTCAAACAAATTTTTGTTACTCCATGACCAGGTGAAGAAATTTTTGTAACACTGCCCTTATTTTGAAAATTTTATTCACCTGGTCATGGAGTAACAAAAAATTCTTTGACATAGAAAACGATCACCGAACGATACGAAATTTTCAGGGGACATAGAATACTCAGGTAGCTACCACATATCAAAAATTGGTAGTCCGACGGTATGTTTAGGCATACTAAAATACTCATCGCGAAACCTCCTAGGCAGTTTTTCAGATTTATGCCGTCGGCGTGCCGGAATCGATATTATAAACCAATCAAAAAACTTTAAGTAGTGTAAATATCTTCTTAAACTTTTGTGGACCTTGGTTTTGTGGTAGTTTTAGTGGATTCCCATGTTTTGGTTACACGTTAATGATGTGAACTTGAAAGGTTTTGCTAAACTTCATATTTTTCTAAGATGCAATTTCTGTTGTTCAACTCAAAAATTTAATGCACCTTATATATTAAGTATTTTTACATATTTCCAGTAGGAGACGATAGCCCTATGGGTTGCCTAACCATTGGCTTTGATTTTACATAATTTTATGTTATATCACTCAATTTATGGACAATTTTGTAAACTGCCGACGGCATGAATTCAAAAAACTGCCTAGAAGGTTTCGGTGAGCATTTTAGTATGCCTAAACATGCCGTCGGACCACCAATTTTTAATATGTGGTAGCTACCTGAGTATTATATGTCCCTTGAAAATTTCGTATCGTTCGGCGATCGTTTTCTATGTCAAATAATCTTTTATCACAAAAAAAAATTGAGCTAAAAGCCCACACAAAATAAAAAAAAATAAAAAAAATTCAAACTCTTTCTCACTTTGTCGAGTAAGCCAAAATAAAAAAATGAAAAAAAATTTCAACTTTACCACTTTGTCGAGGAAGAAGTGGCCAAAAAATAATAATAAAAAAAAATTTCACCATTTACCACTTTGTCGAGTTACTCGACAAAGTGTGGGAAAAAAAAAATTTCAAGAACTTTGTCCAGTGACTCGACAAAGTTCAAATTTTTTTTTTTTTAAATTGTTCTTTTGGTCCCAACTTTTTAAATTTTTAACTAATTGACCAATAATTTTTATTTTTATGTCATTGACCATCCTGAATATTTAAATTTTGTTGAAAGTACAATTTGCCCATTTTTTTGGATTTTTTTCAAGTTACTCGTCAAATATTTTTTTTTATAATAAAATTAATGTCTTTGGTTTGTCAAGTTATTCAACATTAATTTATTGATTAAACTAATTTTATTTTTATTTTTATAATTTTTTAATTTGGGTATGTATTTGTCGAGCGCATTTGGACCTTTACTTATTATTTTTTTGGTGTGTTTTTTTTTCTATAATTTAGTAGCAAATAGATTTTCATTTAATTTTTTACTATTTAATTTTTTTTTCCTTATAAGCAAATTGAACACCAATGAATTTTTGTTAATCCATGACTAAGCGAAGTTTTGAAAAATTTTTTTCCCTTTTTCCCCATTTTGCCTCATAACTCGGCAAATTAGTAAAAAAAAAAAAAAAAAAATTTAAATAATTTTTGACTTTCTCCAGAAAGTAAAAAAAAAAAAAAAAAAAATTTTGGTGGCTTCCTGAGAAAGCCAGCAAAAAAAAAAAAAAAAAAGAAAAACCACAAAACAAAAAAAAATTTGGTGGATTTCTCGAGTTACCAAAAAAAAATAATTTTTTTGTGGCTTTCTCGAGTTATTTAATTTTTTTTTACTCGAGAAAGCCTTATTTAATTTTTTTTTTTTTTGGTTTCTCAAGTAACTCGGGAAAGTCATTTGGGAAATTTTTTTTTTTAAAAAAAATACTAATTTCGCCGAGTTATAAGACAAAGTGGGGAAAAAGGTAAAAAAAAAAAAAAAATCAAAATTTCACTTAGTCATGGATTAAAAAAAATTCATTTGACATAGAAAACGATCACCGAAAAATATGAAATTTTCAAGGAACATAGAATACTCATGTAGCTACCACATATCAAAATTTGATACTCCGACGGCATGTTTCGGCTTACTAAAATGTTTACCGAAACATCCTACTGGAATAGGGAGGAAAAAAATGAAAAAAAAATCAACAATTAATGATAATGCTTAAACTTTTTGTTTTATGTTATAAACAAATTGTACACATGCAATTTGAAAAATAAATTTTTTAAGTTGATAACATATGTATTTTATTTTTTTTTCTAAATAATTTGATAACATTTTATGTTAAATTTGTTCTATAAATTTGTTGTGTAAACGTTTTATTCTAGTGTATAATAAATTGCTTATTGTAATAAATTGACATAATTATTATAATAAATTTGCATTCTACTGTGTTATCATAATTGTTAAAATAAAATAAAATATAATATATTATAATAATTTAATATATCGATCAGTTATAAGCCACCAACTGCAACTTTAAAAAACAAATGTTTTATTTACAATAAATTCATATTAAGTTTTATTATAATTATTAATTATACTAAAAATTGATTATTTTAATAAAATTTATATAATTAGTATAATAAATTGACATAATTATTATAATAAATTTGCATTCCACTGTGTTATTATAATTGTTAAAATAAAGTATATTATAATAATTTTATATTATATATAATTTATTATACAATGTTATAATAAATCATAGAGTAAAAAAACTATGCATGTGCTTAAATTATCAAAGAACTCGACAAACTGAAATTTGAGATTGCCGAGTTGCTCAATTATTTATATGAATAAAATGCCACATACCACAAAGTCAAAAATATTTCAAAAATAATGTTGTCGATGGCGTGAACGGTTAATTTCTAATTCGCTATTTTTTTTTTTATAAATTTGATTCTAAAACATATGCAGCATTTATTTAGAATAATCTGTAAAAAAAATATAAAAAATTTACTTTACAATTCAAAAGTTTTCTGGATTAAAATAAAAAAATTATATAAAAAAAAAATTTGTAAAGTCAAAATGGGCTTAAAAGGTTCAGCCCATTTTCATTGATATGAGTGTGTGTTTGTCGAGAAACTCGATAAACACACACCTAAATTTGCTTTTTTATTTATTTATTTATTTTTTAAAAATGTATGTGGGTGTTTGTCGAGTTACACTAGGGATGGCAATGGGGCGGGTCCGGGGCGGGTCGGCCCCGCCCCGCCCCGCCCCGTGAACTTTTTGGCCCGCCCCGCCCCGCCCCGCGACCCGCGAATTCGCGGGGTGGGTCGCGGGGCGGGGCGGGTCAGCCGTTGGACCCGCCAACCGCCCCGCGAACTTTTTTTTTTTTTGTTAAACTGAAAAATAATTAAAAAAATATATATACAATTTTTTTTAAATATTTATACCAAGCAAAACAAAAAAATTATAAGATTTGGGTTGTGGTATAGTGGTTAATGTTAATAGTTTATAAGTTTTAACCCGGGTTTGATTCTTCTTTAGTTTATTTTTAGTGAAAATCATAATTTTTACTATATTTTATGATTTTTCCAAAAAAAAAAAAAAAAAAATTTTTTTTTTTTAGGGGCGGGTCGCGGGGCGGCGGGGCGAGGCGGGGTCGCCCCGGACCCGCCCCGGACCCGGCCCGGGGCAGATTTTTCTGCCCCAAACCCACCCCTATTGCTTCGTGGGGCGGGGCGGGGCGGCTCTTGGCGGGGCGGGTTCGGGTCGGCGGGTTTTTTTGCCATCCCTAAGTTACATGACAAACACCCACTCCTCCACTAAAAATCAAAATGGGCTAAAAGCCCATTTTGAACCTTCAATTTTTTTTTTTTTTTAAATTGTTCTTTTGGTCCCAATTTTTAACTAATTGACCCATAATTTTTATTTTTATGTCATTGACCATCCCCAATATTTAAATTTTATTGAAAGTCCCATTTAACCATTTTTTTGGATTTTTTTCAAGTTACTCGACAAATATTTTTTTTATAATAAAATTAATGTCTTTGGTTTGTCAAGTTATTCAACATTAATTTATTGATTATACTAATTTTATTTTTATTTTTATAATTTTTAATTTGGGTATGTATTTATCGAGCGCATTTGGACCTTTACTTATTATTTTTTTGGTGTGTTTTTTTTTTCTATAATTTAAAAGCAAATAGATTTTCATTTAATTTTTTACTATTTAATTTTTTTTTTCTTATAAGCAAATTGAACACAAATGAATTTTTGTTAATCCATGATTAAGCGAAGTTTTGAAATTTTTTTTTCCCTTTTTCCCCACTTTGCCTCATAACTCGGCAAATTAGTAAAAAAAAAAAAAAAAGTTTTAAATAATTTTTGACTTTCTCCAGAAAGTAAAAAATAAAATAAAATAAAATAAATAAAAATTTTGGTGGCTTCCTGAGAAAGCCACCAAAAAAAAAACACAAAACAAAAAAAATTTTGGTGGCTTTCTCGAGTAACTCGAGAAAGCCACCAAAAATTTTTTTTTTTTTTTGTGGCTTTCTCGTGTTACTAGAGAAAGTCTTATTTAATTTTTTTTTTTTTTTTTTGGTTTCTCAAGTAACTCAGGAAAGTCATTTGGGAAATTTTTTTTAAAAAAAAAATACTAATTTCGCCGAGTTATAAGACAAAGTGGGAAAAAGGTAAAAAAAAAATTCAAAATTTCACTTAGTCATGGATTAAAAAAAATTCATTTGACATAGAAAACGATCACCGAAAAATATGAAATTTTCAAGGAACATAGAATACTCATGTAGCTACCACATATCAAAATTTGATACTCCGACGGTATGTTTCGGCTTACTAAAATGTTTACCGAAACATCCTACTGGAATAGGGAGGAAAAAAATGAAAAAAAAATCAACAATTAATGATAATGCTTAAACTTTTTGTTTTATGTTATAAACAAATTGTACACATGCAATTTGAAAAATAAATTTTTTAAGTTGATAACATATGTATTTTATTTTTTTTTCTAAATAATTTGATAACATTTTATGTTAAATTTGTTCTATAAATTTGTTGTGTAAACGTTTTATTCTAGTGTATAATAAATTGCTTATTGTAATAAATTGACATAATTATTATAATAAATTTGCATTCTACTGTGTTATCATAATTGTTAAAATAAAATAAAATATAATATATTATAATAATTTAATATATCGATCAGTTATAAGCCACCAACTGCAACTTTAAAAAACAAATGTTTTATTTACAATAAATTCATATTAAGTTTTATTATAATTATTAATTATACTAAAAATTGATTATTTTAATAAAATTTATATAATTAGTATAATAAATTGACATAATTATTATAATAAATTTGCATTCCACTGTGTTATTATAATTGTTAAAATAAAGTATATTATAATAATTTTATATTATATATAATTTATTATACAATGTTATAATAAATCATAGAGTAAAAAAACTATGCATGTGCTTAAATTATCAAAGAACTCGACAAACTGAAATTTGAGATTGCCGAGTTGCTCAATTATTTATATGAATAAAATGCCACATACCACAAAGTCAAAAATATTTCAAAAATAATGTTGTCGATGGCGTGAACGGTTAATTTCTAATTCGCTATTTTTTTTTTTATAAATTTGATTCTAAAACATATGCAGCATTTATTTAGAATAATCTGTAAAAAAAATATAAAAAATTTACTTTACAATTCAAAAGTTTTCTGGATTAAAATAAAAAAATTATATAAAAAAAAAATTTGTAAAGTCAAAATGGGCTTAAAAGGTTCAGCCCATTTTCATTGATATGAGTGTGTGTTTGTCGAGAAACTCGATAAACACACACCTAAATTTGCTTTTTTATTTATTTATTTATTTTTTAAAAATGTATGTGGGTGTTTGTCGAGTTACACTAGGGATGGCAATGGGGCGGGTCCGGGGCGGGTCGGCCCCGCCCCGCCCCGCCCCGCGAACTTTTTGGCCCGCCCCGCCCCGCCCCGCGACCCACGAATTCGCGGGGCGGGTCGCGGGGCGGGGCGGGTCAGCCGTTGGACCCGCCAACCGCCCCGCGAACTTTTTTTTTTTTTGTTAAACTGAAAAATAATTAAAAAAATATATATACAATTTTTTTTAAATATTTATACCAAGCAAAACAAAAAAATTATAAGATTTGGGTTGTGGTATAGTGGTTAATGTTAATAGTTTATAAGTTTTAACCCGGGTTTGATTCTTTTTTAGTTTATTTTTAGTGAAAATCATAATTTTTACTATATTTTATGATTTTTCCAAAAAAAAAAAAAAAAAAGTTTTAGTAACACTGCCCTTATTTTGAAAATTTTATTCACCTGGTCATGGAGTAACAAAAAATTCTTTGACATAGAAAACGATCATCGAACAATACGAAATTTTCAGGGGACATAGAATACTCAGGTAGCTACCACATATCAAAAATTGGTAGTCCGACGGCATGTTTAGGCATACTAAAATACTCATCGCGAAACCTCCTAGGCTGTTTTTCGGATTTATGCCGTCGGCGTCCCGGAATCGATATTATAAACCAATCAACAAAGTTTAAGTAGTGTAAATATCCTCTTAAACTTTTGTGTACCTTGGTTTTGTGGTAGTTTTAGTGGATTCCCATGTTTTGGTTACACGTTAATGATGTGAACTTGAAAGGTTTTGGTAAACTTCATGTTTTTCTAAGATGCAGTTTCTGTTGTCCAACTAAATAATTTATTGCACCTTATATATTAAGTATTTTTACATAATTCCAGTTGGAGACGATAGCCATATGGGTTACCTAATCATTGGCTTTGGTTTTACATAATTTCATGTTATATAACTCAATCTATGGACAATTTTGTAAACTGTGATAGCTTGAATCCGAAAAACTAACTAGGATGTTTCGATTAGCATTTTAGTAAGCCGAAATATGCCGTCGGACTGTCAAATTTTGATATGTGGTAGCTACATGAGTATTCTATGTTCCCTGAAAATTTCATATTTTTCGGTGATCGTTTTGTATGTCAAATGAATTTTTGTTAATCCATGACTAAATGAAGTTTTCAAATTTGTATCTTCCCATGTACGTGCAATGGAAAAGTTACTGTTTAAGAGTTTTTTTTTTTTTAGGTGGACTTTTTCATGACAACTATAAAAACAAAAAAAAAAAAAAAAAAAAATTCCCCACTTTGCTGAGTAGGCAAAGTGGGGGAATTTCTTTTTTAAATTTATCCCACTTTGTCGAGTTTTTCGGCAAAGTGGGAAAATTAAAATGTTTTTAATTTTCCCACTTTGCCGAGTAACTCGACAAAGTGGGATACATTAAATTTTTTTTTTTTTTGTAATTTGCACTTTTAGTCCACATTCTTTTCGTTTTATAACAAATTTACCCATAACCTTTTTTTTTACTTTGGCCATCCTCGACTTTTAAATTTCGTTACAAATTTTATTTTGTCCACCTCTTTAAATAATAAAAAAAAAACAAATAAAAAAAAATAAAATAAAAATATATATGAAGTCCTACAACTTTTAAAAAGTAGCCCAATTTTATTTTGACATTTTTAAAATTTTTTTTTTTTAAAATTTCTCGAGTTATTCGAGAAAAAAAATAATTTTTTTTTTTTTTTTTTACATTTTGTCGAGTTCCTCGAATTTAAAAATATATATATATATATATATATATATATATATTTAAAATTTGTTGAGTTACTCGACAAAAAAATAAAAAAAAAATTTCTAAAATTCTGTCGAGTTACTCAATGTTAAAAAAAAAAATTTTTTTTTTTAAATTTGTCGAGTTACTAGCAAAAAAAAAATAAAAATATTTTTTTTTTAAAATTTTGTCGAGTTACTCGAATTTAAAAAAAAAAATTTAAATCTTGTCAAGTTACTCGAATTTAAAAAAAAATTATTAAAAATTTTTATCGAGTTACTCGAATTTTAAAAAAAAAAAAAACAATTTATTTTTTTAAAAATGTTGTCAAGTTCCTCGAATTTAAAAAAATAAATAAATAATTTTTTTAAAAATTTTGTCGAGTTACTCGAATTTAAAAAAAAAAAATTAACTTTTGTCGAGTTGCTCGAATTTTTTAAAAAAAATAAAAATAAAATATTTAAAATTTTGTCGAGCTACTCGAATTTAAAAAATAAAAAATAAATTTTTTTTTTTAACTTTTGTCGAGTTGCTTGAATTTAAAAAAAAAAAAAGTATTTTTTTAACTTTTGTCGAGTTGCTCGAATTTAAAAAAAAATTAATAAATAAATTTAAACTTTTGTCGAGTTGCTCAAATTTAAAAAAAAAAATTTTTTTGAAATTTTGTCGAGTTCCTCGATTTTTTTAAAAAAAAAAAAAATTTTAACTTTGTCGAGTTGCTCGAATTTTTTTTAAAAATAAATAAATAAATAAATTTTTGTCGAATTCCTCGATTTTTTTTAAAAAAAAAAAAATTTTAATTTTTTTTGTCGAGTAACTCGACAAATATTTAAAAAAAAAAAATTTTTAAAAAAATTCGAAAAAGTTTGTCGAGTTACTATTCAACTCGACAAACTTTTTTCGAGGTGAATAGTTACTCGAAAAAGTTACTGTTCATAAAAAAAAAAATTTTAAAATTCGAAAAAGTTTGTCGAGTTACTATTCAACTCGACAAACTTTTTCGAGATGAATAGTAACTCGAAAAAGTTACTGTTCATCAAAAAAAATTTTTTTTTTTTTCTAAAATTCGAAAAAGGTAGTCGAGTTACTATTCAACTCGACAAACTTTTTCAAGGTGAATAGTAACTCGAAAAAGTTACTGTTTATAAAAAAAAAATTTTTTTTTTAAAAAATTCGAAAAAGGTTGTCGAGTTACTATTCAACTCAACAAACTTTTTCGAGGTGAATAGTAACTCAGAAAAGTTACTTTTTATGAATTTTTTTTTTTTTTAAATTCGAAAAAGTTTGTCGAGTTACTATTCAACTCGACAAACTTTTTCGAGGTGAATAGTAACTCGAAAAAGTTACTGTTCATGAAATTTTTTTTATTTTTTTATTTTTTTTTTACGTTGAGCTTTTACATTTCTAATTTTTTTTTTCAATGAAAAAAATCAACAACATATTTTATTTTTTATAACTATTAATTATAACATTCTTACTAATAATGTTATAAATTAAACTTTGATTAGAGTAGGTGTAAACAAAAATTAATTATATTATGACCCTCTTTTTCTGTATATTTTTTCACTTTTTAATATTTAAAATTATTCACAAGGAAAAAGGGAGGATTTTTGTGCAGCTTTGAGAGTTCATGCGTGCATATCTAAGATGATTCACTGAAAATGCTAAGAGTTGTATTATTTTTTGTCGCTGCTTCTGAAGAACTGATTATTAAGCTTATTAGATTATTAAAAAAAGAGTTAGAATTTTTTAACTTAGCAAAGGCATGGGACAATTAGAAATTAAATCCCACCATTGGAACAACATAACTTTACAAAAATTAATAAGTTCATCATTTGACAAGTACAAAAAAATATTTAAATTCTATCAAAATTATATTAACACAATCGCTTTTAATTAGTAGATTATCACGGACAACTTACGTGCATAGCACGTACATATAACTAGTATATATATATACAAATAAGAAAAAGTCAATAATTGCATGTAGAATGCATTAATATATATATTAAAAAATAAAGAAGTCCAACATTGTGGCTTAAATGATTAATTGGTGATGACAAATCGACAAGCTACTCGAAAAAAAAATTTGTCAAGTTACTCGACAAACCTCACTCGACAAAATTTATTTATTTTTTAAAATTTTTTTGTCATGATAGATTGTCGAGCTACGCGAAAAAAATATATTTTAGAATTTGGAACAAATAAATGAATATTAATATCATTTATTATAATATCAATTTATTATAAATAAAAATATTGATTTTTGACTGTGATATGTGGCATTTTATTCATATAATTAATTGAGTAACTCGGCAATCTCAAATTTCAGTTTGTCGAGTTCCTTGATAATTTAAGCACATGCATAGCTTGTTTACTCTATTATTTATTATAACATTGTATAATAAATTCTATATCATATAAAATTATTATATAGTATATTAAATTATTATAATATATTTTATTTTAACAATTATAATAACACATTGGAATGCAAATTTATTATAATAATTATGTCAATTTATTATACTAATTATATAAATTTTATTAAAATAATCAATTTTTAGTATAATTAATAATTATAATAAAACTTAATATGAATTTATTATAAATAAAACATTTGTTTTTTAAAGTTGTAGTTTGTGGCATATAACTGATCGATATATTAAATTATTATAATATATTATATTTTATTTTATTTTAACAATTATGATAACACAGTAGAATGCAATTTTATTATAATAATTATGTCAATTTATTACAATAATCAATTTATTATACACTGGAATAAAACGTTTACATAACAAATCTACAGTACAAATTTTAATATAAAATGTTATCAAATTGTTTAGAAAAAAAAATAAAAATCAAATGTTATCGGCTTAAAAAAAAAATTTAAATTGTATGTGTACAATTTGTTTATAACATAAATATAAAAAATTAATTTGTTGAAAAACCAAAGTAAATAAAAATACATGTTTTCTAGTTACTCAAAAAACCAAAGAAAATGGACTAAAAAATATTTATAATAAAATTGACTTTCACTTTGTCGAGCTAGTTAACAAAGCCTAAATTTGACAAATTTATCAAAGACAAATAAATTTAGTTTTTCGATCATTGAAAAAAAAAATTAGAAATGGAAAAGCTCACCTTAAAAAAATAAAAAAAAAAAAAAAAAAAAACTTTGTATGAACAGTAACGCGAAAAAGTTTTTCGAGTTACTATTCAACTCGAAAAAGTTTGTCGAGTTGAATAGTAACTCGACAAACTTTTTCTAGTTAAATAGTAACTCAAAAAAGTTACTGTTCATGATTTTATTTATTTATTTATTTATTTTTGGTATGTGGACCAGCATAAGTAATTTTAGTGTTGTAGTTTTTGTCCAAATGTTAACATTTTTTTGTATTAGCCGCATTTATTGACTTGTATATAATTTTTTTTAATTTTAAGTCTTAAATCCAAACTTATCTCATTTATTTTATTAGTCACTTGACTTTGATTTGTCTCTTTTTTTCATATTTTTCTTTGTCGAGTAATGCACAACAAATATCAAGTTATATCTTGTATTTAAATCTACCACATAGATGATCTTGATTTAAATTTGTTTGTCTAACTTGCATACATTGTTCTGTCATTTTTTGAGCAATAAGTGACAGACCATGTTACTTTTTAGACAAAAAGTGACAAAGCATGTCACTTTTCTATCCCAAGTCTCAATTCATATTCAAGACAAAATAACGATACATTTATGTTTGGTTATGCTCAATAATTCATGTTACTTCATAATGCACAACAAATATCAAGTTAAATCCTGCATTTAAATCAACCACATAGATGATTTTTTATTCAAATTTGTTTGTCTAACTTGCATACAATGTTCTGTCATTTTTTAAACAAAAAGTGACATAGTATGTCACTTTTTGGGCAAAAAGTGACAGAGCATGTACTTTTCTAACCCCAAGCCTGAATTCATATTAAAGACAAAAAATGATACATTAATATTCGGCCATGCTCAATAATCCATGCCACTTCATAATACACAACAAATATCAAGTTAAATCTTGTATTTAAATCAACCACATAGATGATTTTGATTCAAATTTGTTTGTCTAACTTGCATACAATGTTCTGTTACTTTTTAAATAAAAGGTGACATTGCATGTCACTTTTTAGGTAAAAAGTGACAGAGCATGTAACTTTTCTATCGCCAAGCCCAATTCATATTCAAGACAAAAAAACGATATATTAATGTTTGGTTATGCTCAATAATTCATGTCACTTCATAATGCACAACAAATATCAAGTTAAATCTTGTATTTAAATCAACCACATAGATAATTTTGATTCAAATTTATTTGTCTAACTTGCATACATTGTTCTGTCACTTTTTGAACAATAAATGACAGAACATGTCACTTTTTAGACAAAAAGTGACATAACATGTCACATTTCTATCCCCAAGCCTCAATTCATATTCAAGACAAAATAACGATACGTTAATATTTGGTCATGCTCAATAATTTATGTCACTTGATAATCCACAACAAATATTAAGTTAAATCATTCATTTAAATCAACCACATTGAAGATTTTGATTCAAATTTATTTGTCTAACTTGCATACAATGTTCTACCATTTTTTAAGCAAAAAGTGTTATAGCATGTCACTTTTTAAGCAAAAAGTGATAGAGCATGTCACTTTTCTATCTTCAAGCCTCAATTTATATTCAAGACAAAAAAACGATAGATTAATGTTTGTCATGTTCAATAATTCATGTCACTTCATAATACACAACAAATATCAAGTTAAATTTTGTATTTAAATCAACCACATAGATGATTTTGATTCAAATTTATTTGTCTAACTTGCATACAATATTCTGTCACTTTTTAAGTAAAAAGTGACATAGCATGTCACTTTTTAAGCAAAAAGTGATAGATCATGTTTCTTTTCTATCTCCAAGTCTCAATTTATATTCAAGACAAAAAAACGATATATTAATGTTTAGTCATGCTCAATAATTTATGTGACTTTATAATGCACAACAAATATCAACTTAAATCTTGCATTTAAATTAACTAGGTTAATGATTTTGATTCAAATTTATTTGTCTAACTTGCATACAATGTTTTGTCACTTTTTGGGCAAAAAATGACAAAGCATGTCACTTTTCTATCTTCAAGCTTCAATTCATATTCAAGACAAAAATATAATAAATTAATGTTTGGTCATGTTCAATAATTCATGTCATTCTATAATGCACAACAAATATCAAGTTAAATCTTCTATTTAAATCAATCACGTGGGTGATTTTGATTCAAATTTGTTTGTTTAACTTGCATACATTGTTCTGTCACTTTTTAAGTAAAAAGTGATAGAGTATGTCACTTTTTAGACAAAAAGTGACATAGTATGTCACTTTTCTATCTTCCAAGCCTTAATTCAAATTCAAGACAAAATAACGATACATTAATGTTTGGTCATGTTCAATAATTCATGTCACTACATAATACACAACAAATATCAAGTTAAATCATGCATTTAAATCAACAACAAAGATGATTTTGATTCAAATTTGTTTGTATAACTTGCATATAATGTTCTGTCACTTTTTAAGCAAAATTGACAGAGCATGTCACTTTTATGTCCTCAAGCCTCAATTCATATTCAAGACAAAAAAACGATACATTAATGTTTGGTCATGCTCAATAATTCATGTCATTCCGTAATGCACAACAAATATCAAGTTAAATCCTATATTTAAATCAACCACATAGATTATTGTGATTCAAATTTGTGTGTGTAACTTGCATACAATGTTCTGTCACTTTTTAAGCAAAAAGTGCAGAGTATGCCACTTTTTAGGCAAAAAGTGACAGGACTTGTCACTTTTATATCCAAAGCCTCAATTCAAATTCAAGACAAAATAAATGATACATGAATGCTTAATCGTGCTTAATAATTCATGTCACTCAATAATGCACAATAAATATCAAGTTAAATTCTGTAATTAAATCAACAGCATAGATAATTTTGATCCAAATGTGTTTGCATAACTTGCATATATTGTTCTGTCACTTTTTGAGCAAAAAGTGACAAAGCATTTCACTTTTTAGGTATTTTAGGAAAAAAGTAACATAGCATGTCACTTTTCTATCTCCATGCCTCAATTCATATTCAAGACAAAAAAACAATACATTAATGTTTGATCATGCTAAATAATTCATGTCATTTCATAATGCACAACAAATATCAAGTTAAATTCTACATTTAAATCAACCACAGAGAAGATTTTGATTCAAATTTATTTGTCTAACTTGCATACAATGTTCTGTAATTTTTTAAGCAAAAAGTGACAGAGCATGTCACTTTTTTATCCCCAAGCTTCATTTCATATTCAAGATAAAAAAACGATACATTAATATTTGGTCATGCTCAATAATTTATATCACTTCATAATGCACAACAAATATCAAGTTAAATTATACAATTAAATCAACCACAGAGATGATTTTAATCCAAATGTGTTTGTATAACTTGCATTTATTGTTTTATCATTTTTTGAGCAAAAAGTGACAGAGCATGTCACTTTTTAAGTAAAAAGTGACAGAACATGTCAATTTTCTATCATCAAGCCTCAATTCATATTCAAGACAAAAAAGATACATTAATGTTTGGTTATGCTCAATAATTCATGTCACTCCATAATGCACAACAAATATCAAGTTAAATCATGTATTTAAATCAACCACAGAGATGATTTTGATTCAAATTTGTGTGTGTAACTTGCATATAATGTTCTTTCACTTTTTAGGCAAAAAGTAACAGAGTTTGCCACTTTTTAGGCAAAAAATGAGAGAGATTGTCACTTTTTTATCCAAAGCCTTAATTTATATTCAAGACAAAATAAATGATACATTAATGCTTGATCATGCTTAATAATTTATGTCACTCAAAATGCACAACAAATATCAAGTTAAATTCTGTAATTAAATAATCTACATAGATAATTTTGTTCCAAATATATTTGTGTAACTTACTTATATTGTTTTGTCACTTGTTGAGTAAAAAGTGACAGAGCATGTCACTTTTTAGGCAAAATGTGACATAGCATATCACTTTTCTATCCTCAAGCCTCAATTCATATTCAAGACAAAAAAATAATACATTAATGTTTTGTCATGCTGAATAATTCATGTCACTTCATAATGCACAACAAATATCATGTTAAATCCTACATTTAAATCAACCACAGAGATGATTTTGATTCAAATTTATTTGTCTAACTTGCATATAATGTTCTGTAACTTTTTAGGTAAAAAGTGACAGAACATGTCACTTTTCTATCTTCAAGTCTCGATTCAAATTCAAGACAAAAAAATGATACATTAATGTTTGGTCATGCTCAATAATTCATGTCACTTCATAATGCATAACAAATATTAAGTTAAATCCTACATTTAAATCAACCATAGATAATTTTGATTCAAATTTATTTGTCTAACTTGCTGTAACTTTTTAAGCAAAAAAGTGATAGATCATGTCAATTTTTAGGCAAAAAGTGACAGAGCACGTCACTTTTCTATTCTCAATCTTCAATTCATATTCAAGACAAAAAAATGATATATTAATGTTTGGTCATGCTCAATAATTCATGTCACTATATAATGCACAACAAATATCAAGTTAAATTATCTATTTAAATCAACCACAGAAGTGATTTTGATTCAAATGTATTTGTGTAACTTGCATACAATGTTCTGTTACTTTTTTAGCAAAAAGCGACAAATCATGTCACTTTTTGAACAAAAAGTCATATTCATATTAACATTTTTACAAACACATTGTATGCATCCCTGTATTTAGTAACTGATATTTACAAATATGTTTAGAAGACTTTACTCAATACTAATGATTTACAATGAAGTGAATAAAGAATGATTTGTCTACATTGAAATCAGAATATTTGATAATTTAAATCAAAATCATTTGTATGCATTTACTAAGCATATTATTGAATATCTCCAATAAAAAATCAAAAAATTATCTAATTCAAATAGAAATTATGAAGAAGAAATAAAATTTAGCATATTACCTGAGAATTTGGATTTGAATTCTGATTTTGTGTTGAATTGGAGAAGAAACAACGAGAAATTCTTAATAATAACGTGAAAGAGATCGGTTTTATTATGAATTTGGATTTGTAGATAATTTTGATCTGTTTTCAGGTTGATTATGGAATGGAATTGAAATTAATTTACTTTTTACTATATTACTTACTTACGGTTATAATAGTTTAAAATGATTTTTCCAAATACCCTCAATTTTATGGGTATTTGTGGAATTTCCCAATCATTTTTTTCCAACTGAATTTTTATTGCGGGCCAATAGTCCAATTCTAACTAATTCTGTTCATCGTGACCGAGGCTCAATTCTATAAATGATATTCTCCAATTCTATTGCACTGCACTTTCTTTACCTCTTACACAATGGCTTCTCTCGACAGCGACGTGACTATGGTTCCGGCCGGCGAGGGATCCTCCGGCGCAGGTCCATCATCCGTTAATGCGACACCTGCAACGCCTTCATCCAGTAAGAAAAACAAGCGATTTGAGATCAAAAAGTGGAACGCCGTTGCTCTCTGGGCTTGGGGTATGAACTCTTACCATAACTTCATCAAAAGAGCTCGCACGTGTTTATTCTGTTCGTTATTACTTCTTATGTATGTATGCGTGTGAATCTGTATATGAATTATGTCGGTATGATTTTTATACGGAAAACCCTAACGCGAATTATAACTCGTGAACAGATATTGTGGTGGATAATTGTGCGATTTGTAGAAACCATATTATGGATCTCTGTGAGTTTTGATATTCGGTTTTTTTTTTTTTTTTTTTTTTTTTTGTTTCTATTTTTTTCCGGATTAATTTGAATATTTTATGTACTATTTCTGGTGTAAATAGGTATCGAATGTCAGGCTAATCAAGCTAGTGCCACAAGCGAGGAGTGTACTGTTGCTTGGGGTATGTGGCTTCTCCTAAACCGAATTATCTTTATGTGGAATTTATTACATAACCTGTTATATTATTCCTATTGGTTTTTACTGTGAATGGATTTGGTAGTGTTCACGTTAAGTATAACATCCTAAACTATCTACAAGGACTGCAAGTTTATCTGTATATGGAGGATATAAATATGATACAAGATGAGTCTTCTTTACATTTTTGAGATTATCAGAAGTTAAAAATCACTTGTGGAAAATTAACTTTTACAGTTAATGTTGAAGAATTACTTTTGCTTCACATTTTGTTATATATTTTTTAATGGGAGGTGTTGTCATCTATCTTGAAGACCGATTTATAGAATTTAGTTGGTTGTTCTGTTTTGAACTACTACTTTTGACGGTGATGATGATATGTATTCGTTATGGACCTTGTGACGGAAATTGGAAGTATTTCCAACTGCTAGGAAGTATAGGCATATTTTTTTTATTTTTTTATTTTTATTTTGGGATAAACTCAGCCAACTAAGTTAATTGTTCCTGGTGTTTGCTTGTTAGATTGTGATGCCATTTTTATTATTTTATATTTTCAAAGTCTTGAATTATATGCTTATTTATATTAGCCTATCTGTAAAATGTGTTTGCCTCATCTAGAGTGGCCAAAAGGTGGTAATAAGTGAGTAAAAAATAATACAAGGCTAATTTGCCACCGTAAACTGAGGCTTAAGCGATGATAGATACCAATAAAACTATGTAGATTATCTTTGTCTAGGACTTGTTTTCGGGTATGTGTTCCTTCAATAGGAAGAGCAAAAACTGATTTTGAGGTCTATCTAATCTCTCTGGCTTTGTGACGACCCGAATCTTTAAAGATTCAAGTGTTACTAAAATTTAAAGTAAAGGACTGAAAAGGAATGCATAAGATTTTCTTTATAAAATAATGAAAATTCAACCTTATTCGTAACACATATATTTAAACAGATTGGTTCTACATAACGAAATAAATCGAAAATAGATAGATGTTGTTTCATAAATTTTTTATGAAATAACACGCAACTGTAACCATCTCCGTACTGACGACTTCGAAATGCTAATTTTCTGAAAAGATGAAATAAACATAACGTGAGATAAAATTAATAAGTGTGCGTGGGTAATTTTTTTGTCTTGTGTATGTATTTCAACAGAAAATCAAGTAATGCATAAGGAGATGCGAAAATTGGACAGAACATAGATGGTACTGAATTCCCATGCATAGCTACTAAACTACGGTCTGTTCTTAACATATCTTGCATAATGTAGACCATAACATAAATATAGCTGTGAAATAACATATAAAAAGAATTACTCCTAGTGAACTTATCAGCACAGTTACCTTATGTTCGAAACTTGAAATAAAGTACACTTCAAGAACTTGAAATTTTTTTTTCCTTTTCTCTCTTATTCAATAAGAAGAAGATTGTGTATTTGTCTGTTTCTTGCTTACACAAGGAGTGGGTATTTATGGAAGGTTGAGGTTTGCCATGCATGAAAACTTTAAATTTCATTAATTACTTTCCTATATTACTTATATGCATTATTAGAAAAAAATATAAATTTTTACTTTAAATTATATGCATGATTATAGACTAATTTAAGCTAATAACATAATCATATGTAATCATATTAGTATCTAATTACATGTATGATTAAAGACTAATTTAAGCTAATCACATTATCATATGCAATATATACATATTAATAATTAATCACTATTTTATTTACCATATATATGCAAGAGAGCAATATATATATATATATATATATATATATATATATAT
Source organism: Forsythia viridissima (assembly GCA_030279155.1). Taxonomy (NCBI): domain Eukaryota; kingdom Viridiplantae; phylum Streptophyta; class Magnoliopsida; order Lamiales; family Oleaceae; genus Forsythia; species Forsythia viridissima. Next base: position 25,897,114 of record CM059040.1, read on the forward strand.
ATATATATATATATAATAATAATAATAATAATAATAATAATAATAATAATTTATTAGATGTTAATGTGTATTGATTGTATACACACATTTATAATTGTGTAATTAGCTTAAATCAATCATATAATTTAAAGTATATACACAATCATATATGTGTATATACAATCATATACATATTAGCACCTAATTAACTATTTTATTTACTATATATATGCAATAGGGCATTAAACATATCTATTTTTATTAAATTATTGGTAAGCAAGATTACTGTTCACAACACTATTCATTGGACAAAAATCTGCATATATCTAATAATTGCAGTTAGGTCCTCAACTATGAGCAATCCTGTAAGTTGGTCCTTAGACTTTTGCGTTCGTGCAACAAAGTCTTAAATTTCAATTTAATAGCTAATAACGAAATTTTAGGGTGTTACAGGCTTAGCTCCGGAAATATAAAATCTTTATTGTTTGTTGGATTTGAAAGGAGCCCAGACCTTGAATCTCGATGAAGAGAAAAAAAGTACAGACAACAACGACAGGGAAATCAAGAAATAGAAGAAGAGAAGAAACCCAGACCCCCAGATAAAGGAAAAAATACTGACAGACAGGACAACAACAAAAATAAAAATAAAAAGAAAGAGAAGAGAAGGAACAAAGATCAGAGGTAAGGCAAAAACAACCAGAGACAAGACAATAGAATAAAAAAGTAGAAGAAAGAGATGAAGAGTGAAGTACCAGTAGTCAACTTGCCAATTAAAGCCAGCTCTAAATTGGAATTTCATTAGCTGTACTGAACCAATTAGTTTCGATGGCTGGTCGTTGTTCAAATTAGCTCATTTCCTTTCTTCCATGTCCTTTTTCTTGATAGAAGTCAAGATTTCATTAAACAAAAGTTGGCTCCTAAAAATTGCCAAAATATTGACTTCCATTGGTTTAAATTATTAAAACAGTTATACAAGTCAGTTTTTAAATTTCTTTGAGTACTATATTATGGTGTCTCTGGTGGATTATTTATCACGATATTCAGAAATATATGTTGGTCTGTTTTAAGGTCTAGAATTCAGAGAATTCTAGCAGCTATTGAGAATTGATACATGTCCTAAATGTTATCAATCTCACGTTGCCTATTATTGAAATGTGGCACAATAGAAGCTTTATTCAATATATACTTCATGGATTAAGTATTTGCGAAGCACGAGAATCGTGTAGGTGAAGAATGGATTCACAGCTGAAATATGGAACATGGTCCAGTAAAACTGATCGTGTTGAAGTCTCCAAGAATCGAACTACTCCAGATCTCACAAGGCGAATAAATTTAAATAGTACCACTACTAGGAAATAGTACTCCCTCTTTGTTAAAATGAATTGCTTGTTTCAAATTGATTGATTTGAGTTTGAATATTAGAATTTCTAAATGGTAGTACTTGCTGTGAAGATATTCCGTTAATAGGTTTGCTTGTAAAATGGTAAAGCGCTACCGGATATTGTTCTCAAAGGTCTGGTTGATCACAAAAGTCCTGAGATGTTCATCTTTGAATGGATGAAATAATTCTGTATTAACCTTTCACTCAAAACTGAAAAAAGTTTTGTAACGAACTTAATAAAAAACTAAATATTTTGACGTGCTTTCCATTCATTGTTGCATTGCCTCCCCCAAACCAAGTACTCTTCTGAACCAAGTCTCTGCTGTCGAGGATCAGTATCCCCAATAGGAACTTTACTGTTGTCTACATACTTTGCTAACCGTATATTCAGTACACCTCTTTCCTGTTAACTTTTGATGGCCTGTATTATCCTCATATAAATTGTGGAAAGGATCTGAAATAAATTGACTTCTATTGGAATTAGGATATTTATTGTATCTAGGGCTAATTGATTAAAAAGAATGTAGCCATTCAACATTGGGAACCTGAACTGAAACAACTGGATAGTCATTGGTTAATTTAAACTAACCACTCACTGAGCTATTTGTATTCCTCGTTTGCACACCCATTATACTGGTACACTCGGGCAGTTATAACAGTATCATTAATATGGAAGCCCATGTGCGGTTGACTGGTTGCCTTTGATTTGCTACATTTTAGGTAGCATTAAGAAAAAGTCATTTTTAGTTCTAAAACTAATTGGATTGATAATAATTTTTTAATATTTGGAGTTGGGAGATAGTAGATTCAGAAGGACCTATCTGTTAACCTGTCTGTTACTCTGTGACTGTGTCTTCTGTATTTCAGTATTTGATCTAGTGTTGTTGTTGCATGGGGTATGCCCCACTCCCACTATCCTTCCCCACAGAAAAAGAGGAAAAACGGAAATCATGTTCTATCAAACTGCTCATCTCGCAGTCATTATAATTTTGCTTGGCATATATTATGCATTACCCAAATATTATTTGGTTCAGTGGAAAAATGACTAACCATGCACTTTCTGCACGACCAAAAATGATGTGTTAGAAGAAGTTTCCCCACAGATAAAGGGGAAAAGGGAAATCATGTTTCTATCAAACTGCTCATCTCGCAGTCATGATAATTTTGCTAGGCATATATGCATAACCCAAATATTATTTGTTTTGGTGGAAAATGGACTAACCATGCACTTTCGGCATGACCAAAAATGATATATTAGAAGTTTTATAACATTCATTCTATGAAATGGTTAGCGGCAGAGGGTGGGGTGTGCTTTTTTAGTTCAACCTTTCCTAACATTGTTCAAACATCCATAGTAATTTTATTGGGGATGGATTTTTATTCTAGTTTTGTTCTATTTTCTTGTACCTGTCACACCTTACAGGAATTCAGCTCTCTTAGTTAGCTTCATTAAAGTTTCTTTAGCAATGACTATTGCACTTTTGACCATGACTTACAATATATTACTACATTTCATGATGGATATCGGCCCTATCGTCGTTGATTACTACTACAAATTCAGAGTGATAATTTGGTAATAGATACTCTATTGCATATGCTTCATTGATTTGAATGAGATAAAAGTATATTTTCCAACTTACATAGGTGTTTGCAACCATGCATTCCATTTCCACTGCATTAGCCGATGGCTCAAGACTCGTCAAGTTTGCCCTTTGGGTAAGTTTTTGTGCTTTGCATTTTCTTTGAATGGTCATGCATTTAGAGCCAGTCATTCTTATCTTTATTACTGTTTTACAGATAACAGCGAGTGGGAGTTTCAGAAGTATGGTCACTAGTATCATTTTGGGATCAACATATGACATTCTCGTTGCCAAGGCTACTCTTAAGACAGATTAAAACTATATTTGTGCTCGTTTTCTTTTGGTTAATATATCGAAGCAACAAGGCAAGCTAGAATCCTTGGAACGTATTGATTGAATATTTCAAGATTCAGAATTCTTAAATCCTTTATCACAATATCTGCTATTGTTTGTGTATGTGTGTTTTGTTGCTTGGGGGGAAGGGGGGATATTCGTTATTCTAATGCTTCAAATCAAAGCAAGATTTTATGATAATTGCATTTTATTGGGCTGGTTTTTTATTTTGTATGATCATTTTTTTGGCCGGTATAAGACATACGATTGAAATGATTTGTTTCGGTTTGAACCTTGAATTGTGATGTCAAGGAAAATGTATTCGTGTATGGTTTTGGAGAGGGAAAAAAAATTACTATTCTTTTATCGAAATTTTAAGGTCTTGTTCTCTTTGGTGTTTTCAATCCGTTTTTCGTTGTGTTTTTGAAAATAGTCAAAATGTGTTTTTAAAAACACTTAAAAAATTGCAAAGGAAATACAAAATGACATTTTAGCCGTTTTTGCATTTTTTAAATGAAACTCGGGTGTTTTTCAAAACGGTCAAAACGCGTGTCTTGGCCGTGGAGGTCCCCGTTTTGAATCTTGGTTGCGTTTTTTTTTTTTTTTTTCCACGTTTTATGCTGGTCAAAATAATCATAATTTAACTATTTTTCGTGTTTTTTTTAACATTACGCGGTTCTTTTTCAAAGTGGTCAAAAGCGCGATTTTCGAAGTAGCAGGTTATGAGTTCGATTCTTCTCTCTTTTCCAAGCTTTTTTAAATGTTATTAATTCTTTTTAATGGTTTTTAAATGTTTTTAATTCTATAATTAATTCTTTTTAATAGTATTTAAATGTTTTTAATTCTATAATTAAATATTTAATTATTTTTAAATGTTTTTAATTCTATAATTAAATGTTTTTAATTGTTTGTAAATGTTTTTAATTTTTTTAAAATGTTTATAATTGTTTTTAATTCTATAATTAAATGTTATTAATAGTTTTTAAAAATTGTTAATTTCACAATTAAATGTTTTTAACTGTTTTTAAATATTTTTAATTCTACGTAAGTCCAAATTTCTAAAAAAATTCAAGTAAACGTGTTATCAAGTTTTCTGTTTTCGATAAACAATTTTCGAAAATTCTAAAAAGAAAGTAATTTCAAAAATCTCAAAACAAATATTTAAACACACAAAACACAAAATGAATTCAAAACTCAAAACACAAAACTCAAACCAAAGAGAACACCACCTAAACTTTTGGTTTTTTAAATGGTTCTTGAAATGAAATGTATTGGTGACTCAGTAAGATTTGATCAAATGTTTTATGTATTTTAGAACAAGTGGAAAAAAATGATCCAATTTAATAATTTCAGTATTATATGTTTAGCATGATATTCTTATAATTATTAGAAACAATAAGTAGATAATAATTCCATTTATTCATTGTTTTATGATTTTGTTTATGAAAATTATAATTTAGTTTTGGCTGAGCAAAAAGATAAACACAATTTCACTATTCCCAATAGCAAAGATTTTAATTCGTTGTTAATCATTATGTGCACCACATAAATTAAGTGTCTGTTTTGGTGGAATTTAAAAGTATTTTGTATGAGATTTTTAAAAAAGTTAGTGAAATATATATTTGAAAAGTTTTAAATGCGGTTGAGTTAGCAAGTTTGAACCTATCAACAATAGAATCACAAGTATCTATAATTGAACTAGATTTTTTATTTTGTTAAAAAGTAGAATTGTAATATATATAAAAATATTCCAAGTATCTAAAAAAGATCAAAAAAAAAAAAAAATCTAACCAAAATTAATAAATATAATCTTTTATCAAAACGATTTCAAAATATATTTTTATAATGAAAGGATAAAATGAAATACAGATAAAAAAATTAATTAATTAATTAATTAAAAGATAAACAAGAATGGAAAATTGAGCTTTGATAAGCATGGAAAACCGAGTTTATCTCCCATGTTCTCTTTCTAGGCGTAGTAGAGGAAATCAAGTCTTCGGCGGGAATCAATGGTGGCAAGTTTTCTTGCTGCCTTCTTGGAAACTTATTTCTATTATAGCCTTATAGTCATGTTCTCCTGCCCACAGTGAGCAAGAATTATCTTGCCCAGTGCCTATGTGGAGTGCCCAGTCAGATCTAATAGGACACATGGCAAGATGCTGCCACGTCAGCAAAAAAAAAAAAAACTTCACCCCAACCCCCAGCAATCACTTCACTTGCTTTCACTCTCCCCGATGCCCCCAATTTGTGCCCTAAATTTTTCCACCCCAACCATTTGACGCCGGAAGCACCACTGCCCTCGCCGTGATGTACCACTCTCGTATCCGGTCTCAAAAACTTTTGCGTTTTCGACCCCACAGCGTTCATCTCGCCGAACTTACCAATCCTCAGTCCCCGGATCTACAAAAAAAAATTTATCCGTTGAAATTGGAACACCACCACGACACACGACTCTCTTGACCCTCCTCAGTCGTCGGACCTACAAAAAATTCCACCACGACCTACCACTCTCTTGACCCACAACATTTCTATTTTGTTTTTCCCGGTGAAACTGGAACACCACCACGATCCGCCATTTTTTGAAACTGGAATTTTTGATGGGTATGGTATGGGTTTGGGAGGATTGGTTTGCATGGTGGGGATTGGTTGGTTTGCTGGGTATGGAGGGGGTGGGGGTGGGGGTGGGGGAATTGGTGTGTGAAGTTTTTTTTTTTGGACTGACGTGGCACCTTGCCATGTGTCCCATTAGATCTGACCGGGCACGCCACATAGGCAGTGGGCAGGAGAATGGGGCTGTATAGCCTTATAGGTTCATGGTCAGAATTCGGAAGTACTAATGAGTCTGTGTGTGGGGCTCTGATTGGATGAGCCTGATGGACTTCCCACATCTACATACGAGAATTCGAGAAATATATGAGCGAATATCACAATTGGTTTATTCTTTATCGGAAAAATTCTTGGCAATCAAAATGTGAACAAAGAATGATTAGAGGGTGTAATGAGGTCCATTTGGCGAACAGCCCACAACATTCGAATTGAAAACAATTTCGTGCCGAATGTCTTGGCATTCCGTTTTTGAAGTGTTACTGCTATAGATAGTCAAAAGGTTTTAGCTGACGGTCCATGGACTTTCAATGTACAATTGATTGTTCTGGTGAAACCTTCAGATTACGGGCACATCGCAACAATTGACTTCATGAAAATATCAACCTGGGTTCAATTTACAATGTGCCATTGATTATAGAGATTGCAAATGGGCTCATGATGCGTGGCTGAGTGTGAATGGATGTCACTAAGCCACTAAAAAGATGGCTGCATCAACGAAGTTGAGTCTGAGATTAGCCTCATCTTTATGTACGAGAGATTGGAGGATTTTTGTTTCGAGTGTGGAGTTATTGGACACAAGGTAGCGGAGTGCCTAATAGAGGAAGATCACCAATCCCAAGGTAGCGGGCGGTGATATGGGGATTGGTTGCGAGCCCAGCCCTTTGGATTAAGATTCGAAAGGAGTCGATGGGAGGGACCACAAGGAACCGATTAGGAGGAAGAGTCAAATGGTAGTGAATATGGGTGAGGGTGTGGGAGAATGAAGAGAATGAAGGACAGAGAGGAGAAAATGTAGAGGAAGAGGTAAGAGGGAGAAGTCCGGATGAGACAATCCCATCTCTGGCGAGGGTGGTGACAAAGCAGTAATGGTGGGAGGGAAAATCCCTGTCATTTTAGGGAGAATAGATTTGTTGATCCAAATACATGTCTCTTTAGCCGTCCCTCTAATAATTTTTTTACACATATCAATAACAGCAAGTGTGAATATATTAAGAGCCCGTTTGGTAGAGTTTGTAAACTAGTTTATTTTACCAAAATAGTTTATTTGACCAATAATAGTAAAAAATATTATGCTACCAAGACAAATTTATTAGTTAAATAAATTATTTTTGGTAAAATAATATATTTTGGTCAAATAAATTAGTTTATAAACTCTACCAAACGGGTTCTAAATGTTGTCAATAATTATCCTCTCATCAATTTATTTGATGATGTGTAAAGTTTGTATTGGAGAGATGTGAGATGTATTTGAGACAACAGATTTAAACTCTTAGGAATGTTATTTCGGAGAATATCTCGAAAGAATTGGGACCAATGGCATGAAAGAAGGATTTGATTCATTTGGGGCAACATGAGGAAACTTTGGGCTCTTAGTTTTGCCCCAATATTGCTACGAAATAACGCTTAGGGGAAATTAGGCCCCATACGCCATTTTCCCAAACAAATTGAAAAATATTGTTATTTTTAAAAAAATTTGAAAAATACATTGTGTCACTTTTTGTTCTAAAAGTGATAATTTCAGTATTCATCAAATTCCTATAATAGTTGAAGTATCATGTATACAATTAAGTGTTAAATGATAAGTTTTACATTATATTATAATATCAGGACATATACAAAAGCAAAACACATGAATGTCAATACTATTTTCAATAGAAAAACCAATATGAATAAGTGACATTGTCACTTTTTGCTATAAAAGTGACATTGTTTGTCATTTTTTGTTCTAAAAGTGCAATTTTAGTATTCATCAAATTCTTTTAATGGTTGAAGTATTGTGTCTACAATTTAGTGTTAAATGATATGTTTTTCATTCCATTATAATGCCAAGACCTATACAAAAGCAAAACACATGAATGTCAATACTATTTTGAATAGAAAAACTAATATGAATAAGTGACATTGTGTCACTTTTTGTTCTAAAAGTGACAATTTCAGTATTCATCAATTTTTTTTAATAGTTGAAATATCATGTATACAATTTTAGTGTTAAATGATAAGTTTTACATTCCATTAAAATATCAGGACCTATACAAAAGCAAAGCGCAGGAATGTCAACACTATTTTGAATAGAAAGACCAATATGTATGAATAAGTGACATTGTGTCACTTTTTGTTCTAAAAGTGACAATTTCAGTATTCATCAAACTCATTTAATGATTGAAGCATTGTGTATACAATTAGTGTTAAATGATAAGTTTTACATTCTATTATAATGTTATGACCTATACAAAAGCAAAGTGCAGAAATGTCAACATTATTTTGAATAGAAAAATTAATATGTATGAATAAATGATATTGTGTCACTTTTTGTTATAAAAGTGACATAGTGTCACTTTTTGTTCTAAAAGTGACAATTTTAGTATTCATCAAATTTATTTAATGGTTGAAGTATCATATATACAAGTTAGTTTTAAATGATAGTTTTAAAATACCATTATAATATCAGGATCTATACAAAAGCAAAGCATATGTATGTCAACACTATTTTCAATAGAAAAACAAATATGTATGAATAAGTGATACTTCCCACATAAAAAATAAAAAAATTTATAAATCTTGCAACTTTCTTTTCTTTTATGGCTTCTTCTTCAAAGGTGTTGGAATTTGATACGATCTTCGATTGTGGCCATACTTCCCACATCTATTCCATAATTCACAACAAATATCAAGTTAAATCCAGAAATTAAATTAACCATAGAAAAGATTTTGATTCAAATTTTTTATTTCACTTGTACACATTGTTCTGTCACTTTCTTTCCAAAGTTTCGATTCATATTTAAGACAAAAAAATAATACATTACTGTTTGATCATCCTTAATAATTCATGTCACTGTGTAATTCATAACAAATATCAAGTTAAATCCAGAAATTAAATCAACCACCGAGAAGATTTTGATTCAAATTTGTTATGTCACTTGTATACGTTGTTATGTTACTTTTTAAGCAAAAAGTGACAGAGCGTGTCACTTTTCTTTCCAAAGTTTCGATTCATATTTAAGACAAAAAAATGATACATTAATGTTTGATCATTCGCAATAATTCATGTTACTCCATAATTCACAACAAATATGAAATTAAATTAAATCCAGAAATTAAATCAACCACTGAGAAGATTTTGATTCAAATTTGTTATGTCACTTGTATATATTGTTATGTTACTTTTTAAGACAAAAAATAATATATTAATGCTTGATCATGCTCAATAACTCATAACACTCCATAATGCACTACAAATATTAAATTAAAATCCTTCAATTAAATCAACTACAGAGAAGATTTTGATCCGAATGTATTTGTGTAATTTGCATATATTGTTCTGTCACTTTATCCGAAGCCTCAATTCATATTCAAGACAAAAAAATTGATACATTAACGCTTGATCATGCTCAATAATTCATGTCACTCCAAAATACACAACAAATATCAAGTTAAATTCTGCAATTAAATCAACCAGAGAGAAGATTTTGATCCAAACGTGTTTGTGTAACTTGCGTACATTGAATAGTCACTTTTAGGCAAAAGATGACATAGTATGTCACTTTTTAAACAAAAAAGGTGACATAGCATGACACTTTTTGAACAAAAAATGACATAGCATGTCACTTTTCTATCCGAAGCCTTAATTCATATTCAAGACAAAAAACTGATACATTCATACTTGAACATGCTCAATAATTCATGTTATTCTATAATACACAACAAATATCAAGTTAAATCCTCTAATTAAATCAACCACAGAGAAGATTTTGATCCAAATGTGTTTGTGTAACTTGCACACATTGTTATGTCATTTTTTAAGCAAAAAGTGATAGAGCATGTCACTTTTGTATCCGAAGCCTCAATTCATATTCAAGACAAAAAAATAATACATTAATGCTTGATTATGCTCAATAATTCATATCACTTTATAACACACAACAAATATCAAGTTAAATACTGTAATTAAATCAATCACATAGAAGATTTTGATCCAAATGTGTTTGTGTAACTTGTATACACTGGTTTGCCATTTTTTAAGCAAAAAGTGACTTAGCATGTCACTTTTCTATCCAAAGTCTCAATTCATATTCTAGACAAAAAAATAATACATTAATGTTTGATCATTTTCAATAATTCATCTCATTCCATAATTCACAACAAATATCAATTTAAATCTAGAATTAAATCAACCACAAAGAAGATTTTGATTCAAATTTGTTATATCACTTGTATACATTGTTATGTCACTTTTTAAGCAAAAAACCATATTCATATTGATATATTTACAAACACATTGTATGCATCCCTATAATTGGTAATTGATATTCACAAACATGTTTAGAAGACTTTACTCAATACTATTGATTTATAATGAAGTGAATGAAGAAGGATGTGTATAAGTTGAAATCGGAATATGAGATAATTTAACTCAAAACCATTTGTATGTACTTACTAAGCATGTTATTCAAATAGAAGAAATAAAATTTAGCATATTACTTGAGAATCTTAGATTTTGAGTTCTGATTTTGTGTTAAATTGGAGAAGAAACAACGAGAAGTTCGTATCAATAATCTGGAAGAGATCCGTTTTTATTATGAATTTGGATTTGTAGAGAATTTTATTCGAGAGGTTTTCAGTTTGATTATGGAATTGGAATTGGAATTGGTTTAATTTTGAGTGTATTACGTCCGGTTATAATGTGTAAAATAGTTTTAGGATAATTTTTTTAAAAGCCCTCAAATTTATGGGTATTTGTGTAATTTGTTCTAAAGCTTATCAAACCGATTACACGGGCTGAAGATGGCCCAATTACTAGTAATTAGAAATATTGGTTAATAGTACTCGCAGCAAGCTGGTGAAAGCACTACAAGTAACAATAACTTAAGTGCTGGGCTTATGATAGGATCGTGATTTATATTGTGCTTTTGTGTATACTAGTGCATCACCTGTGCAATGCATGGAGTTGACCGTTTCCAATTTAATTACTTGAATTGAAGAATAATATTTGTTACATTTGTGTATAAACATTAATTCCAATAACTAAATTGCACATAATAAGCATGTTGTTGATTACAATATATGTGTAACTAAGAAACGACTTATTCTAAATTTTGGAAAACTTCTTTGAACACAACGTTCGTCGTTGAATTTGTATGGCCACCATCATTATCGCAAATCAATATCTTCAATCCATTGCAATTTGTTACTCTTGACACAGCCACATATAGTAATAAACATCAACAAAAACCAATAGCAACTATTTCAATTATATATGTAAAAATAAAAATGCGTATACACAACTATTTTGTTTCTAAAAATGCATATATGAAAATGCGTATATAAGATGAAATCTATAAAAATTAAACTAAAAATCGTAATCATTGAAAAAAATAAATCAAAAAAACAAACAAACTATGTATAATGGGATAAATTAAATGAACGGATCTTACGATTCCGTGCATCCATGTTTGAGTTCGCAAAGTTATTTTAATATAAAAAATAATAGTATCCGAACACACAATAAAAATTTAAAAAAAATGATATCAAAACAAAAAATTCAAAAGTGCAAATAATTTACAGAAATGATTTTAACAAAAATTTAGAAACGATTATGACTAACTTCTTTGTCGTGGCACACAAACTCTAGACTGAAGGTCTCATCCGCGTTATCGTAAGCTGGGACCTCGTATAGGCGAACGACGCGCACCTTCAAACTCCACTGTATTTTCGTTGGATTCACCTCGCTGATGAGATTAAACAAAGGAGCCATTGTTGCGAAATGTTCTCCGTTTGATTTTAACTGTTCAAAAAAAAAGAAAAAGGAACACATCAATTTTTATACAATGAACAAAACGTGCAACACATTATCTGTTTTGCAAGAAGAAAGCATAATCATGTACTAACTAGAAGCTAGTTCTCAATGGGGCAGTTAGAGCTGGCAAATGGGCCATACGGGCCAGACTAACCTGAACTTGGACGGGCCACACAAAATATTGGACTGGGCTAGCCCTGGCCCGATTTTATATGGACTAGTATTTGCTGGGCCAACCTAGCCCGATTTTGAACCATAGGACTAATGGGTCAACCCAACTTAAGTTTTTAACTTATTTTTTCAAAACAATTATTTATGATTTAAAAAAGAAAAAAGAAAAAAAAACAAAATCTAACATGTTCTATGTATCTCTTTGAGAAAACTCAACCAGAGGGGGGGAGACGGTTGCTGGTCCGACGACCTACGACCATCGGGGGGGAGAAATCTCCCCATTTGGTCTCGAACGCGAGAAACTGTGCTAAATCTTTAGCTGGAATTGAAGAACATCCTAAAGGCAAGATTTTTGAGTTTGATCGATAATTTGAAAGCTGACACCAAATTTCCTGGGATTAAGGTAGTTTGTTGTTGTATTCATACAATCAGAACTTGGAGGGAGAGGGAGAGGAAGAGGGAGAGGGAGATCCTCCATTCTGGTCGCGTTCACCGGGAATAGGGGGGTTTTCTCCCCTCTTGTTTCCGTGCCAGCCGGAAACCGGAAACAAGGGGGGAGAAGTCCCCCCTCCCCTCCCCTCCCCCCCCACCCCACCCCACCCCACCCCACCCCATTTTCTGCGATTTTCTACGAAGATGGAGGATTTATACCCCTTGTTTCTGGTGGCCGAAAACAAGGGGGGAGAAATCCCTCCCCCCTATTTGTTGTGACGAGGGGGGATTTTACCCCCTTGTTTTCGGTCGTGCTAACTGGAAACAAGGGGGGAGAAATCCCCCCTTCCGTATTTGCTGCGACGAGGGGAGATTTCTCCTCCATTGTTTTCGGCCAGGAGGAGAAATCTCCCCTCTTTGCCTCTAGGTTCACAGTTGGGCAGTGTGGGTTGGGTGGGGTGGGGTGGGGTGGGGTGGGGTGGGGTGGAGTTGGGGGTAGGGTGGGGGTGGAGAAAGTGGGGGTGGAGACTTGGGCCAAAATATTTTACCGGGCCAGCCCGGTTTTAGCCCGATTGGCCTGGTGGGCTAGTTGAACCAGGCCAAGTTGGCCCAATTTTTATATGATCAATCTTTTATTGGGCCAGCCCAGTCCAGAGACCGGGCTATCTGGGCTAGCCCACTGGCCAGCCCATTTTGCCACCTCTAGGGGCAGTGCAAGAAACAGTGATCCAAAAGTGAATTAGGAATAAATCTTATATATATATATATATATATATATATATATATATATAGCTCAAACACAATTGCACGTTTTACAAAACGAAGTATAATTCTCAGATGCACAATCACATGCAGACCGATGCAGTGATGTCTATTCATAAATGTCAATTAAACTGTTCGGATACTACAGGGAAGGCCAAAAGACGGTTTCATAAAAAAAAGATGATGATTCCAATTATTAGTTTCTAAAAAGTTGTTGTATTTATCCATATTTGAGTGCATTTTGAAAAGTTATTTTAATTTAAAAACCAAAAATAAAAAAAAAACAGTATCCTAACACACAGTAAAAGAAAATATGAAAAAAAAAAAATTCAAAAGTACAAATAATTTACAGAAATGATTTTAACAAAAAATAGGAAACAAATAAATTATTAGAATACCACAGGGAAACCCAAAAGACGGTTTTATACAAAAAAAAGAAGAAGATGATAAGTCCAACACGTTTCTGAAAAGTTGTTGCATTTATTATTTAATATTAAATGTTACACTTCCTTTTTTGTAGGTAGGGGGAGACAATAAATGTGTGAAACTAATTAAATAATTTGAAAAGTTGTTGCATTTATCATATATACTATTAAATGTTACGCTTCAATTTTTGCAGGAAAAGGAAAAAAATATAAATAAATAAACAATCAATATGTGAAACCAATTAAAGAAAACATACCTCATTTTCTGTTGAAACATGCAAATGAGGAAATTGGCCTACGCAGCATTTATGGCGGAACTTACCAAATCTGGAAAGAAAAAATGGCGGGAAAATGTGTGCGTGAAATTTTCGATGGTTATCCTATTATAATAGATATATAGATATTGAATAAAGAACATAAAGGAATTGCAATGGAAATTGAAAATTGAAAATATATTACAAAGTGTTGTTGAGCATTCGATAAGCTCAACTTTCTACACAACTACTATCTATTTTCTGAATGATTATCTCCTATTTATATAAGGATAATTTATTCACACTATAGTTTTTATCATCTACACCATGTTTTAATTGTAATTAAGATGTCCCAACTTTTGACATTTTAGTACTTATTTTTTCGTCTCATTTTTAACATTAACTTTCAATTAATTTACATATTGTCTCTGACGACGATTTTTTCCAAATATTATGCTAATATGCATTGAAATGAGGGACAAATATCTTGTCAAAGTTTTATATTTATTATTTATTTTAATTATTTAAAAATGCAAGAGACAATTTTTTTTTACGCCACTCTAATTAACTTTTTTGAACATAAACCATCATCAACGACAAAAGATGTGCAAATCAATAAGTTGATGATAAGAATGTGATACAAAATAGTTGGAGACATAAATGTGAAAATGAACAATATTTGTGAACTTTTATTGTAATTAAAATGTGGTGTGATTAACAAAAAATATTGTTTGAATATAATTTCTCCTTTATATAATGACATATAGCCTTTTCCACAATATTCCCAATTTACCCTCCTAACAAACTACTAAATGATATAAAAGAATTTTCGACTTGTGTAGTTGAGGCCTATCAATAGGCCGTCCTCGAAATTCACCTTGCCATCAAGGTGAAAGTCCAGGCCAATTACAATTTGGGACAAGTGAATAGTCGAACAATTTCCTTTGCAAGTAACCCATCTACTATCAAAGTGTCTAAATGATGTTCTAGCACAAAGAAATGGGGAGATTTACCTAATATCGCCCTTATAGCTTCCATGAGATTTACCCACATTAATATGCTTTTTCTTTGTTTTGTAATCACAATATAAGCAAAAATTGGAAGTTAGCAAATCCTAACTTTTATCCAAAATTGGAAGTCAGCAAATCCTAACTTTTATCCATTTTATATTCGTAAGTTATTATTCTCAATTTAAATCATTTTCTTTATTTTTGCTTTAGAATTGTACATGTTGATTTCATTTTCTACTTATTTTAGTGTGTTTAAATGACGCAATCTGCTAAACAAACAATAGCAGTCTGTTAACGACTAACAAACTTACAACTATTGAGTTTGTTTAATAGATTGTGTTAGGTTAAGTTTTAACAGACGGTTTGTTAAACATACTACACTAGTCTGCATAACAGGCCGTCTATTAACAAACTTTCGTAGTTTGTTTAACTGACGTCTATTAAGGCTTAACATACTGCACTGTTAAAACCGGTAGTTTGTTGGGTCTTAACAAACTGCAGTTTATGTTGCAGTCTATTGTTTGTTAAGACTTGACAAATTGCATTTGTTAGCAATTTATTTTGTACCGCAAGTGTATGGAACAAGTAATAAAATAGATTTTAGAGTCCAAGTATCGTATCCAAATGGATTTAGATAGTTCAATACAATTAAATTAACCTTAACCGAATCGATTTAACTTTTGAAGTTTGAATGCCCAAGAACTAATTAAAATATTAACTAAAAATAATTAACTAATTATAATTTAAAAATGAGAAAGAAATGTACTATGACCCCGAATTCACTTGTAGTAATTAATTTGTTTATCTGGATTATTGAATTTGACAACATACTTCAGTTATGACGATCAATATCCCTAAATTGGTCAATAGTTTCTCTCGAATAAAATCAAACCTATTCATATGTACGGCCCGACTATATCTCTATACGAATGCAAATACACAAGAATGAATTAAGTTGCAATTGGTAATTAAAGATCACGTAAAGCATAACAGTATATCTCTATCCCCTATCAAAATTTATGACAATTAAAATTATGTCTAACATGTTTTCCATCTCTCGATAGTAAAACAAATCACAAGAATCATACAATCACTACGTATATAATTGTAGATGAAAAGAAATTAAAATTAATTATTCAAAACTATATTAACGCATATCATCAAAAATCAAAATTTCAAACTGAAGAACTAAACTACAAGTTTCATCATAATCCTAGCACTAAACAGATTTAGCCTAACATATTAAGAAGAAGAAAAAAAAAATATAATTCATCACCCGAAGAAGAAGAAAATTTAGAAGAATATATATTGATCTCCGTTTCTTGTTTCTCCTCTTGAAATCTCCCAATAACCGACTTTCTATTTTTAGGTTAAGAACTCATATATGTAGTCTCCTCATCGTATCCCAAAAGATCCCAAAAATATCATTAAAATCGTGTCCTAAAAAGTTTCCTAATTGGAGTCGAACTCAAAAAGGTAAATATTCCGTTGGTGCATAAAATGCACTGGGCGATCGCTTAATGGGCGATCGCCCATGCCAACCAAAAACATTCTGCTGTAAATTAATGATGCTGGGTGCTCGCCTAGCTATAAGCTTGGGCAGTTGCCAGCTTAAAAATTCTCATATGTACTAGTTAATCCTCCAACTTTGGATTTTGGCTTTTTTAGTCCTCAAAACTTTCAATAACCTCCAATGTGGTTCTTCAAACTTCAATTGAGTGCAATTTGATTCTCGTAATTCCTAAACATCTTCCAATTTGTTGCTTTTTTCATTCATTCTTCTCCACTTGCTTATAAACGGGTCCAAAACTGAAATAGAAAGAACAATACACTAAATTAAGTAGAAAATCAATAAAATAACGGGACAAAAGTTTATTTTTATAGTCCGAATAAGTGCACAAAATGCACTTATCAAACACCCACAAACTAAACCTTTGTTTGTCCTCGAACAAACACAAAACTAAAACACAAACCTAAACTAAGCTAAGAGAATGACAAGAGATGAATTCAATATTAAATTTCTTACCAAATGCCCCAGGTTCGAATATAAAGCAATACTTTTAGAAAGATATTAAACAACACCACAAATAAATTTTTACTTATCCGATGCTTGATATTTAGTGAGTGTGTGATTGGCCAAATATTAAATTTACACCTATTAGACCATGACCAATATAGTGTTGTTAATATATTTATAATTCCGAACCCTTTGTAGTCATTCTTTCCTCACACCTCTCATACAATATCACGCTTCTAATGCTTCTCTCCAATCCCGAGGTGGTCTAGCGAATTTTGTTCCTATTGATCAATACAATACTTTTTTTTTAATAAAGTGATAAAAATTAAAAGCTTGTACTCTTAGAACTAGGATGGTGAGCGATTTCTAAATTCTCATATGTAGTCTCTGGAGTTCTAGCCTAAAAATCTTTACCTAGTACTTTTAACTCTTTTTATTTATTGAACATTCTTACATCTTGTGTGCAAGACTTCTCTCCCGTAAGCTTTCTATGTGACCTATGTAGCAAGCTTTAGACCGATGACTCCCTAGTCAGACGACCACAGGACACCAGGTTTTAAGATACCCTAACAGGCTTAATTGCTCGAGTCACACCTATAAGAGAAGTACAAGATGAAATTTTCCTCTTTTTCTCTCTTTTTTTTCATTGTATTTGATTCTCAGCAGTGATTAGTGCCCAGTTTAGATTTCTTGACTAGAACCGATTCAACCAAAGATGAGACCCAGAAAACTCAAACCATCAAAATTCTACGAACATGCGTACTACTTTAACACCTCCATTCTGTTCTCAAATAGTTTGATTACTAGTTTAAGGATATGAGAACGGAGTTTTCACAATAATCATAGGTCAACAATATCAACACATAACCCCATACACTCAAGTCATGTTCCCATATAAGCGATAAGTTAATAGTGACTACGTGCTCCATTAATCTAATCTAACATAGATAAGTATTCAAGTAAAAACACAGTTTAAGTGTTGCCCAATATTCTAATTAAAAATGTACTTGACTTCAAATAAATATTACTATTATTGGCGGCAAGCCTTTCAATAATAATTAGACAATTATTTTTGAGTTTTTCAAAAAGTTTAAATTTTTTTAACAAATATGGCAGTTATACAGACTAAGATAGTAAGCAAATAAAAGATAATCAAATAAGTATCCTGATACTTATCCTACCTCCAAACTAAAACATTACATTGTCTCCAATATAATAGCAAAATAAAGCAAAAATAAAGGAGGAAAAGATCAGGTATTTTCTGGGGATAAATGTGGAGAAGACAGGTCTGAGTTGATCGGATGGTGCAGCTGAAGTAGAAGGTCGTAAACAGTCGATGGTCTCGGATATTTGAGAGACTGTTTCGTCAATCATCTCAAGTCGGCTTCCAAAGTGTAGCATACTTTTGTTCACTTCATCATATGCATATGTGATAGTGCACTGGTCTGACCGAATTTTGACATCATTGTGCTGCAGTCCATGTACTTGCATACTCATGTGTTACAGCTGCCACTGCATGTCACTGTGTGTGCTGCAACTCTATCAATGTACTGTGCATGCGGTTCATTGATCTACTAATCTCCGTTAGGGCTACCTGGATTTGAGTGAACTGTATGCTAAGCTTGGACTCTGTTGGTAGAGCTGGCTGTGGTGCTGGATGTGCTTGATCATGATCTCCTTCATGTGGCTGTACAGTTGGAGCAGGTTGTACTCTGTTCTCTCTTACTCACATCATGGCTTCTGAATTTTCAATTGTTTTAGTGTTTAGTGGGGTATTAGGAGTATCGGCTTCCTCAAATGGCAATAGGGGCACTCCGACCTCTAGACAGATCCTATTGATTAGGCATGGGAACATGATAGTGCAATGGGAATCTATCGAAGTTTCCAATTCTCTAATAAACTCGAAGATGTGTGTCCCCAAGTTCATTTCCGACCTCGTGCCAAATGGTATAGAAGGCTAGCCATTTGTTCGGTAAATCTCGTCCGCTGAGTGGTAGGATTGATATTTTTACAAATGAAAATGTGTAAGGCTCTCAGCTCCCTAGTCAGCTTATCATGTTTAAAGTGAGTATTGGCCATCAGCCATGCATTCTCTTTACCATACAAAAATCGTGCCATCAACTGCATGTCCTGTTCATTAGGTAGATAATCTATCCTCATGCGGGTCAGCTCATGGTATCAATCAATAATAGTGGGGATGAACCAGATCTACCTACATCTCATCCATGTTTTGTACCTATTAGAAGATTTCGAAGTATCAATTTCTCTCGAGGAATAGCTGAAATGGCTGGCATGTGCCATCGGATTTATAAGAGAATTGAAGCCCTTGATTCTGTTGGGATTAACAATGCTATTATTGGAAAGGTATTTTCTTGTTCTTTACTTTCTCTTCGAGTTCTTTCTTGTACACTCATATCATAATGTTTAACGTAAGGTATATAATATATTTTTGTGCTATGTTTATGTGTATATATTTGAACCCCCTAGTTACTTTTATTTTTAGAGTTTATATATTTTGCATGTAAGCTATTTTCAATCAACATGACAAAATTTACCTTTTTGAATGAAATCTTGTCAATTACTAGACGAAGTGTTCTACTACATCATAGATATGTCTTTACCTCAACAACAAATAACTAAGTATTAGTTTAAAGAAAAAATGGAGTTGCTTAAATAAATCATTTTTCATCATTGTGTTCTATACATTAGCTACATCTATTAAAAGATTCAATGAAATCCATTTTTTTGCAATTATATTTGGTCATGTTAAATTTTGTACACATCTACTTCTACTACACGCTGTACTTGAATGATGTTGCTCTTGTGAATTTTTCTTTTAAAAGATGATGTTTTGATCCTAAACTCTTCACCAGTTTGATTGCTGATGATATACTTCCTTATTGGTTCTCTACCATGACCATGAAGACTGTCAAAAGTGCAGCTTTGAAGATGGTAGAGGAACTTCGTAGGCAATTTAACACTATTCACGGTCTCATGGAAGGTCATGTAAAGCCTGATTATGCCACTTGTGTCAAGATCATATCTGATGCATAAAATAAGGTGATGATTCTCTTAGGTGTGCCTCTCGTTGTTGAAATTTCATTTGGAGTCGAGACCCTATGTGGCATCCTAGTTGATTCTCTTTTTTCTGGTGTCCAGTATAGCTTCTATACAAAGTTAAAGTGACGTTTCCATAAGCATTCAAAATTTTGACTTATGTTTAAGCTTATGATTCCAATTCTTATTGCTTTCCTCTATTTGTACTCTTATAAACTACAATATCACATCCAACACTAGTGGTGCATGGGACAACACTTGAGTACATCATTGAGGTAATACTATGATTTCACGAGTGACTAAAGTTTAGTTGTTTATTCAGAATAGTAATGAAAATGTACAATTTACGTAGGATTTTCTTTAGGCTGGTATTTTAGAGCATGCATGAACCCTCGATGTAATACTCTCTTTTAATCCCTAATATGTATATGTACTTGTGGAGAAACATTTTCATAACTAGGTGTACCCGTGTGTGAACAAATTATTATTATATTTTTTTTTACTACAAAAGATAATAGCCAACTTTACACACATAACTTAGTATATTTTAAAAACCATACTTAACATAATATATTGCATCAAACCATACTTATTTACAATAAGGTTACAAATTTACACTATTATAATATCTCTATTTAAAATTATAAAACAAACTACTTTAATAACCAAAATCACAATCCACAAAAGTAACCTAACAGGTCATCATCCATGTACATTGAGCCTCGAAAACCTTCAGGAGCTCCAACAGCCAGCCAAGTTATCTACTAGGCACTAGACTCACCATAATCACCTACAATGCTAGAACTATATGAGCTGATGCCCAATAAGTAAAAAACTATATATGCGATGAGTGTGAATGTAGGATGTACTGTTTTTCTGTTTGAAACATCCAAAAGAAATGTAATATATTCAAATATGCATAAAATGATCTCGAGAACATTTCTTTTAAAATATTTTCTTTGTATTGGGCCCTTGACCCAGCTACTATGCACTGGAAAAGAGCTCTGTGCAATATCAATATCAATAAGCAGTAATTGAATGGCCAATATCATATCAATGCAGTCGAGTGGACCATCCTCTTAGGACCACCAGAAGCTCCCACTATCTCTTCCTATGATCACCTAAGAAGTATCCCACCTGCGGCACCAATACTCAATCACAATGATACAGTCAAGTGGACCATCCTCCCATGATCACCAAAGACTCATCCTATCTCTCTTTGTGATCACTCGAGAAGTCTCCCACTTGCAGTACTAACAAATATCACATAAGCACGCCTCGCATGCTTCAGTGCACTAGTAGTGGTCAATAAAACATTTTTATCATGTAAATTCATTTCTCAATTTACATCGTGCATGCAATATTCTCAACTATGTACATATGACATGCATGCATGTGTAAATTCTCATGAATGCTTAATCAAACTAGTATCCAATGTGCTTTAAAAAAAGAACAACTTCTCAATCGTTGTGACCCACGCCAAATGCATAATAAACTCATCAAAAGTATATAGAAAGTATCACGACAAGGATCAATAGAAATTACTTCAAGACATCTCATGTCTTTGCATTGTAGTTGTAAACGGATTTTTACTTACCTTTTTAACTGTTGAGTTTGACTTGTTCTATGTGTAAGTCGAGTCTTTCTCCCCCTTTCTATGTGGCAATTAACATGTAATACCACGTAATATCAGAACTTATCCTCGAGTACTCATGCTAAGACTTTTGATACCAAGGTAATCCAAATAATATTTATACTTTGAGTTACCACTACAACCTGAAGGCAAGCCTATAACTTCCGTAATTTCTCAAGTTAAGTGCATGTAATCAAACCATAGATGAAGCATTATGATCCTAACATATAACCAAATCAATTCCACAAACATCATAGTTCAATAACAACATTTAGAGGTTGGAAATAGATAGAACATAAACATGGACATCTTTTGGTTTTATGTTTGAGTTGCTGCCATGATTCAATTTCTTAAGTCTATTCATGTCCTTAGGCATACCCAATGAGCCACGGATTTTTAACACAAGTAGGTAACATATATATAAAGGTGATCATGTTATAGCTTCACCAAAATAGGGAAATTGTTGTGACAAGATCAACCCATAAATCATAACACAGAACACTTGATCTCACAGCGGCTGCTATGGAGTTTCATGAAACTAGCATGCCATAACTCAAACTCTATAAGCATAAAATCATCTTAACATCTTTTCGTCAAATTAATATGAATCAATAACCTTTTAAAGTTGCATTCCCAAACATTATAGGTCAAGAACCTTAGGTAAACATACAAACTACATGTTGCCAGAAATTTTCAGATTGTAGGTTGTGGCAGTTCATGCTTGTTTCCTATTCCAAAATATCATAAAAACAGAATTGACATACAACTCCTTAACATGTTGGAAATCCAATATAGAATCACAAATTCATCTTATGTTTAAGATATTGTCTTTAAAAGTTGGCTACAATTTCAGATATATGCACTTATATCCAGCTCATGCCCTTTGTGGCTTTAATAAAAAACCTACCATTGAAACCCTCTTTTAATCATAGTAATTAACTTCAAAAATTCCTTTGCATCCTTATAAATAAGATTATATCATTTATAACTCTTAATACACTCAAAAATTACAAGAAATTACACCAAAACCGTGAGAGAATATACCTGTCCAGATTTCAGTCTCAAGTTGTTGGTTTACTTGTCACTTTTTGCTTCCTTTGCTTTCTCTTACAATTGGATTTACTTGAGGCTAACTTAGAGGTGCTAATATGAGAGTAAGAGGAATGAAATAAGGTGTGAAAGTCTGTTAGAAGTCGTGCAAGGGATAAGGAGGCTGATAGATAAGTTCAAGTCACAAGCATGAGGTGTTCCTAAGCATGAGGTGTTCAATTGAGAAAAATCTGATCTTATACTCATCATTTAAAGCCTAAATCAGGTGTGGCCACTATGGTTTTTTCTTAATTGCAACCTAATTTAATTGCTAGTAAGTCCTACTTTAATTCTCAACATAAATTTTGGGCCGCTCGTTTAAATTTCTGTACTCGATTGCACCCGACTATACTCGATTCTTCCCTAGTTGAATACTTACACTTTGATCATCACCTATCTTTCTTATCCTTATCATAGAACCTCAAAAACCATTCATACAATAAAATATCTCCACAATATGTTGATCATCCACCTAGGGTTTTGGGCCAACTTGATCAAACCGAGTTAAAAGCGTGTAAGATTACCGATTACGTTTGTGGCATCTGCTAAACCACCAACATTTTTCCTATCGGTATCCGACACTTATCCCATCAATGTCCAATACCTTATTCACCACATGTCACCTTTCATGTTCAGCCACCAATAATGCATTTTCAAATCTCTATACATTTTGGTAGCTCCTGGGTGTACTGAATAAGGTGTCGTGTGTGCCTCAGTTAGGATATCATCTTGAATGTTTTCCACATTTGGCATGTACAACCATCCTTTAAATCGTAAAATGTTGTTCTTGGATAGCTGAAAATCTGTAGATTTCACAGAATTTATATCTTCCTTCACCTTTGAAAACTACTTATCCACTTGTTGACCTTGTTGAATTTTATCAATCAAGGTTGGCTGAAGTGTAAGAGCCGCAAATTTGGCCTCCAATGATCCTAGCAGTACAATTTCTATACCCATTCTCTGTAAATCAACTAATACTAATTTTTGAGTCACCACCATATTTACAGCACTTAATGTTGATTTTCTACTCAATGCATCAGCTACGACATTAGCCTTGCTAGGATGATAGTTGATAACACAATCATAATCTTTTACCAATTCTAACCACCTTCGCTGTCTCATATTCAATTCTTTCTGTGTGAAAAAGTACTTTAAGCTCTTATAATCAGTGTACATCTCACATCGTTCACCATACATCATGTCTCCATATTTTAAGTGCAAAAACTACTACAACCAGTTCTAAATCATGTGTAGGGTAGTTTTTCTCGTACTCTTTGAGTTGCCTAGATGCATATGCAATCACTTTCCTATTTTGCATCAATACACATCTCAAACCATGTTTTGAAGCATCACTATAGACCACAAAACCTGCTGTACCTGATGGTATTGTAAGGATTGGAGCTGATGTTAACTTCTTCTTTAATTCTTGAAAACTTTGTTCACAAGCATCTGTCCATCTAAATGTCACATTTTTCCGTGTTAACTGTGTCAATGGAGTAGCTATTTTAGAAAATATCTCTACAAATCTACGATAATATCCAGCTAAGCCCATAAAACTTCGAACTTCTGAAGGGTTCTTAGGTCGTGGCCAGTTATTGACAGCTTCTATTTTACTTGGATCAACTGATATCCCTTCTCCAGAAATTACATGTTCCAAGAATACTACTCGATCGAGCCAAAATTTACGTTTCTTAAATTTAGCATATAACTGCTTCTCTTTTAAAATTTGAAGTACCCTTCTCAAATGTTCAGTATGCTCTTCTTTAGTACGAGAATAAATTAGGATATCATCAATAAATATAATAACAAACTTATCAAGGAAATCCTTAAATACCCGATTCATCAAATCCATAAAAGCAGTTGGGGGCATTTGTTAATCTAAATGGCTTCACCAAAAATTCATAATGTCCATATCTCGTACTAAATGTTGTCTTCGGAACATGCTTTTCTTTTATCTTTAGTTGATGATAACCAAATCGTAAATCAATCTTAGAAAATATAGCTGCACCTTGGAATTGATCAAATAAGTCGTCAATTATCGGAAGTAGATATTTATTCTTGATCGTGACCTTGTTCAACTCTCGATAGTCAATGCACAACCTCATCGTACCATCCTTCTTTTGAACAAAAAGTACTGATGCACTCTATGGAGAAAAACTTGGTCTAATAAAACCTTTATCCAATAATTCTTGTAATTGAATCTTTAACTCTTTCAGTTGTGGTAATCCAGGTAGATCATCAGGAAACACCTCTGGAAATTCTTGTACTACAGGTACATCACTAGGGACCAAGGTCTGTTGTACTTCAGTATTCATAACACTAACCAAATATCCATCACAACCATTGTTTAACAAACGTTGTGCTTTTAATGCTGATATGATTGGAACCTTAAAGTCCTTTCTAATTCCAATAAATGTGAAACTTCCTTCCCTGCAGGTTGAAATGTTACCGACCTTTCTTTACAGTTTATAGTAGCCTGATATTTTGATAATGAATCCATGTCCAAAATCACGTCATAATCTTTCATTTCCAATACAATTAAACCAACATAGAGTTCTCGATTTTCTATTGCGATAACACAAGCTCTCAATATTTGATTAGTTTGCTGCATATCTCTAGATGGAATAGTCACGTTATAATTAATTTCTTCAATATCAGGCGTCCTACCCAGCCTCTTCACATACTCTGTAGATACAAATGAAAGCGTAGCTCCAGAGTCAAATAATACAAATGCTGGGATGCCAGAGACAGAAAATTTACCTGTTACCACAATTGGATTTATCTCAGCATCTGCTCTAGTGATAGTGAATACTCTAGCTGGCGCTGTCTTCTGTCCTGTAGTATTGAAATTATTGGAGCATGCGTTGGCCAGATGCCCTACTTTTCTACATACATAACATGTCTTGGTCTCAATAGAGCAGGCTCCAGTATGATGACCTCCACATCTAGGGCAAGAAGATAGTGTTGGTGCTTTACCTTGGTTAGCTTTGGGACGTTTGTTCTGATCCCACTGTTGTTGTCCTTGTCTTGTCTTGGCTGAAATTTAGGTTTTTGAACCTGGTCTTGAAATGCTCTCTTCTTTTCGTTTCTACCCCAACGTTGTCCTTGACCTTGTCTAAATTGTCGCTGATTCTCTCGAGCACGACTGATTCTTTGTTTTGCTTGTTCGGCTACTAGTGCTCTTTCAGCTATTTGAGAATAAGATATACCTTGGATTCCAGCCATGTTGACGTCCCGATATAATTCTGGCCTTAACCCCTCGAGAAATCTTTTAACTTTTAATGCATCAGTGTTGACCATATGTGCAGCAAACCTAGATAGCTGTTCAAATTTACAAATATATTCTCCAACTGTCATACCTCCATGTTACAACTGTATGAATTCATTTATTTTCATAGCACGGACTGAGGTTGTGAAATACTTATTGCTGAACAACTCTTTAAATTTGTCCCAAGTCATGACATTGGTGTCTTCTATACTCTTTATAGTATCCCACCAGTGCCCAGCACTACCTCTAAGCACAAAAGATGCACATATTATTTTTTTCTTCTCAAACTCTAGTATATTTGAACATGTTTTCCAGAGTTCTCAACCAATCCTCTGCTTCTGTAGGGTCTAATGCATCCACGAATATTGGTGGATTCAACTTTCGAAATCTTTTACCAACTGTTTTGAACTGCCATTCTCTTTGTTGTGGTTGCACAAACTCACCCCTATGTTGTTCTCCCATATCTCTGTGCTGCATAAGCTGTTGGATCTATTGTGATTGACGCTTAATAAGCTCTGTAAGTCTAGTCATAACAACATCGTGATTATTATCTGGAATAGGTGCCTCCTGTCCTGGGGTTCTAGATCCACTACTAGTATTACACTATTACCTCTTGTCCTCACCATGACTACAATACCTATTGCACAAATTGTAACAAAATTTTGGCCAATATTCTTCACGAGACATGCAATGAATAATTTTAACAAATAAAACTTACTGACATGGTTGTGCTCCTTCATTTTCCGAGCTCATGTACATAGATAGTCTACAAAACCATTCAAACCATGCTCTGATACCACTCTATGTAACACCCTCTTTCTATCCCTAATATGTATATGTACTTGTAGAGAAACATTTTCATAACTAGGTGTACCCGTGTGTGAACAAATTATTATTATATTTTTTTTTACTACAAAAGATAATAGCCAACTTTATACACATAGCTTAGTATATTTTGAAAACCATACGTAACATAATATATTGCATAAAGTATACATCAAACCATACTTATTTACATTAAGGTTACAAAAGGATTTTTTTTATAATATCGTCATTTAAAATCATAAAACAAAATATTTTAACAACAAACCATAACCTACAAAAGTAACCCAACATGTCATCATCTATGTACATTGAGCCTGGAAAATCATCAAGAGCTCCAATAGCCAGCCAAGTTATCTACAAAGCACTAGACTCCCCATGATCACCTACAATGCAAGAACTACATGAGCTAATGCCCAATAAGTAAAAACCATGTATGCAATGAGTGTGAATGTAGGATGTAATGTTATTTCTATTTGAAACATCCAATAGAAATGTAATATATTTAAATATGCATAAAATGATCTCGAGAATATTTCTTTTAAAACATTTTCTTTGTACTGGGCCCTTGACCCAGCTGCTATACACTGGAAAAGAGCTCTGCGCAATATCAATATTAATAAGCAATAATTAAATGGCCAATATCATATCAATGCAGTCGAGTGAACCATCCTCTTGGGACCACCAGAAGCTCCCTCTATCTCCTCCTGTGATCACCCAAGAAGTATCCCACCCGCGGCACCAATACCCAATCACAAGGATACATTCAAGTGGACCATCCTCCCATGATCACCAAAGACTCCCCCCATCTCTCTTTGTGATCACTCGAGAAGTCTCCCACTTGTGGTACCTACAAATATCACATAAGCATGTCTCGCATGCCTCAGTGCACTAGTAGTGGTCAATAAAACACTTTTATCATGTAAATTCATTTCTCAATTTACATTGTGCATGCAATATTCTCAACTATGCACATATGACATGCATGAATGTGCAAATTCTAATGAATGCTCACTCAAACTGGTATCCAATGTACTTAAAAAAAAAAACTTCTCAATCGTCATGACCAACGTCAAATGTATAATAAACTCATCAAAAGGATATATAAAGTGTCACGACAAGGATCAATAGAAATTACTCCAAGACATCTCATGTCCTTGCATTGTAGTTGTAAATGGATTTTTACTTACTTTTCACCTCAGTGCGTGTCTTGTTCAATGTGTAAATCGATTCTTTCTCCCCATTTCTAGGTGTTACACAACCTGTAATACCATTCAACACCAAACATTTCTCTCAACTAGGTAAGCTTAATACACACAATCCCATATTAAGAACTTTAGTACTAAGATACACTAACTAGAAATCAAGCTTTTCAAGTTACAAAGTAGATCCTAAAACAGCACCAAAACTTTAACAATTTTCCATAAAATTGTTATACTAGGACCCCAAATGATAGCCAAGTAAATTCTTCAAGTATTAGAGTTCAATAAAAACATGAAAAGGTTGGAAAAACGCCAAATTTCTACTTGGGCAGATTTAGATTTTTGGCATTCGGTTGCTGTCTAGTTGGATGTCATGAAGCCTTTCACACCCTTTTTTCATATTCAATCACTCCCAAACTTTCACCATACTTATATAACATACATATGAAGATAATCATGCCATAAATGGTCTAAAATAATGTAATTACATCAGCAAGATCAGCTCCTTAATAGAAAATAGAACACTTGATACCTCTAAATGACTGTTATTGAGTTCCAATTGAATTAACACATCTAACTTAGGTATTTACGCATGGAAGCTCATATCCAAATCTTTAACTCTTATATAAAATCATCCATGTTGATAAATATATGTTTCATTTAAGATATTACCCAAGATTAAAGAATGAACAACTTAAATTCAGCAATCATCCAATTTCTGCCCTTGGTATTTCATTCAAGCTCTTATAGCTATATATCAAGTTTTTAATCATGATAACACCACCAAAAACACCCCAACATGTTTTTAAAGAGTCCCAAGCGTTTAATACATCATAAATTCTCAAAAACATCCAAAGTTTTGCACCAAAACCGGAACTATACACACCTGTCCAGAATTCAGCTTCAAGCTATTGATTTTCACTTCCCTTTGCTTCCTTTTTCCTTTTCTTTCTCTAGGCGTCACTTGGAGACAATTTGAGGAGGTCAAGATGAGAGTTAAAAGGGTGAGATAAGGTCTGGAAATGGTTTATGGTCGTGATAATGACTTAAAGGTTAAGAAAAGGGCTACAAGATAAATGTTGGACAAGCATGAGGTGGTTTTTAAGCATGAGGTGTCAACTTGCAGTAAAAATCTGATTTTGATTTAACCTCTGCAAGATAAAATCCGGTGTCCACATCCTATTTTGACTCAAATACCACCTATATTAATTGAAAATAGATCCTATTTTAATTCCAAACAATAGATTTGATCCGCTCGTTTAACTTTTTTACCCAATTGCACCCGACTATACTTGATTGTCGCTCGGTCGGCAAAATTGCACTTTGATTATCACAAATCTCTATTATCATTATCCTATAACCTCAAAATAATTCATATAATAAAATTTATCTAAGATATGTTGATTATCCACCTAGGGTTTTGAGTCAATTTGATCAAACTGAGTTAAAAACGTGTAAGATTACCGATTATGTTTGTGGCACCTCCAACTCCGCCAACACTTATCTAATCAATATCCGACACTTATAACGTCATCACCATATACCTTAATCACCATATTCTTCCATATTCCAATACAAAATTACCACCTAAATAGGGAAAGATTGACAATAACCACCATACAAGAATATAAAACAATCCACTCGTCATACTTGTGATAAGTAAGAATGAGTCATGTCATGACGATGCAATGAAAATAACATATGAATGACATGTAATGCATGAATTATATTGTCCAAGTGAGTAGTGTGAAGCTTGAGTATTACACTCGACCCCAAGGGATCTAAACCACACAAGGCAGCTATTATTGGTTACACCAATGGGGACCCTCTCAAGGACACTTCAGGCTTGTCACTGAATATCCTTATCAAGCTCAATGGCATTCGAGTCACTCGTATTAGCTCTCTTCTTTGCTACTCATGGTGGTCTATTTTTCAATATCTAATAGAAGGATGTCTCGTTTCTATGTATAATAGCATGTTTTGATAGGTAAGATTGAATAGTAATAGATAGTGTTGAGGAAGAAAAAAATAAAAATAAAATATAGTTCATTATACTATTCAATTTTGTTTGTTTGGATGAACTTTGTACCAAACTATGTCCAACTTTCTACCTACTGCACATCATCTGAAAATTTCTTTGTTGGTTGAAATTTAACGTAAATAGTAGTGAAGGTCCCCCAACCTTTGATTTGTGTTGTACTTTGGTCCTTAACCTTTAAAAATGAGCATTTAAGTCTCCAACCTTACATGTTAGTTGCAATTGGACCCCCATTGGACAATTCTAACTTTTAATTGACAAGATAAAATTTTATTGAAAAAGACGATTGTATCCTTGTGTGTTAATAATTAACAAAAAGAAACAAAAAAGAAAAAAAAATTAGAATATCTCATTATATAAGTTTCTTTTGCAAATACATTCACCAAAATTGGATTCATCTCCTCCAAGAATAGATGGGTTCATTTTACCCATGGATCAATGCTGTTATACCAAGTATGTTCGGATTTCTATGAAATATTTTGTTATCTATTTGGTGAAGTTGTCTATTATTTTATGAAAGGAAAAAAAATTATACAACTCCTACGGAGGGGATAATTTTTTTGCTAGTTCAATTTGTCTCATTTAGTGGTTTAGGTATAGTATGATATTCCATTTTCTCTCTGTATGGCCGACTTTGTTGAATTCAGTATTAGTTGGCCCAAAATCGTATTTCATATTTTGTTACAATCTAGAACGATTTTATTAATTTTCTAGAATATGTGAGATTGTTAATTTATGAATTTTCTCCATGAACCCATGATTTTATGTGTATGGATGTTAAGAGTTGATTTTAAGTAGCCAAGATGTGTTTGGGGTAATTTTTGATTTGCTTGGTAGTCATGTCCAAAAATTCCAAAGAGAAAGTCCAGTTTCAAACGGATGCCTAGACTGGTGTATTTAGAATTTCGGGATTAATTTTTTTGTGATTGAGGACCTACCAATTTTATACTATTGAGATTTTAAATCACCTCATTTGGGTTACTTTAGAACGAGATATGCACGTTTGGTGACGATAAACAGTTCTGTCGAGAAATCTACATGTTTTGCGAGTTAATTTGGAGACTCAGAATTTTTAATATATTTTAGTATGATATGTTATAAGCAATCCTTCAAAGTTTGGGAATTTTAGGAGATTATTTACTATGTAAAATAGGAATGGTAGCACAGTATTGTGTTGCTGCCACAAATTCTGTTTACTCTCCACTTTGCTAGTTGATATGAATATCTTATAATATTTAAAAAATCATGAAATTTTAATATTTCATATAAGGATGACTTGTGGGTATTTGGTTAAATTTTCAGATTTTTTCATGACCATTAGGGTAACTTTTGCTTGCTTTGAGCGTTCAAGGATATATTGCCTTTTAGCAAATTAAGTAGAACTCTTAAATCAAAGCAAAGCACTTCAAGTTTTTAAACTTAGAGGTTGTATTTGTCAATTAAATGATTTGGAATTAAATTTTAATGACCTTTATGTTCTGTATTAGTAGACTCCTTTTGGTCAAGACAAATAGAGAATTAGAGAGATGCACCAGAGTCTCGTAGAGGAGATTTCGGAGTGTCAAATTACTAACTTGTGATTGCATGCTGATTGGTGGATAGGTTCTGATTTTGAACTTGGTGCCTTGCGATCGCTTTATTAATGGCAAATGAGATTTGCGATTGCTCCATTAATGGCAAATGAGATTGCATGGGCCAAGTGTCGACCACTATTTGCAGCTTAGTCCTTATTTTAATTGCACACTAAATCTTTTATCTTTCTAGGATCTTCAATTGAGTCCTTCAATTTCTAGTTTGATTTCAAATTAGTCATTTTATATTTGCACTCAGGTCCTTTGACTTTAAAACTTTGACATATTGGTCCTCAGTTCTAAGTTATTGTGCGCTTTTAGTCCTTTTAAAACCTAATTTGCTTTGATCTCTTCCAATTTCATCCAAATTCGGGTTTTTACCTAAAATAAATAAATAACAGCACAATTAAGTAAAAATTCACATAATAGCACTCATAGTCGTCCACTTGTGGTGACCTAGATAAGTACAAAACCACACTTATCATATACCACCGAACTTGAACATTTGGTCATTCTCGAACACGACTATTTACTCACAATCACTCACAACACGCAAACAAAACAACTAGACAAATTGATAAAATTTGAAGCTAAATTAAAGTTCAGTGACCTAATTTGAAGTTAAATTGAAGTTAAACAACCTAATTAAGGTAAACTAAAGTTTAGTGACCCAATTAAAGTTTCTCTGAAAATTTAGTGACTGCAGATGTAATTTACCCATGTATTTTCGTTTTTCTTTTTCAAACTCAAAGACATAAAGAATTGGGATAATTTTAGCAACGATAACTAAAGTTTGTTAAATTTTTTAAAATGATTATTGAAGTAATTTTCTTATACTAGCAGTCACTCAAGTTACTAAAAGTTATACTAATGATCACTTGGCTAGAAATGTGAACCTAAAATCGTACTGGTCAGTGTTAAATTCATATATGGACACAAACATAGTTAACTAGTACGCCATGTGAGACAAAAATGTCTCACCTTCAAAATCCAACAACAAAAATGCGAAATTTCACTATTAACTGCTTATTAAAATCAAATGAATATGGAGAAAACATGATTGACAACTACACGTTAAGCTACAATTAATACAATTTTGTTGGAAGTGACATACTACTTAAAGCAGTTTGTGTTCGCGTTGAAATTTAATAGTGCCGTGTAGGGTTTCAGGCTAACGTCTACAATTGAGTGATTGTTAGTGTAACTATTAGAAACTTGAGTGACTAATCTTGTAAAAGAAATATTTCAATGACTATTTTAAATTTTTTAACAAACTAGAGTGAACATTGTTGAAATTAACCCATAAAGAATTGGTTTCAAAGACACTGATAGAGTTTAAACCCCTCAAGGGACATGAAAAGAATAATGTTACGTAGTACTATTGGTTTAGGCAGCACTAAAGTCCATTAATTAATTGTCCAATGAAACAAAATGCATTCCAAATTCATTGAACAATTAAGGGAAAATAGTATAAACTTACAAAAACGTAAGGGATATACCCCTAACCTTTATAAATAGTATCGAACATCTCAAACGTTTGAAGAAATATGCATGTCAGGTCCTTTATGACAAAATTGCCTTACCCTTTAAATAAAAAAAATAAGAAAAAAGAAAAAAATGATTAGAAAAATAAACAAATCTACCATAAAAAAAGTAACAAAGAGGTAATCTTTTTTATCAAACCCAAAATCCAAAATCCATCACCATCACCAACCCCAAAACCCAAAAATTTCAAAATCCACCATCCCAAATCCATGAACTACACCATTATTGTCAAGTTTTGACTGTTGTGGATCGTGTACATTTCCTGTTGTCAAGCATATTATTCCACACCTTGCCAGTCAATACAAATATAATGAAAAACTTCAAAATATCCAGACGAAAGTGGAAGGCAATGTTGTAACCAGATAAGAGCTGTCCAACCCCAATCTATACTGCGGAACCTTACAAATTCTTAGTTAGCATACACAACAATTAATGTTGCAACCTTGACAAAACAAACACATTAAATGAATGGACTCCCATACCAAGAAGAAATCTTACTCGTGTGAAGCCCAGAAGAAAACAATAGTTATTAATACAAGATAAATGCAAAGAACAAATCCAATAGCAAAAATTTCTTCTGGCTTCCATGAATCAGGCATCAGGGATAGCTTCACCTTGTCTTTGGAAATTGTCATGATGGTCTCATCATTAAGAATTGCGATTATCAAAACCATGAATGGTGAGAAATCTAACATCCAAATGAGCGCAATGAGCATAAAACCAAGCACAATTTGTATAGTTTGAGATTTGGGATAGTAGATTTTGGAATTTTTGAGTTTTTAGGGTGGTGGATTTTGGATTTTGGGGTTTGATAAAGAAGATGGTCTATTTGTTACTTTTTATTTTTATTTATTTTTATTTTGGGTACATTTGATTATTTTCAATCATTTTTTCTTTTTCTTTTTTTATTTATTTAAAAGGGAGGACAATTTCGTCATAAAGGACATATCATGCCTATTTTTTCAAACGTTGGGGATGTTTTGTAAGGAATTGATGTATACATGCACAACGAAAATTAAATCTACAATTCCTATAAATCGTATCAACCTTGTAAATACTTAGATGTAATTCGTGATAGAAATTTACCTCGATGAACACCGTAGAATCTGATTATCTGATTAGCTTGAGGTACAATCTTCAATACCACATCTGTCCAATTGACCAGACTCCAATATAATCTAGACAGTAAGAACATATTTGGACTTCCACGATCAAGAACAGATGAAAGAAGAACTTTGAGAGTAATTCAATTGGGTTTTGTCTCTTGCTTGTGTTAGCAAGTAATGAAGATAGATTCACTTACATAAACTGTTGTGGCTCTAGTTTATATAGGCGACACTAACTAGTTCTAGTTATACAAGAATTGTGTAATCTAATCTTACTAGAACTTTGTTAGCTCACAACTAACGGACCCAATTAATTAATCTAACTAATTAGTTTGGTCCAATAAGTAATTAAGTCCAACTAATTAGACCTTGGACATTAATTCTTACAATCTCCCACTTCGACCTTGATGCTTAATTCTCACCTTTTGTGTGTGATCTGTTAGGTTTCCATTCACGATGGCAAACGTAGTGATATTCTCATCGATTCACCTAGATCGATCAATTCACGACGCCGTCCAAGATTGACATCTAGCAATGTGTCAAGGCTATCCATGTGAAGGGAAAATGTCTTGTAGTATGACAAAACTTAAATATCTGCGGTTACCGTGGAAATATAATCTCTTCATCAATATAACTCAATTGGTTAAGGGATATCGATCAGCGTCAATCTCATTTCAACCAATTATATTATTCACCTCAACACTTCGTTGATCTAATCTAGTTATGATTGAAACATTTTCAACTCATAACTCCACCTTGGCTGAGGAAATTTATATCAACTTAGATGGGCAAAATTCAGGTTATAATCTCCTACTTTCCATAAGTGACAAATCTTCATATTGGACATTCACAACCTTCGTATGATTCTCACTATACCCGTACGACGTCATCCTGGTACTTATAATCTTAGGGCTCCATCAAGCGCTCGCCAAAGTATAGCGGTCCTCACATAAGATTCTATGATGTCCTCAAGTCAAATAACCAAATCCACTACCGCACATTAGAGATTTACCACTGAGCTTGGATAGTTATCCATGTGGAATCTCTAGGTAGGTCATCCATTGTCATTTTCTCATAACAATGCATTCATGTGTTCATTCAGATGTCTCTCTACATATTAGCTCGTGAGATTAGCTACTTTTTTCAAAAGAAATATAACACATGCTAGTCTATCCGCGATAATGATATATGTATCTCATTAATTACTATGACTAGAGCTATTTTAAGAAAAAATTATTTATGACTTGTAAATCACAATCACAATACCTTGTGATTAACAAGTTACTATGAAATTTTTGGACTCTATTATTTTAAATAATAAAATTTAAAACTAACAGATCTTATATTAAAATGTAGACAAGCATTTAAGTAATCATTTGTTCATACACATTAATATCTAACAAAGAATATATCAAAAAATGTCACATACAAACTATATTCAATCACTCGGGTATCTAATACCAATAGCATGACCATCATGCTTGTGACACCCCAAAACCTCCTCTATGAGGTTCCGACACGTCTCTCCTATTCTTACCTTTTAAAGTCCGAAAGCAAACTAAAATGCACAATTCTAGATATTATTCTAATAGTTTACAAATGTGAACTTATCAACTATATGGATTTTAAAGTTGAGGTTAACAACCTTTAGAGGATTTTCTTAAAGTCAAAACTTCTAGTAAACTTAATTGTAACATAAGTTTACTGCCCTTTATTTCTTATGCAATAAAACGAGCAAACCAACGGTCATAAAAGCTTATGAAGTTTTAACCAAATAATCATAACTTATCTTTCTAATACACACTAAAATTTCACAATTTTAGGAAATAGTTAAGGTCATCAAAAAGAATACAAAGTATACGAAAAATAGAAACTAGACAGCTTTCAATACTCATTTTTAATCCCAAATTTTCCCTATCAAAAGACCTTGAAAAATTCTAATATTTTTAGAGATAAAATACCACATAATGTATTAACTCAAATCCAAAATTCAGAATTTAATAAAATTTATAAGGTCTCCAAACTAACCTCCAAAACATTAAAGACAGATTTCCGAGTAGAACTGTCCATCTTTACCAAAACATACATAACTTGCACTACAGACATTGAACGAGGTGATTCCAAATTTAAAAAGACCGAAATTGATAGGTCATCAATCCCACCAAATTTTGTTCCAAAACCTGAAGTCTACCATTCAAGACGTCCATTTGAAACTAGACTTGCAAGTTGGAAATTCTGGACAGTTTATATCTCGGTCAACATTAAACCATTTAAACATCCTCTAACACTCAACATGATTAAAATTATCATTTCATAGAGTCTCGAGCAAGTTTATGACAATTTAACAATTAACATTCATATAAAAAATCATCTCATAACATATAAAATTCAGAATTCATAACATCATAAAGCAACTGCCATTTATTCATATTCTTGACCGTAGTGTCCTTATCCCGAGGCTCAATCCCTTCATCATCAAGCCTCCATCCAACCCTACAATCAATCTATGAATGGAAGAAGGGTGAGTTTGGAAAAACTCAATAGAAATATCATCATTTGTAAATATGCAAATTCCAATTTATATATTGCAATTAAATATAAATAAACCTTGCAAACTTCAATTTCCGGTGAGCTCAAGGGTCGAAACTCCAATTTCTTTCATAGGTTTCATCCTGAAGGATTTAAAACCATAAACATTATTTCTTAGGTTTAATTACAAAGGATTTAAAACCATAGACATTTTTTCTATAACATCCAAAATAGGATGAACATCATTTCTTGTTCATTCAAATGGAATAAACCACATTCATATCCGGATGGCCATAAACATTAAATCATTTAGCATAGAATACACATAACTACAATACATAAAAGGGATTTAATTCAACTTTGCATATAGATATTTCCTACATTGCTTTCTTGAAAAAGGGGTAAAAAGCTTTTGAAAACAAAACCTCTTTTCTATCTCATTCTTCTTCTTCTTATCTTTTCTCCATTTATTTTCTTCTTCTTTTCTTTCATTTTTCCTTTTTTTCTTTGTAAAAAAATGGCTTAAGTGTGTGTTTGGAGGGGAGGGGGACGTTTTTGTGAAGGGAAAAGGAGAGGGGGCCGATTTTGAGGGAGAAAGAGAAAGGATGAAGGGAAAAATTGAAGATGTTTGGGGTTTATTCAATCCTCTTGCATGCACTTAGAGGTGTCAAGATGGGTGGGCTGGTCGAACCCACATCGGCCCACCTGTCTCAACTTAGAACTGCGGGCTGTTCATGGGCCAAGGATGCTAAACCGCAGGCCGGCCCGTGAACCGGGCAGGCTATTCACGGCCCGGGCGGTTCGGCCTTTAACCGCTGGCCTATTTTGATTTTTTTTACTAAATGGCAGAGAGTCGTTTAAAGTGAAAGATGTGACAGATGCATGCTCTTTTAGTCTTTAAATATATAAAAAAATAGAAATTGAATTAAAAAATTAAAAAATGTGAATTTATCATTGTTATTTTTTTATTTAATAATTTAACACATTTTTTGCTATTTATATAAATATTTTTTTTAATTACAATAGGTAACTAATTTTTTTTAGTAATTTAAAAAAAAAATTAATTTTTTATTTATACGGGCCTAATCGGGTTGAACTGCGGCCTATATGGGCTCGACCCGGATGGGCCGACAGATGGGTCGAGCTCGTATTTAATTGTTGTGGGCTGGGTTGACCCGACCCGCAACCCGTCACGGTACGGGTTTTTTCTAATGCAGGCCGTCACTGGGCTTCATCCGAGGTGGATCGACCCGGCCCGCCTGACCCAGATTGACACATCTACATGCACTTACCTATTTGGTGTTTGGTAAGTTTTTGATATGGTAAAATTAACATAATTTAAAATATCTTATAAATCTTGCCTTTTTTAGAGAATAAATATAATTAATTAAATTAATTAATTAATCTAAAAATTTGTTGGATATGTTTTTTCTAGTGGACTCGGGTCGTTTATTATTATTGGACTCCGTTTGGAATTTGGACGGACATGTGACCACAAATACTTGCTAAAAGTTTTATTTAACCCGAAGTAAAATTCTAAATTTTCGGGGCGTTAAATCTTCTACTCCTTATAAAAATTTCGTCCTCAAAATTTACCTTATGATGGAAATAGCGATGGGTACTTGGCTTTGATCTCTTCTTCTTTCTACCAAGTGGCTTCGTCCACTCCATGATTTTGCCATTGAACTTTGACTAACGGCACTTCTCGATTTCTCAAAACATGAACTTTTCTGTCTGAAATATAGATTGGGGTCTCCTCATAGGTTAGATCTTTTTGCATTTCCAAAGACTGGTAGTCTACCACATGTCCGGGGTCATGAACATATTTTCTGATCATCGACACATGGAATACATTATGCACTGTTGAGAGTTCTGGAGGCAAAGCGAGAAGGTAAGCGATATTACCAATTCTCTCAAGTATTTCAAAAGGTCCGATGAACCTAGGTCTTAACTTTTCTTTCTTACCAAAACAGAGAACGCCTTTCATTGGTTCTACTTTGAGGAAGACCTTTTCGCCAACTTGACAACTTCAAATTCCAAAACTTTTCTTCTTTTATCTGCATAGATTTTCTGTCGGTCCCGAGCTAATTTTATTCTAGCTCTTATTGTATCGATAGCCAGAACTATTCGTTTGATGATTTCAGGTCCTAACACTCTCTTTTCTCCAACTTCATCCCAATGTACTGGAGATCTATATTTCCTACCATAAAATGCCTCGTAATGGGCCATCCCTATCGTAGCTTGAAAGCTGCTGTTGTAAACAAACTTCACTAACGGCAAGTGGGACTCCCAATTGCTACCTAAGTCCAAAACACATGCCCGAAGCATGTCTTCTTAGATTTGAATAGTTTGCTTGGACTGTCCATTTGTCTGATAATGGTATGCCATACTAAAGTTAAGCTTGGTGCTTAAGGCTATCTGCAAACTCTTCCAAAATTTTGATGTAAACCTCGGATCCCTATCCGACACTATTGATATAGGTGTTCCGTGCTACTTGACAACTTCTCTAAGGTATAGTTGCGCTAATTCATCCATGTTGAAACTCATCTTTACTGGTACGAAATGGGCCGACTTGGTCAATCGGTCCACTATTATCCAAATGGCATTGTGGCCTCTTGCTAAGTTTGGAAAACCTACTACGAAGTCCATGTTTATGTGTTCCCACTTCCATTCTGGTGTTTCTAATGGATTCAACGGCCCTGATGGCCTTTTATGTTCTGCTTTGACTTGTTGACAGACTAAACATTTTTCCACAAACAACCCTATACCCCTCTTCATGTTACTCCATTAAAAGGTGTCTCGGAGGTCACGATACATCTTCGTTCATCCAGGATGTGCTGTATAGGGGTTGAGTGAGCTTTCTCCAAAATTTTCCTTCTCATATTCTCATCTTTAGGTACATATAATATTCCTTTGAACATGAGTGCACCATCTGTATTCAAACTAAAATCCTTGTGTTTATTTGTACCAACTTCGGCCTTGATCTTTTGCAAAAAGGGTCTTTATCTTGTGCCTCTCGAATTCGATCTCTGAGAGTGGGTCGAATCATCAAGGACGTTATTCTTGTACTAACTTTACTCGACGATGCTAAAACTTCTAGATGTAGTCTCTCGAAGTCCCTTACTAGTTGTTCCTAACTGTGATTATCGATGTCAACTGCCCTACTGTCTTTCTGCTTAAGGCATCATCCACGACGTTGGCTTTACTTGGGTGATAATGGAATGCACAGTTGTAGCCCATCACTAACTCCAACAATCTTCGTTGTCTCATATTTAACTCCTTCTGGGTGAAGAAATACTTGAAACTCTTATGGTCTGTATAAATATCACATTTGCCACCATATAGATAGTGACGCCATATCTTCAAGGCGTGAACTACTGCAGCCAATTCTAGGTCGTGCGTTGGATAATTTTTTTCATACAGTTTTAGTTGTCTCGAAGCATAGGTGATCACTCTCCTATGCTGCATAAGCATACATCCTAAACCTAGTTTGGATGCATCACTATAAATGACAAATCCTTCTGATCCTTCTAGTAGTGCCAGTACTGGAGCTGTGATTAAATGTTGCTTAAGTTCTTGAAAACTTTGTTCACTTTTGTCATCCCACTAAAACTTTACTCTTTTACTAGTTAACTGAGTCAACGATCTAGCATTTTAGAGAAACCTTCTATATATCTTTAGTAATAATCGGCTAACCCTAAGAAAATGTGCACTTCTCCAGCATTGGTTGGTCGGTTCCAATTTATTACTATTTCTACTTTGGCCAGGTCAACTTCAATCCCTTGGGTCGTAACTACGTGCCCAAGAAAACCTACTTGATCTAGCCAAAATTCGCACTTCTTGAATTTGGCGTACAAGTTTCCTTTCTTAATATCTTGAGCACTATTCTGAGGTATTCTTCATGTTGTTCACAATTCTCAGAGTATACCAAGATGTCATCGATGAAAACTATGACAAATTTATCCAATAATTCAGGAAACACTCTGTTCATTAGGTCCACGAACACTGCTGGTGCATTGGTTAAGCCGAAAGGCATAATCACAAACTCTTAATGCCCATAACGAGTTCAAAAAGTTATTTTTGGTATGTCACTAGCCTTAATCTTTTATTGATGGTAACCGAATCTTAAGTCAATCTTAGAGAACACTTTTGATCCTCTCAGTTGATCAAACAAATCTTCAATCCTTGGAAGATGGTACTTATTCTTTATCGTCAACTAATTCCTGATAGTCAATGCACATTTTCATTGATCCATCCTTCTTCTTCACAAAAAGAACTGGTACACCCCATGGTGACACATTTGGTCAGATAAAGCCTATATCCAACCATTCTTGAAGTTGAGACTTTAGATCTTGTAATTCCTTCGGTGCCATTCTACAAAGTGCTTTAGACATCGGTGTTGCTCCAGGAAATAAGTCAATCGTGAACTCTAGTTGCCTGTCCGGCGAAATTCATGGTAGATCTTCAGGAAACACATCGAGAAACTCCCGTATCACCTCTACGTCTTCAACAGTTACCTCTGGTTGTGATTTACCTAAGGTACTGAAAGATTTTCCTTTACCTGACCTTTTCGTCCCTGAGAAACAAAACTTCTCTTCTCCTGGTTTTTGAAATACTACTTCCTTTTTATGGTATTGGATCGGTTACATCCCAACCAATCCATGCCTAGGATTACGTCAAAGTCTCTCATTTCTAAGATATACAATTCTGCTTCTAGTACTTTTCCTCCAATTTTTATCTTAACTGATTTAGCTAGTTGATTCATAAAAAGCAACTCACCTGAAGGGATGCTAACCTCTAGTGTATTAGCCAATTTATCACACGCAAGCCTAGCTTAGCGGTAAAAGATGTAAAGATAAAAGAATACGTTGTTCTAGAATCAAAAAGCACGTAAGCTGGAAAATGTGATAACAGAAGGGTACCTGCTATGACGTTGGGATTCTCGTCTGCTTCTTGCTGGGTAAGGGTAAACACTCGTCCTTTTCCATTCTTATTTTTGTTTCTATCTCCTTATTTCTCCTTCCCATCTCTTCTTTTGGGTGGTTCTGTACAATTCATGATCATGTGGCCCAGTTTTCCACACCGATAACATACGTTTCTCTCAAACAAGCACTCTCCTAGGTAAGTCTTGTTACATTTTGGGCATGGAGGAGTGTAGGCTCCTAGCTCTTGACGTTGTTGGATCCGGTATTCGACTTCTTTTCTTGCCATTTTCCTTTTCCTTTGTCCTATCCAATCCACATTCTTTTCCCAGAAAAATCCTAATTTTGAGAAGTGGACTGATCTGAACTGGCCTTACAGTACCAAACTGTTTTGGCCCGAGCTAGCATTTTTCAGTAAGAAGTGAAGTTATGGGAGAAGAAAATTAAGCTTATATATGTGTTCAATCCTTGCTCAAAGCTTTTGATTTTTTTACTTTCAGTATCAACAAGGTGAGGAACATACTTTGAAAATTGTTCGAATTTCCGCTCACATTAGCAAAATGTCTCGACATCGATATGGTTTGGGTCTTCTTTCAACAATTTGTTCTTGATAAAACTACCCATCTCTACTACAGATGGGGTAAAGGTATGCAAAAGGTGATCGATAGCCTCAACGTTACCAATTATATTCCCATAACTCGCCGCATTTCGCAACAATTGAAGGAATCTTTCAGTGTATTGAGGCAGGGGTATGTTGGAATTGAAGTTCTCATAGGCTCATAGCGCTAAGTCTTTTGGTCTTAGGTGACGCGGTAAACTTGTTGACTTTCTGGTGATATGTCTCACTTTAGCCATCTTATCTTAAGTCTAGTCCAACATAAGTTCAAAGAAATTTAAGAAACTTTCAATCAAAATAAATAGCATTCTATTATTTGCATAAATTATAACTTTATGCAATTCAACTTAGTAAAAATCAATGCTAGAAAACTTTGAAATAATTCTTTCATGTCCCAATTAAAATCATACCTAAGGGTTTGAGGATGGTAGCCGTCAGATGAAGTAGGATAGCCATGAAGAATCTTTACATTTTCAACTTTCTTTATTACCGATAAAATACAAACTTTAATGTAATAATGTAACATATTTCGGTAATTCATGAAATCATCATATATTTAAATAAATACAAATTAGGAGAAAAGAAATTCATGAAAACATTCTTTCTTAGGTTTAATCCCAAAGGATTTAAAATCATAAACATTCTTTCTATTACATCCAAAATAGGATGAACATCATTTCTTGTTCATTCCAATGGAATAAACCACATTCATATCCGGATGGCCATAAACATTAATCATTTAGCATAGCATACACATAACTACATTACATAAAAGAGATTTAATTCAACTTTGCATATAGATATTTCCTACATTGCTTTCTTGAAAAAGGGGTGAAAAGCTTTTGAAAACAAAACCTCTCTTCTATCTCCTTCTTCTTCTTCTCTTTTCTCCTTTTCTTTTCTTCTTCTTTTCTTTCCTTCTTCTTTTCTTTATTTGTAAAAAAATGGCTTAAGTGTGTGTATTGGAGGGGAGGGGGACATTTTTGTGAAGGGAATGGGGAAGGGGGCCGATGTTGAGGGAGAAAGGAAAAGGAGGAAGGGAAATTTTGAGGATTTTTGGAGTTTATTCCATCATCTTGCATGCACTTACCTATTTGGAGTTTGGTATGTTTTTGGTATGGTGAAATTATCATAATTTAAAATATCTTATAAATCTTGCATTTTTTAGAAAATAATTATAATTAGTTAAATTAATTAATTAATCAATTAATCTAAAAAATTGTTGGATATGTTTTTTTAGTGGACTCAGGTCGTTTATTATTATTGGACCTCGTTTGGACTTTGGACGGACATGTGGCCACAAATACTTGCTAAAAATTTTATTTAGCCCGAATTAAAATTCTAAATTTTTAAGGCGTTACATCCTCTACTCCATATAAAAATTTCGTCCCTGAGA
Organism: Forsythia viridissima; assembly: GCA_030279155.1. Classification (NCBI taxonomy): domain Eukaryota; kingdom Viridiplantae; phylum Streptophyta; class Magnoliopsida; order Lamiales; family Oleaceae; genus Forsythia; species Forsythia viridissima. The sequence goes on from CM059040.1 coordinate 25,940,872, forward strand.
AACAAATATGGGTTCCTTAATATATATCTAGATCGTTGGTGAGACCTGGGTTCATTCACTTGTGCGATGGATCCATTGTTATCACAATATAGTGTTATTGGATCAACAATGCTAGGATCTATTCTAAGTTCGGCAATGAACTTCTTGATCCAGGCCGCTTTTTTTGCTGCTTCTGAAGCAGCTAGCTTCTGTAGTTGAATCCACGGTTGTATGGTGTTTGGAACTTTTCCAACTAACCGTACCACCATTTAGAGTAAATACATATTCGAATTGGGATTTGCTATCGTCTTTATCAGACTGAAAGTAGGCATAGGCATATCCTTGAATTCTAAATTCATTTCCTCTATACACCACGAACATGTTTTTAGTACTTATTAATTACTTAAGGATATTCTTGACTGTGATCCAATATTTCTCACCAGGGTTCGCTTGAAACCTGCTTGTGACACTAAAATCATATGAAACATCCGATTGAGTACATAGCATGGCATACATGATAGATCATATTGATGATGCATATGAATCTTATCCATGTATCTCTCTCAATCTGTGTTTTCGGACACATCTCTTTTGAGAGATAGATCCCATGCCCGATGGGACAGAGTCTTCTCTTGGACTCTTCCATACTAAATCTTCTCAAGATTTTGTTTATATACGTAGATTGAGATAGGCCAAGTATTCTTTTAGATTTATCTCTATAGATCTTATCTCGAGAGTATATGATGCCTTTCCCATATCCATCATGGAAAAATTCTTGGATAACCACAATTTTACTGATTTTAGCACGTGGACATCATTTTTTAATAACAGTATGTCCTCTACATACAGAATTAGAAACCCGACTTTACTCTCACTAAACTTCTTATACACACATGGTTCATCTTCATTTTTGATAAAATCAAACATTTTGATTGTCTCATCAAAATGAAGATTCCAGCTCCGAGAGGCTTGCTTTAATCCATATATGGATCTTTGTGGTTTGCATACCTTCTTTGGCTCTGTAGATTCAAAACCTTCGAGTTGTGTCATGTACAATCTTCACTAAGATTTCTGTTAAGGAATTCAATTTTGACATCCATTTACCAGATCTTATAGCCATGGTATGCTACAATAGCAAGCAGAATCTGAATTAATTTAGACATGGCTACTGGTGAGAAGGTTTCGTCAAAGTCAAATTTTTTTCTTTGCTCGTAACCCTTCGCAACCAATCTTGTCTTGTAAGTATGAACATTACCATCCATGTCGACCTTTTTCTTTTAAACAAATTTACAGTCTATAGGTTTTACCCTTTCAGGCAGGTTAACTAATGTGCAAACCTTATTTTCGCATATGGAGTTCATCTTGGATTCTATAGCTTCATGCCATCTCTTTGAGTCAACACTTGACTTTGATTTTGCGTAAGTAGTAGGTTCATCTTCCTCGATTAGTAATATACATTACTAGTAATCAGGAAATCGTATCTTCGAAGAGAACGAATGACCCTGCTCTACTTACGAGAGCTGGCGTGTCCTTGGGAACTTTGGTTTTCCTTTCCCAATCTATACCTCATCAGATGTAAGCTCAACTATTGGTTCATCTAATTGGTCAATTTCATTTATGGTTTCTTGAACCTCTTCAAGATCTACTTTGCTCTCACTGTCTTCTCTAAGATTGAATTCTTTCTTTAAGAAAACAGCATGCTTTGATACGATGACCTTCATCTTAATGGGATTGTAGAAATAGTATCCTACAGTTTCTTTTGAATATCCACAAATAAACATTTATCAGATTTAGCTCATAGCTTGTCTGATTCAACGCGCTTCACATAAGCGTCGCAGTCCCAAACCTTCATGCAGGAAAGATCGGGTCTTTTTTCCTTTCTATAACTCGTATGAAGTTTTATTGACCGATTCAGATGAGACACAATTTAGTGTGTCATATGCAACGTTAAGTGCATATCTCCAAAATGATTTTGGAAGAACTGCGCGGCTCATCATTGGTCGTACCATATCAAGTAAGGCACGATCTTTCCTTTCAGATACACCATTGTGTTGTGGTGTACACAGTGGAGTCCACTGCAAGAAAATCTCACTCTCTTTTAGATGGTCTAAAAACTCACCACTCAAATATTCGCCACCTCGATCGGATCGAAGTGTCTGAATATTTTTCTTAGTTTGTATTTCTACTTCTTGCTTGAATTCTTTGAACTTTTCAAGGGCTTCACGCTTGAATTTTATCAAGTAGATGAAACTATATCTAAAATGGTCATCTTTAGATGTGATAAAGTAAAAAAAAAAAGTCACCTCTAGCATCTGTAGACATTTGTCCATATACATCATTATGTACAAGACTCAAAATATTTGCAACTCTGACTCCCTTTCTAGAAAATGGGGTCTAGGTCATTTTTCCCAACGAGCGTGATTCACATTTATCAAATGATTCATAATCATTTGAATCCAAGTATACATCTTTATGTAACTTGGTGATGCATTTTTCATTTATATGACCAAGTATGTAATACCAAAGATATGAGTTGTTAGTTTTATCTCTTTTATGCATTGCAGTTCATCTTCTAATGCCATTTGTCTCCACAGTGAAAATACAGATCATCAGACTAGGATTTGTCTTTGTCTGCTTTAACTGTTTTTCAACAGATTTGGCATTCTTGGGTCCTTTATGAAATATCCTTTTATATTTTTTCTTAGTGCCCTTAGAGGTGTCAATTACCAAAATTTTCCCATTTCCTGTGTTTATATTGGACTTGACAGTTTTCAGCATATTCAACAGCTCAGGCAGGGTATATTGAATCTTATTAATGTTGAAGTTCATAATAAATTTCGAAAAGCTACTAGGCAGGGATTGAAGAATTGAGTCAACACTCAGATCGTGGTCCACAATAAAACTCAATTGGTTTAATTTTTCAATATAACCAATTTTCTTTAATACATAAGTACTGACTGAAGATCTTTTTACCATCATACCTTTGAATAACCTTTTGGATGTCTCATACCATTTAGTCCGCGACTGTTCATCATTTAACTCCTTGAAATGATATATTGGTGCAGACATCCATACCCTCATCCTGCTTTTCTAACTCAGGTGATATATTGCAAGCATCACATGTTGTAGTGTTACTGTCATCACTATGTTTATTGTAAGCCTGCACGTTCTCCAGTGTAGTCTTTTCAGTTGGAGCTTTCGGCATTGAATGCTCAATGATATAACCAATTTTTCTTTTTCATGCTTGAGAATAATTCTCAGATTGTAGTGTCAGTCCAGAAAATTTGGTCTGATATATTTGTTGGCATCCAATATTCCTCTCAAACTCATATGATTACTCATGATTCAACAATTAAATAACACGATAGAACAATTAATTAAATACAGAAAATTAATTTAACATGGACTTATATTAAATTAATTATACTCCCACTGTTTAAATTGAATTAATAACCCTTAAACATTAATCAATAGAACCAGTGGGAATCCCATTAGTTAGGATTCCTTTTATTTTAATACAACCTTGAGTGACTCAACACCCCCTAATAAAATATCTATGTAGATACTGCTATCAATCACATATCTATGTGACTTCTAGATCATCAAGTAGACAACTTATTGTCACACACATCTTATGTGTTTACTTGATGGTGTCCCTAAAATTTTATTTCTTTGAGCGACTTACCAAAAAATAAAATTCTAATTAAATTCGACCTATTATTTAGAAATATCGAATGTTTCATAGTGATAAACATATCTACGAGTGAGCAGTCTTGAAAGACTCAACAAACTGACATCGATAATAGACTTTAGTTTTTTAACATAACAATGGAAGACACGTTAAATTAACCATTTAATATGAATTTAATATTTTGATAAATAGAGGTTTGTCTCATCACATTTATGTATATTAAATAACATCCAACATGCAATCAATCATATATATTAATAATTGTGGACGATTATGGAATTTATCTATTTAGTATTATTGAACCAAAAGAAAGACTAGTTGGTCAATTCCTAGGAAATGCTGCATTCGATCACCGAATGTTAAATACAATCATCTACATCTCTTGCTACAACCTGTATCTTATACTAATTGCTTCCTTGTGGTCCAACTACAACTTATATCCTATACTAGTTGGCATGCAGGCCCAGATTAAATAAAGAGCGCAAAACCAATTAAATAAACAATAGGCTCGCAGTCCCATTAAATTAAATAACACACTCCAAGCTCAACCAACAATCAACAGGAATAAATTAACCATATAACCAATCACATGGGTTGAGTTCACAATCATCCATTAAACATCCATTTTAATACCTAATATTAGAAATATATTAATTTATAAATTTGCAGCGTTGACAGTGTATATCTAAACCTTTTAGACATTTCATAATGAACTAGACAGAGTTAAATTATTAATCTAATTAATTAATTAATTTTCAACAATAAAATTAATCAATTAATTTTATTAATAAAGGGGATATTTCAAAAATTATTTTTATCTCCCAATTAAAGTCATACCCTAAATTGAGGTTAAAAATAGTATAGGGTCAAAATTATAATTTTATAAAATAATAAGTTAAAGTTTAATCCGATCAGAAATTCAAAATATGGTTTAAAAAAGATTTTAGTTAATTTTGAATATTGGACCAGCATTAAAAAATTAATACTTACAAATTTTCTAAATAAATTAAAATTGCATTTAAGACCCTTTTTTCCTTTTTTTAAATTTGAGGACTTCATGTACAAATTGCACAGAAGGACCTTTTTATAATTTTAAAACAGTGGGTCCTTTTAATGCAATTTCTGAAATTACATCGACCATTTTGATACTTTTGAAAATAGGGGGCTTCCCATACAATTTCCAACATTGCATGGGAGCCCCAGTCTAAAAAAACATATACCAATCTCAGGGGTTCTTTTATTGGTGTCGGGTGTGGCCTACTAGGCGGTGGTCACACCGGTGTCAAACACCGGCGACTGCCGTCGCTTTAACATCGAACAACAGACACCGCTGCTAATAGCAGCGACGTTGGGCCGCCGTGAAGTCAGCGACTGCTACCGCTGAATTCACGGCAGCGTCCGCGGCCTTCCAAAGGCAGTGGACCGTCCTTACTAAAATCTTATTCAGACAGTAATACCCCAAATTTTTTTATGTTAGATTTTTCATTTATGACCTTTAGTTATGCTTTGAATATTAGGTGCTATTAAATTTCTAACGTTAGTTTGGTAAAAATTTTGGGTGACTAAAGACCTAAAAATTTATATGTCAATATTAGGCTCGTTTCAAAGCTTGTATTAAATAACGTATAATTAGCTAAAAAAAAAAAGATTATTCGATTAAGGTAGATCCTAAATATGGTCGTCAAAGTAAATTCATAAGAAAATTAATTATGGTCATTATATATTATAACCAGTAAGTTAATGATTTTGGTTTCTTTATAATTAATAAAGTTATATATATGGGTATCAGATTAAGCGGTGGTGGCTAAGCATTCACATTTTTTTCAAAAATTCAAAAGATAATGGGGTGTTATCTTTGCTATTTTCAACCCGTTTTTAATTTTCTGTTTTTGAAAATAGTGAAAACGTGTTTACTTATCTATTTCTGAAAATGCATTTTCCAAAACACTCAGAAAAATTACAAAGTGGAAAATGATGATTTTATCATTTTCCGCGTTTTCTTCACAAAATGCGGCTCATTTCTAAAACGGCCAAAACGCGCGTTTTGGGTGTGTGGTCTGTGTTTCGAATCACAATGACTGCCTTATTTTTAACATTTGCCCAGCCTTAAGTCTGGGCGTTCGCCCAGCCTCAACTGTTGGCAAGATATGCCAAATTATTGTACTGGACGAATGTCCAGATTTGTACTAGGCGTTCGCCCAGTACAAAAATTTCATCAATTTCTTTTTTTGAAATTCTAGTGACGTTTTATTACGTTTTGGCATCTTTTGGCTTGGTTTGACATCTATTCGTATATTAGAGTTGATAATCTATAAATATAATTGTTAAGGTATTGAATAATCAATAATTGTTTGAATAAAATATTATAAAAACATTCTCTATTTTCGAGTTTTCTATTTTGAGAAATAATTTTAGAAAATTCTAAAAAGAACGTATTTTCATCAATCTAAAATAGACACTCAAAACACAAAACTGAAAATGAATTCAAAACTCAAAACGAAAAACTGAAATGTAAAGAGAACACCACTTATGTTTTTCAGTGGATAAGTCGGTGGATGTGAATTCCTTATCCCAATCACCAATGTTTCTATTGTATATAAAGGCCCTGCCCTTATAAATTTCACCTACCTTGCAAGGAAAATCACAAGTAAGAAAGTTGGTTCGTAAAGGCTTTTCATATTTTCAAGTATGTAGTTTCAAATTATTAAGGTAAGACACTGTCTAATGCTCAAGTGATATAATTTTCATGTTAATATCTTAAGCTTAAGTTTTGCATGCAAACCATAATATGGAAATTTGGTGGACAGGTCCACCGAGTTAGATATCTATGTACATGCCTTAGGACAAGTCCTAAAGGTACCGGCAAGCCGGAATATGAAAGTATGTGTTTAAATTTCTTTTCTTTCGCTTTGATGTTAACATGTTAAATCCGAGCTTTGATTACTTTTTATATTCATACTATTCATATTAACTTTTCACGTGATCGCTAGGTTGGCTGGAGTTGGTCGAGGTGCTCAACGTTACAAAAGTTTCTTTTTGTAAGTTTTTTCGGAGTGAGTTGCTCAATAGGTAAATGTGTGTAGTGTAAAATATATATGTTTATGGATGATAAAAATGTTAAGTTTGTACTCTGAAAGTAAGTTTTATTTGTATCTTTTGTTTTCTTACACTTTAGGATGGTGGTTTAGATTTTTTTTTTTGTTAATGAACCTAAGAAATCCTCCAACTTCCAAATACCATCACGGACTCCACAAAAAATTGTTTAAGACTCTAAAAATATGTCTACGTCTGTATTTGAGTTTTCTTTACGTAACTATAAAGACCTCTTGATTTGACGTGTGTAGCATGAGATATAAATAGTTTAGTGTCAGGGTGTCGAACAGAAATTTTGGAAATGTCTAGTATGACCATATCACGGTTTTAATTCATTCGTCTCTAAGGGATGATTTTAGAAAATGTTTATAATTTATTAGATAAAAATGGTTTTTAATATATTTCTAACCCCATAAATTTCATGGAAAACGAATTTGAAATGTATTTTACAAAAATCGTTAAAGTGACTGTACCAAACAGTAGTAACTGCATTTGTTCTATGTATTTGGGGCGAAATTTCAAGACTTTATATCTGTTTTCTTGTCATAAAATTTTACAGAGAAGTTGTGTAAGGAATTATCTTTCATTGGGTACTATATTTACTATTTTCTAATGTTTAAAATTTTATACATATTATTTTGTCAGTAAGGCGCAAATTGAATGTGTTAGCTGCGAAGCATCTTCTAAAATTTATTACAAATAGGTCGTGCGCCTATAAACTTTCAAATTTGGCATATCATTAGAATATTAGTCAATAGTGCCTCCCTCAAAATTTTGTGACTCTATGATACCATTTAGGTATCAAACGAATTTATTTTTTAATTTGTGAAAATCATTTATAATTTTGAATCTTGATTTTATGTGGCTCTTGACACTCAAAGGTTAAGTTTCGAGACGTCACAACATGGTATTAGAGCTAGTTTACTTTTCTGTAGACTTCTTATATAGTTCTATTCGAATGATATGTTCTAAATTGTTATACAAAATAATTTCATCGTTTTAAGTCTAGATCCAACATCGTCGAGCAAGCTAGTAACCAGCTTTCAACTGGCGATCTAGGTAAATAGTAAGGTGAATATTCAAAATATAAGAATTCTTTTATTTTTACATTACACATTGCTTATCCATTGTTATTATTTATTATATGAATATGAAAATATTTTGAACCAAGTTATGTTTAAATTCATGAAGTTTAGTTCTGTTTATCATTAACGTGCATTATGGTAATCAATGTATTTTTTACAGACAAATAGTGTGACATAATTAATTTCTTATCCTAGATATGACACCAACGATTAGAACCCCAATCAATATAAGATGCCTGTTGAGGATGTCCGAATAGTCCTAGGCTACAAAGATGTGTTTCCTTGAAGATCTTCTAGGATTACCGCCAGATAGGCAAGTTGAATTCACCATTGATGACATCTTGATCTACTCGAGAAGTGAGGAGGATCATAAGACACATCTCGAGACTGTATTAAAGACTTTAAGAAGAGAGAAATTGTATGCCAAATTCAAGAAGTGTAAATTTTGGTTAGATCGAGTAGGTTTTCTAGGGCATATAATCACAGCCCAAGGAATAGAAGTAGATCCAGCTAAAGTGGAAGCAGTGACTAATTGACCCAGGCCAACCAATGTTGGAGAAATACACAGCTTCTTAGGGTTGGCAGGCTACTACAGGGAGTTTATTGAGAGATTTACTAAAATAGCAGGACCCTTGACTTAGTTGACTCGTAAGAAAATGAAATTCTAGTGGACAGAAAATGTGAACAGAGCTTTCAAAAACTGAAGCAAAGATTGATCACAACTCTAGTGTTGACGATATCGGATGGTCTAGAAGGATTCGTCATTTACAGCGATGCTTCTAAATAAGGCTTAGGTTGTGTCTTAATACAAAAAGGAAAAGTGATAGCATACATCTCTAGACAGTTGAAACAATATGAGTAGAATTATCCAACGCATGATCTAGAGCTAGGTACAATAGTTCATGTCCTGAAGATATGGCGTCATTATCTATATGGATGTAAGTGTGATATTTATACCGAGCATAAGAGTCTGAAGTACTTTTTTACCCAAAATGAGCTAAACATGAGGTAGAGAATGTGGTTATAATTGGTGAAGGATTATCATTGCATTATCCACTACCACCCTCGTAAGGCTAATGTAGTAGCAGATGCTCTTAGGAGAAAGACGATGGGACAATTAGCAGCACTACCTACAATGTAGAACCAATTGTTGAGGGACTTTGAGAATTCAAGTCTAGAAGTAATTACTCCACCGTCTCAAACTATCACTGGGGTAGCGGTCTTAATGATTCAATCTACACTTAGAGATCGAATCATAATAGCACAAGATAATGATTCGTTCCTACGTAAGATCAAATCAGATGTTGGTACTAGCAAGCGAAGAGATTTTGAGTAAAGTACAGACAAGGCCTTACTATTTAAAGAAAGAGTATGTGTACCAAAAGATGAAGTACTAAGAAGCGAGATCCTCGAAGAAACACACTCTACTCCATATATCGCTCACCTAGGAGGTACGAAAATATATCAGGATTTGAAGAATACCTTTTGGTGGAGAAATATGAAAAGAAGTATAGGTCTATTTGTAAAGAAGTGTATGACATGTCAACAAGTGAAAGCTGAACATCAGAGACCATCGGGGTTATTAGAACCACTAGAAATTCCCGAATGGAAGTGGGAACATGTAACTATGGATTTGTTACGGGTTTTCCACGGTTAGCTAGGAGAAACGATGCTATATGGGTTATAGTTGACCGACTAACAAAGTTAGCTCATTTTCTACCAATAAGGATGAATTTCAGTATGGACCAATATGTACATCTATACATTAGAGAAGTCATTAGTCTACATGTAATCCGAGTTTCTATTATATCTGATACAGATCCAAGATTTACCTCCCAGTTTTGGAAAAGTTTGCAAGGAGCTATGGGAACAAAGTTAAATTTCAGTACAGCTTTTCACCCTCATACAGATGAACAGTTAAAAAGGACTATACAGGTTTTGGAGGATATGCTTCGAGCGTGCGTCCTAGATTTGGGAGGTAGTTGAGAAAACTACCTATCTTTAGTAGAATTTTCCTATAACAATAGCTATCAAGCTGTGATAGGAATGACACCCTATGAAGCTCTATATGGAAGGAGTTGTAGAACTCCTATCTATTGGGACAAATTTGGTGAGCGAAGAGTTTTAGGGCAAGAAATCATTGAGCAGACAGTTAAAGTTATTGATAAAATAAGAGCTCAAATAAAGTCAGCCCAGGACAGACATAAAAGTTACGCAGATAAAAGGAGAAATGATATAAAATTCAATATTGGTAGTAAGGTTTTCTTAAAAGTAACACCCATGAAAGGTGTTTTCCGCTTTGGAAAGAAAGGAAAACTTCAGCCAAGGTTGATAGGTCCTTTTGAAATTCTGGAGAAAATAGAAAATATGTCTTATCTATTAGCTCTACTGCCCGAATTGTCATCTATTCATGATGTGTTCCACGTCTCAATGCTTCAGCAATATGTATCAGATCCGAGTCATATGTGATAAGCGTCGATTTACGCTTATCTGTAGTATCAAAAGTGGATAATTGTATGTACTCTTAAGTGAATATTTACTTAATTGTGTGTTGATTTGATTATTTTAGGTTGAAACCCGAGTTCGAATGGAATTGGAGAGAAACAAAGCAAAATAGGCAAAGAAGGACTGAAAATGCACAAAGACTTGAAAAAGAGGACCAACTTGCAAACATTCAAAAGTTGAAGGACTTGGACTTCAAATAAAAGAGGACTAAATTGAAATGAAAGAAGAAAAAGACTAAAATGTAGAATATTCAAAAGTAGAAGGACCTCAAGTGCAATTTGTGGTGTCTGTGAACCGCGATTTGCTAGCTACGGTCCAACTGCGATTTGCTAAAAGCGCCCAACCGCAGCCCACGTGGTTGAATTTTTGAGGTTTCCTAAATACAAACTAGGGGCGTTTTAGTCCTTTTTGAATTAAAAACAAGTCAGATAGGATTGGAACTATATAAAGACCGAACCTAGGTCAAAAGAAGATTGTTGAATCATTGAAAAAGAGACGAAGAACGACGGCGAGATTGAAGATTGGAACATGAAGACAAAAAATTCTTGGTGCAAGATATTCAACGTCTTCTCCTCTTTTATTAAAGATCCGGTTATGTATTCAAATATTTTCATCCTGTCTTTCTACTGAATTATGAGTAACTAAATTTAAAATTTGGATGAATGATGTAGCCTAGTTCTAATTCTTTAATTTCAACTCTCAAGTTTTAAATTATGTTGATGTTGTAATCTGCACTATCTATGTGTCAACAGATCTCTAGTCAATCTTTCGCTAACCTGTATGTTACCTGCACACTAGGACGATCGTTAGACACCAAGATCACCAGAGAAAAAAGGTCTGACGATTGTTGGTACTCTGACGATCAAGTCAACTGCCAGTATATGGAATAATATACGAGAAACGAAAACAATTGGGAAAGTGAGGGACAAACAGGCAGATATTTGAGTAGAGTCTTTGGGTGAGAATAATGCGTACCTTAGAACAATCAGCGATGTTGTATATATAGCCTCATAGTTGCAATTGATTTAGGAAAATAATCAATTAAATATGTGATTGGATCTTCCTTCCTTATAAGATAAGGGTAATTGGCTGTCTAGGCAATCTTCCAAATTCTATCCCTTATTTAAGTTGATTCTCCTTATCACGTTGTCTAATCTTTAGGAGATTGTTATTTGGTTTCCTTGTGAGAATCCGTGTGCCAATCAAATGCAATCTTTCTTTAAACATATCTCTGGTTATTCTGGAATACCGTGCTACCTGCTAATTACAATGGATACGAAGCTCGACGAAACTCCCTGAGTCGGCCATGAGTGTCGAGGCTCTTCATGGGCTTCGCTATACTTTGATTGAGGAATGCTAATATATTGCTGGGCCTTAAACTTATCCACGAGGCCCTCGCTAGATATCTGAGGCCTTTATGAATCTGAAATGCCCTCACTGGGCCTGTAAGGCCTTAGTAAGGCCTAACTTGGACTTATACGGGGCCTTTAATGGGCCTTTGCTGACGTGGAGGCCTTACCAAAATCTGGTGGTAACAATAGTCCCCCAAGTCCAAGCTTATTATTTATGGTAGGCGTGGGACTTTGTAAAAAGAATTCTGATGAAAGCGAATTCCATGGTAGGTCTTCGCAGATGCACATTTACTTACTCGTACACTTTTGAATTACTTACTCAGTACAGTCTCCTAAGCCCGAAGCCTATTATTTATAACGGGTGAGGGCTTTGATTGGTTTGGCATCAAGCGACGTGTCCGTGGTTGGTGTGATTCCGTCCAAGCTGTCAATCAAAGTTGTCATAGTGGTCAGGTAATCATGGGTGAGAGAGTCTGCGCCATAAATGTTGTTGGCGCGTGATGGACAATTGGGGGTCCACGTAGAGTGTGTCATTTTGTTTCATTGAATGCCTAGGGTTCTGTTTTCCCGCCTATTGCCTTTCTTTGGACACCGTCCATTGGATGGACAGCTCAGATGATGTGTTTTAAATTGGACAGCGGGGATTGAGGGGACTTAATCTATATAAGTCATTCTTTTCATTTATCTTCTTCTTGCTTCTACGTGTATCTCAAACTTTGCAGAGTATTCTGGCAATAACCAAGAAAGTACAAGGCATTTCTAGTGGCTGTAGGATTTAACTATATTCTTGAGGTAAATACTACAAGGGTTGCTGTGCTTTATTTCATATACCACACTTGTTTTTTTACAATTTCTTGGTCTGGATGCCGTGTTCAGCCAATCTTTCCGACGATTGTGGGTATATTTTCTTTTTGAACCGAGAGAAGTTGTGATGCCGTCTGAACACGATGATTCTCAAAATCAATCGTCTGTTGGGACAAATCCTAATATTATGGGTAAAACTTCTTCTTCAAGTTCGTTGTCTCCTTCGAACGATGGGCAAGAAGAAGCTGATCAGGGATTCTCCCAGCATCCACGAGTGGGAGGGATAAGAACCCAAATGCGTCGTCGAAGCGAAGGCGGGTAAAAAACAACGTGGTATTGGAATCCCTAAGATGAGAGAATCATTAGATAAAATGGATGAGGAGCTTAAGCGTTTGGCCACTGAGGCCTCTATGGCTCATTCGAGGATCAAGGAGGCCAAGTTGGAAGATATCATACTGTCTTATGACATTTCCACTTATGTGGAGCTCAGGACCCCTAGTCCCAAGGAACGTGTAGACGACCTTCTTGAGGGTTTCGTCACAATTTATGAACCGACGATGCAACAAGGTCTTCGCCTGCCTATGCATCATATTTTTTGTGGAGGATTGCTGAGGCTGATAGAGACTTAATCCCCAGAGAATTTGAATCAATTTATCGACCCTGTCGGTCTGTGGGTTGGTTTAATATTTCTTCTCGGTCGGGCCAAAGATGGAGGATGGTGACTGATAGTCCCAACAAAGTGCATAACTAGAAGGAGAGATTTATCTTCGTCAGAGGGGACTGGGAGTTTACACTGGAGGATCTTCTCCCAAATGTGTCCATTTCCCGCCAATTTGGAGAACTTGGTATATCTTACTGTCTTGTACGATTTTTTGATCATTGTCCCTGACTTAATGCTTCGTTTATCCTTGCAGATTGTGGAGAAGCCGTCCATTCCAAAGAGGGATCAATATGACTTGAGACTGAAGTGGGATAAGGTTCGAGTGCTCGACAACAACTTTAGGAGCCTCAGCAATCTGCTCAAGGACGATGACTTACTGATTCACTATGGACTAATGGATAAGCCTTGTCTATTGAATTACGTGGGATTTGTCTTAATAGGCATTCGTAACACCTTATGTCTTGGTTATTGCGTTAGCAGTATTTAGATTCAAGAGTGTCCCTTCATTTCACCTTGCACGGCTTGCGAGTGGGGCTAGCTGTTCGGCCCAGACGTCCTCGTATGAGGTGTCGTCGTTGCAGAAGGTACATGATACAGTGCCATTGAGGAGGATTTATACTCTGGCCCCCGCTGCTCAAGTTCCAGATCAGATTACTCCTCCTCTGCCCCTGTCCCTGCCCCTGCCCCTGCCTCTGCCTCTGCCTCCATCTCTGCCTCCTGCCTTTTACCTTTCCGGCCCCTGTGCTCCTGAAAGATAAAGGGAAGAGGGTCGTAGAGGGTGCGGATAAAGCTACCGCCAGAAGAGGAAGGCTTTTGGGGCTGTGGAAGGGCTTATGAAGGATGCCTGCAAGACTAGGTAGGTTGAGGAACGTCGCCAGGCTTTGCCAAACCCTATTGGAGGATTGGAGATGCTAGGAATTCTTTCGCCTCTTCTGGTCAGGAGGGTCGTATCCACGTTACTCATTGCCGTTGTGAGTTAGATCCTTTCGTGATAGAATTTCTCCCAGCCCATTCCGCAATAATGGTAGTGAGTGTTCATAAGTATTGGACTCAGAAATAAGAGAAAGCTACCTAGGAAGCTACTATGCATGAACACCTGCAACTGGCAGAGATGAATTTAATCTGGAGATTGGTTTTAACCAAGGAACTGTACAGCACCTCGAGGGCTTCGACGGCAAGTTCATCGAGGAAAAGGCCAAGTCGAAGAAGTTATCCGAGGATCTGAAGGAGATGAGCATTGAGAAAGTACAATTGGAATCAAATAAGAGGCCGACAAGAAGGCCAAATATGAAATTGAGCTGAAGGACGCAAATGAGATTTTGAAGTAGGCCCAGGATCAGAAGTGGGCTGCCGAGGCCTCCTAGGAAGCATGCGGAGGAAGCCTAAAAGTTGGTTGAGGATAGGGCCTTCGCAGCTGAAGTTGTTGTTGCCACTGCCAACCGCAACTTGGAGGCTGTAGTTGCTGAGAAGGATAAGCTTATGGTCGAAGCTAGAAAAGAGATGGAGAGGAACGGAGCGTGTGGATGTCGAGGCCTGAGTGGTTATGGCATACCAGGACGGGTTTGAGGACACTCCTGAGTACAAGGATCTCGCCGATCGCTTTATGACGGCAGGCGGAGAGCAGCTGATTGATAGGATTGCAGAGACTCACCTGGAGTGGGGTATCTCCTTTCTCCGGTATACCCTGACGAGGTCCCTACCTCAGAGGTCCCTGCAGCCGTCGAAATTCTCTCGCATGCCGGAGATCAGGACGAGGTCGAAGCCCAAACCATTACTCCAGTTACAGAAGAAGACCCTCATTGGGCCGACCCTAAAGAGGCGTCGGGGCAGTAAGACTTGTAATTTACTCTTCCTTGTTTTGTATCCGTTCTAGCATTATCAGTCAAATTTACTTCTTGCCATTTTCCTTTGCATGGATTTATGTATTATCAGTAGAGTTTCTTACTTGTAACGATGCCTTGCTATCGAAGATGATATCTTTAAAAGAATAACTCATACACAATCATCTTTTTTGTTGGACACGAGACGTTGGATCTGAAATTGAGGAGTCATTCTTCCAAGTATTAATGGCGCAGCCTTTTTCATTGGATCTGAAAGGTCAATGTTATTAATGAAAGGGAAAATAGAATGGCGGGCGTGACATATGGCGTTCCGGCTGCCTCTTTAAATGGCAATTCATTAATAACCACGGTTAATGCTTTGCGTTTCCCATGTAGCCATGTTTTGCGTTTCCCACGCCACTCCGATAAAAACACCAAGGGTCTTTCATTTTATCTCCCACACGTCTATAACTTATGTGAATCTAGTTTACTAAAACCAATGGCAGTCTCTTCTCCCAGCAAAAGATGCAAAGGGGGCTCTCTTGCCACTTGTCTAATTGGTTCCAGTATTCGACTTAAGTGTCTCATGAGGGAAGGGATTGAAAATCAAGGTTTAGAGGACCAAGTTTGCTCGTACAAGTATCCCGATTATACTTCATATCAGTGGGGTGTGTTGAATACTGTGGAGGGAGTTGGGTGATGTCAAATTTTAATTAACTCGCAAGTGTACGAATCTATTGGAATATAGATAAGTAGTAACGAGGTCGATCCCACAGAGACTGCTATGGAGAAAGTATAATTTAATCCTAATTAACTATTATTCTAGGCTAGTTGAGTCGAAAAGATTTTTGTTGAAATTATTGAATTTAAAGAATAACTAATTATGCTAAAACAATTAAATTGAAGAATCAAGTTGTGTAAAACACTAAGGTTTCAGAATCCACCATTGTTTAACTTAACAATTATCCAATTATTGGTTAATTCCCAAAAACACACGACAACACGAAATCAATCTATTGTCGTCCCTAAAGATTTATCAATTAAGTCTAGAAGAAGAAAATCTAATTTAGGCTCCCCTTTTGCTTCTAACATAAATTACTTAAGCATTTTTCATATTAAATTCCATTGAAAGAAGACAAAGAATCAAAGATTACCCAAGCATTCTATGTATCCCAATACGAATAAAAGATGATGAAAAATCAAAAGAAATTAATAGAACCTATTTAAGCATCAAGCATGGATTAATTAAATCAATTTCTAACTATCAAAAATACATGATATTTAAGATGAAAGAAATTTTATCTAATTAATATGATCAAGAACGAACCATGAACGTTAAAGCTCGAAAAAGGAATTAAACAAATGACAAAATAATCACTTAATCAAAACAAGGTTTCATTGTCTACCTTGGCTAAAGAAAATTAGAAGAACATAATTAAATTAAAAATACAAGAATTGATAGAACCCGGCATGGATTGAAGGAGAAGAAATCTTCAAAAACTCTTGATCGTCAATCAGTTGTCTTCTCTTGTTTTTTTCTGTCTTCTCCAAGTTCGGCTCCCAAAAATCCTCCTCCCTGATATGAGAATATCACTCATATTTATACTACCCTAATTGTGCCCTAAAATATCCCAAAAGATTACAAAATTCGTGGGCCAAGAGTTACCTAAAGAAATTAGACCTAAAAAAAGGAAATAAAAATCGCAGCAAAAAATTACCCTTGGCGATCGCCCAGGCAGGCATGTTTGGTCTCTGCTTCTGGTTGGCCACACTGGGCGCTCGCCCAGCTTGTTGTTTTTCCCTTTTTGCGATTTGGTTCTTTTAGGTTTCAACAGCCACCAGTTTGGTCCTCCAACTTTAGATCTTGATCATTTCAGTTCTCTATCTTTTCATAACATCCCATTTGGTCATTCAACTTTACATAATCTCCAGTTTGGTCCCTCAACTTTGGGTTGAGTGCAATTGAGTCCCCGAACTTATGAGATATCTTCTAATTTATTGCTATTTTCGCTAAATCTTCTCCAATTGTTCCCAAACGCGTCCAGAACTGAAATAGAACAATAATAAACTAGATTAAGCAGAAAAACAACTATATGACGGCATAAATGATTAATTCAAAGGCTAAAATAAGTACATAAAACGCACTTATCAAACACCCCAAACTAAACCTTTGTTCGTCCTCGAACAAAAACAAAACTAAAATATAAATTTAAACTAAGCTAATAGAATCAATGGAAAATTAGTCAATGTTAAATTTCTTACCATATGCCTCAATGTTGAAAATAAAGCAACACTGTTAGAAGGATATTAAACAACAACACAAAAATTTTCACTTATCCGATGCTCGACCTTTGTGAGTGTGTGAATAGCCAAAAATTAAACTTATACATGTATTAGACCATGACCAATATTGTGTTGTTGATATTTTTACAATCCCGAACCCTTTGTAGTCATTTATTCCTTACACCTCTCGTAAATTATCACACTTCTAATGCTTTTCTCTCTAATCCTGAGGTGTTCTAGCGAAATTGGTTCTTATTGATCATCACAATGCTTTTTTCAACTAAAGTGGTAAAAATCAGAACTTGTATTCTTAGAATTAGGATGGTGAGTGATTTCTAAATTATCATCTTCAGTCTCTCTTAGGTTCTAACCTAGCAATCCTTACTGAGCACTTCTACTTCTTTTTTTTTTTATTATTATGCTACTCATGTTAACAGTCTTACATCCTATGCAATACTTCTCTTTCACTAGCTTTCTATGTAACCCTTGTAACGAGCTTTGGTTCGATGACTCCCAAGTCAAATGACCATAGGGCACCAAATTTTGAAATACCCTAACAGACTTAATTTCTCGAGTCCCATAGGCTAATAGAGAAGTGAAGATGTAAATATATATTTATTTTTATTTTTTTGCTTTTTTTTCTCTTTTTTTATATATATATGACTCATGTAGCGAGCTTTGGGCCGATGACTTCCAAGTCAGATGACCATAGGGCACCAGATTTTAAGATACCCTAACAGGCTTAATTGCTCGAGTCAGATATTTTATTTTATTTTATTTTATCAGCAATGAGTAGTGCTCAGTTTAGATTCCTTGACTATAACCTATTCAACCAAAGATGAGACCCAGAAAATCCAAACCATCAAAATTCTCAGGACACAAGTAGTAACTTTAACACCCCCAAACTGTTCTCAAAACAGTTTGGTCACTAGTTTAAGGATGTAGGAACGAAATTTTTTTTATAATGATACTCAGTCAATAATATCAACTTATACACTCAAGTCATGTTTCTAATAAATGATAAGTCAATAGTGGCTATGTGCTTCCTTAATCAGGTCTAACATGGATATGTATTCAGATAAAAGAACAAGTTCAAGTGTTGTCTAATATTCTACTAGAAATGTGCTCAATTTTGAACAGATATCATCATTGGCGGTAGGATATTCAACAGTAACTGGACAATTAAACTAATTTTTTTTTCTTTTTTGTTTAACAATATAAAATTATTTCAGTTATACAGACCAGAATGATACGCAAATTTAGAAGCAATGAAGTATCCTGATACTTTTTAACCCACTCCCAAACTAAAACATTACATTGTCCCCAATGCAATAGTAAAATAAAGCACATAAAGGAGGAAAAAGATCATGTACTCCCCAGACGTGGAGAAGATGGATCTGGCTGGTTGAAGGTCCGGTTGAAGTGGACTCAGCTGTAGTACTGGGACCCTTAGTCAAAAGAAGGTTGCCTAGATATAAGCCAAGCGGCTCGCAAAGTGGGACATCCTGCACTTGACATGGTGAGACCTAATAAGTGCAATAAAATAAAACTAATAAATTATTTAAACTATCTAAAACTACTACATATAAAGCAAGTAAATAAAAGGGTTAGAGAATGGGTTGCCTCCCATTAAGCGCTTATTTATAGTCCTTAGCTTGACTTGTTGTCTGGTTTCCTTACGGCACTCTGAATAGTGCTTTGGAGGACCTGCTTTGCTTGCACCTATTGACTTTGGCACTCGTTGGAAGTGGCTCAATTGTCTATTTCCATTTAGTTGTACCCATGACAGGTGCTGATCCAAGCAAAACATTCACTTATTCTATACCACTATCAACATCAAAATAAGAACCCAAATGAGTTAAGCACATGTTTAACACATCATCACAATTAGTATAAGCAAAACAATCATCATCTAATGCTTCTATCATGTCCACATCAGAAACATCTTCATTATCATGTGGTAGCTTGTTGACATTAAAAATATTCAATTCTACTGTCATGTTGCCAAAGGATAGCTGCATAACTCCATTCGTGCAATTAATAATAGCATTAGATGTTGCCAGAAAAGGACGACCAAAAATCACAGAAATATGTTTTGTAGAGTCTCGTACTGGTTGAGTATCAAGTACAATAAAATCAACAGAAAAATAAAACTTGTCAACCTGTATCAAAACATCCTCTACAATTCCTCGGGGTACTTTCACAAATCTATCAGCAAGTTATAAAATCACAGAGGTTGGTTTTAACTTGCCTAGTCCAAGTTGCATATACACAGAATAAGGAAGAAGATTAACACTAGCTCCTAAATCTAGCAAAGCTTTCTCAATTTTATGGTTTCCTAAGATGCATGAGATAGTAGGACAACCTGGATCTTTAAATTTTGGAGGAGTGTTGTTTTGAATTATAGAGCTAACATGTTCAGTTAAAAATGCCTTTTTGCGCATATGTAGTTGTCTCTTTGTCGTACATAAATCCCTCAAGAATTTAGCATAAGCAGGTACTTGCTTAATAGCGTCAAGTAAAGGAATATTTATATTTACCTGCTTGAAGATTTCCATCATATCATTGATAGAATTACCTTGCTTTACCTTTGTGAGCCTCTGAGGAAATGGGGCTTTTGGAATGTAAGATGGCTCATTGTCCTCTTTGGGAGCTTCTTGGATTGAATCATCAGTTGGGACAATACCTGGAGAAAGTGATTGAGATGTGTTTTGCCCTGAGATATCCACTTTGTTGTCAAACAGTTTGACACGTCTCAAAGTCATGATGGAGTTAGCCTCTTCCTGTTGCACTCCTTTAGGATTAGGAAATGGCTGACTAGGAAACTTTCCTTTCTCAATGGTTGTTGCCAACTGTTGGACTGATGAGGCCAGTTGTCCCATCATGTTCTCTAGATTGGAGATGGATTGTGCCTGTGAGTTCTGGCTAGCGCGTACTTCATTCTTAAACTCAGTAATTGTGTGGTTCTGGTGTTCTAGCGCAGCTTGTGTAGCTTTTGACAATTTTTGAATTGCCTCCTCCCATGGTTTTGGCTGTGAATAATTGTGATTGAATTGTTGAGTAGCCTGTTGGGGGGCTTGACCTACTGTATTATCCTGTTGAACACCCTGTGACCAAGAAAAATTGGGGTGGTCCTTCCAACCTGGGTTATATGTGTTGGAGTAAGGATTGTAAGGAGGTTTCCTCATCATGTTGAGGGGCATTCACTTGATCAGCACATGCATCTGGCTCAGTAGAACTGTTGGCTGTCAATGAAGTCAACTTGCGAGAAATGTCTTCTATCATGCATTTGACCTCTTTGATTTCTGAGCTAGGTTCATTGCTTCGAATCTCATAAATTCCTCTTTTCTTTGGTTCAGTTCTAGAAGATCGACTCTGCTGTTGTGAATTGTCAGCCTGCTTTTGTAAGAAACTCCAAATTTCTGTAGCATTTTTAGACATAAGCTCTCCACCACTCGTTGCCATCAACTACTCTTGAATATGTGATAGTAGACCCTCCAAAAAATATTGGCATAAGTGCCATTTTTCATAACCGTGATGCAGACATTTCATAAGGAGCCCATTGAATCTCTCCCAAGTTTCATAGAATGGTTCCTCGTCTCTCTGCACAAACTCTGAAATTTCCCTACGAATAGCATTAGTTTTGTGAACAGTAAAGTATTTATTCAAAAATTTAGCAACCATTTGTTCCCAAGAAGTAATACTATTAGCAGGTAACGTATTAAATTATGATCTAGATCTATCTTTCAGAGAAAATGAAAACAGACGGAGTTTAACATTATCAGGAGAAACATTCTCATATTTAAATGTCTCACATACAGCATAAAAATCCGTGAGATGATTATAGGGTTCTTCACTATCTAAACCATAGAAGGATGGAAGACAGTTAAGCACACTCGGTTTAAGCTCAAAATTTCTAGCAGTTACCTGTGGGTATTGTATGCATGAGGTGCTCAAATTAGCCAATGGACTGAAATAGTCCCTAAAAAGTCTCTCCTCAATTTCATCACCCATAGCTACTATTGCTTCGGTTCCTTCAATTTTATTTAGATTAATGGCTCGTTTTTGTTGGTGAAAAGTCCTTTCAATTTCACTATCTAGATGTTCTAGCTTAAGTTCTAGAGATCTACGACCAAGCCTGCACAATGAAGATTTTTGATTTTTGAATTTTTTTTTCTAAAAAAAAATAAATTAAAATAAATAAAATCCTAAATTATAACTAGTCAAGAATTAAATTAACTAAGATTAAATTAACCTTCAGACGCAGTCCCCGGCAACGGCGCCAAAAACTTGATGTCAAATTTTAATTAACTCGCAAGTGTACGAATCTATTGGAATATAGATAAGTAGTAATGAGGTCGATCCCACAGAGACTGCTATGGAGAAAGTATAATTTAATCCTAATTAACTATTATTCTAGGCTAGTTGAGTTGAAAAGATTTTTGTTGAAATTATTGAATTTAAAGAATAACTAATTATGCTAAAACAATTAAATTGAAGAATCAAGTTGTGTAAAACATCAAGGTTTCGGAATCCACCATTGTTTAACTTAACAATTATCCAATTATTGATTAATTCCCAAAAACACACGACAACACGAAATCAATCTATTGTCGTCTCTAAAGATTTATCAATTAAGTCCAGAAGAAGAAAATCTAATTTAGGCTCCCCTTTTGCTTCTAACATAAATTACTTAAGCATTTTTCATATCAAATTCCATTGAAAGAAGACAAAGAATCAAAGATTACCCAAGCATTCTATGTATCCCAATACGAATAAAAGATGATGAAAAATCGAAAGAAATTAAAAGATAGTTACCTAAAGAAATTAGACCTAAAAAAAGGAAATAAAAATCGCAGCAAAAAATTACCCTGGGCGATCGCCCAGTGCTTTCCCGGGCGATCGCCCAGGCAGGCATGTTTGGTCTCTGCTTCTGGTTGGCCACGCTGGGTGCTCGCCCGGCTTGTTGTTTTCTCCTTTTTGCGGTTTGGTCCTTTTAGGTTTCAACAACCACCAGTTTGGTCCTTCAACTTTAGATCTTGATCATTTCAGTCCTCCATCTTTTCATAACATCCCATTTGATCCTTCAACTTTATATAATCTCCAGTTTGGTCCCTCAACTTTGGGTTGAGTGCAATTGAGCCCCCGAACTTATGAGATATCTTCTAATTTATTGCTATTTTCGCCCAATCTTCTCCAATTGTTCCCAAACGCGTCCAAAACTGAAATAGAACAATAATAAACAAGATTAAGCAGAAAAACAACTATATGACGGCATAAATGATTAATTCAAAGGCTAAAATAAGTGCATAAAATGCATTTATCATTGGGCCTAGTAGCCTTAGCGAGAAGTTCTCCAGTGGTACCTCCATAATGGACATCGATGGTAGATTCTTTGATGATCCTAATTCAGATGACGAGGCTGAAAGCCATTTGCCAAACATGTCAATGACATTTGTTGAGCAGTATAGCCTAATTAGTCACCAAATGAACTCATATTGATTTGGAAGACTCTCTATCATGGTAAAGTCAGATTCGTGCCAATAACGAAGCTTGACGAAGCCCACGTAGTCCCGAAGATCAATGTTTTAACTAAGTAAACTGTAGATCTTCTTTTGTGCTAACCCTAAAGAAGCAGTAGGGTAGTAGGCCGATAGTCATGTTTATTTCTATTTATCTTGTAAACCGAATTTCGATAAATGAATGAGAAAACAATTTGATTATCCTTGTCTACTGCGTAACTGAGTTTCGAATGGGTTACTCTGAACCATAATCAAACATGTGTATTCGTCGAGGCTTAAGAGATACCTGGATGAACTACGTGAATTCTTTTTATCAGGTCACCTCTGCGAACTCGTTGATCGGGATGCCTTCGCAAAATGTGCGAAGCTCTTCGATCAGGGAGCCATTTCCATATATGCGAGGCTCATTGATCAGGATGTCTTCGCCAGATGTGCGAAGATCTTCGATCAGGGTGCCTTCGCCATATATGCGAGGTTCCTTGGTTAAGATGCCTTCGCTGGATGTGCGAAGCTCTTTGATAAGGGTGTCTTCATAATTATTTATGTGTGTGATGTAGACTGATCGTGTCATCCTTGTGTAAGGAAGGTGCAAATCAACATGCTCATTGAAGTCGTGCAGCCTTTGCGCTTTCTTAGGGTTTCTTGGAACACATCTTCCCTGCACGTGTCCATTACTTGACGGTTTGCACTTTGAGATTTGCAATAACGGCTGGGATTAGGTGTTCCATCTATATATATGCCTGTGCAACTTCTTATTGCTCCCTTCACTTTCTTCTTTTTTTTAGAACTTAACCCTTATCATTCATGGCTGGTTTTTATTTTTCTAGGGTACCAAAGTTCAAAGTAAGAAGGGGTGGAGTTGTAGGTGAAAAAGACGCTATTCCTTCACCACCTCTGGTACCGTGTACGTCATCTGTTCCAGCGGCCACTGTCTCGTTTGTGTAAGAAGTAGAAGTTGATGTTTCTTCTATTGTTCCGTTGGTGCCAGAAGCACCAGTGGATGTTTCCTCATCTCCTCCTTTTGAAGAACTTCCACTTCCGTCTAAAAACAAAAACCAGACAAGGGGAAGAGGATTACCTGTGATGAAGGAGATGAGGCTGTGCCAGAAGAGGCCATGGAAGATGAAGACGACATGGGAGATTCTTGGAAGGCCAAGCGAGATTGGGAGACTCCTCTTCGGAGAGCCAGAGAAAATACTCACTATCCTCGAGTTGCAACTCAGACCTCCATTCCTCTTTCCCACGGTTGGACTGAGTGTATCAATATTGGGTCTCATCAGGATGAATTGGACCGAGCCATTTTGGAAAAATTACTGGTCCCGTCTGCCATAGCAGCGTCTTCAGTTCATAAATATTAGACTTTTGCCTTTGCAAAGGCAGCGGACAATGTAGAACTGTTGGAGATGTTAAAATTGGCAGAGATGTATACCTCTCGGAGCCATGTACTCAATAGTTGTGGGTGCAGAGGATATTGACGAGTTGCATTCGAAAAACAAGATCCTTCGTTTGAGGCTAAGATGCCAGGGCGAAGGCCGAGTATAAGATAAACAATGCCGAAGCGATTCAAATGTCATATGTCAAGGCTCAAAAGCAAGCTGAGTTGAAACTCAAGGTGTGTGAAGATATGGCTCAAGCTAAACATAAAGAGTTAACGAAGGCCTTGGCGGAGCTCTCAAAAGCTAAAGAGTTGTTGGCCAAACTAGGGGTTCCTGGCTATGCCGATCCCAAAGGTTCGGTAGAGACGTAGGAATCTTGACCTTCTGTAATTTTTGTTTATGTTGTTTTCATCAAATTCATCAATGAAAAATATCCATGTTTCACATATTTTGTAGTTATCAGATGTTTTGCCTTTGTTGAACGAATGTATACGCGTGGAATGTTTACCCAGCGAGTTTATAGAATTGGCCGCGAACCACACTCCCTCGCTGCCGAGCTTTCTCTATTTGTTTGTATGAATATGCGTTGAATGTTTATCCAATGCCCTCGTTGCCAAGATTTCTTCGCTTGTTTGATTATGCGTTGAATGTTTATCCAGCGAGTTGAAAGAGTTGACCACGAAACACACTCCATTGCTGGTAAACTTTCTTTACTTGTTTGATTATGCGTTGAATGTTTACCCAACGAGTTGAAAGAGTTGGCCGCGAACCACTCTCTCTCGTTGTCAAACTTTATTTACTTGTTTGATTACGTGTTGAATGTTTATCCAACGAGTTGAAAGTGTTGGCTGCGAATCACACTCTCTCGCTGTCAAAATTTCTTTACTTGTTTGATTACGCGTTAAATGTTTACCCAGCGAGTTGAAAGAGTTGGCTGCGAACCATACTCCATCGCTGCCGAGCTTTCTTTACTTGTTTGATTATGCGTTGAATGTTTACCCAGCAAGTTGAAAGAGTTGGCCGTAAACCACATTCCTCCGCTACCGAAGTTTTTTAATTGTTTGATTACGTGTTGAATGTTTACCCAACGAGTTGAAAAAGTTGGCCGCGAACCATACTCCCTCGCTGCGAGCTTTCTTTACTTGTTTGATTACGCATTGAATGTTTACCCAACGAGTTGAAAGAGTTGGCCATGAACCATACTCCCTCACTACCGAGCTTTCTTTACTTGTTTGATTACGCGTTGAATGTTTACCCAGTGAGTTGAAAGAATTTTCCGTGAACCATACTCCTTCACTGTCGAGCTTTCTTTACTTGTTTGATTACGCGTTGAATGTTTACCTAGCGAGTTGAAAGAGTTGTATGTGAACCATACTTCCTCGCTGCTAAGCTTTTTTTACTTGTTTGATTACGAGTTGAATGTTTACCCAACAAATTGAAAGAGTTGGCCACAAATCACACTCCCTCTCTACCGAACTTTCTTTACTTGTTTGATTACGCATTGAATGTTTACCCAACGAGTTGAAAGAGTTGACCAAGAACCATACTCCCTCGCTGCCGAGCTTTCTTTATGTAGCTCTATCATTCTTTAGACCGAAGGACATCATCTTGTAGTAGTACAACCCTCAATCCGTAAGGAATGAGGTGTGCTCTTCGTCTCCCACGAACATCGAGATCTGGTTGTAGCTGGTGTAGGCATCCATAAAGTTGAGTAGCTTGTGACCGGCAGTCGCATCAACTAATTGATCAATGCGTGGTAACGGGAAGCTGTCTTTGGGACATGACTGATTCAAGTCAGATAAGTCTATACACACCCTCCACTTCTTGTTATTTTTCCTTACCAACATGGGTTGGATACCCATTGGAGATAAACTACCTCTTTGATGAACCCGTTTGCCAATAGTTTGTCAACTTCTTCTTTCAAGGAACCATACCACTCGGTACTCAGAGGCCTTCTCTTTTGGATCTAGGGACGTATTTTATGATCCACTTTCAGGGCGTGGCAAGCTACAAATGGATCAATCCCCACCATGTCGCTATGTTTCCATGCAAAGACGTTGATGTTCTCTCACAAGAACTGCTTCAGTTCTTCCTTTATCCTTCCTCAAGTTTCTGCCCCACTTGCAACATCTGGATATGGTCTGAGAAGTTTATAGAAAATGCTTCCAACTCCTCCACAGGAGAGGCCAGAGAATTTGAGCCTATAATTCGAGGGTCTAGACCCCCGTCTAGTATCATTTCCTCACCTATCTTTTCAAGGTCGATGTCCATCGGTACCGTCTGTATTGTCATCACCGTGGGGAGTAACATCTTCGTGCTTTGCTACCTTTCGGAGTAACATCACTGTAGGGGGTAACATCACCGTGGGGGGTAACATCTTCATATAGAAGGCCCTTGCCTCTGTCTGGTTACCACGAACTTTGGCGACTCCTCTAAGCGTTGGGAACTTCATTGCCAAGTGAAGGGTCGAGGTAACCGCTTGCAGATCCTTGACCACGGGGATACCGAGGACTCCATGATAGGCGGAGCGAGTATCAACCACTAAGAACTCCATGAGTTTCCTCATGACACAGGGGCTCTCCAAAATCCACTAGAGGGTGATCCTCCCTCGTGGGACGAAGCTATCTCCCGTGAAACCTAACAGTGGTTCTAAAATGGCTGTCAGTTCATGGTCAACATCCATTTGGTCAAAGGCACTGCCAAACAAGATGTTCACGACACTTCCATCATCGACCAGCATTCGTACTAGCCCGTACTAGCCTCGTCCTCTTCGGTGAATGTGATTTGTAGGGCCTTGGGCCGATGCCCATGGACCTACCAACTTTTCACTGGTTCTTCTCTTGCTGCCTTTGCGTAGTTTCATCACGAATTCGTTGTATGCCCTCCAACATAGGGCCCATCTATGATTGTATTTATTTGTAGACTGGAGGTGCTCTGGCAGGCACTTCTATCTTTGGCGGGTCCATGTATCTGTCGTTTCCTCTATCATTGTGGTGAGGTCCATCGTCCTAGCACTAGGGTCGAGGTCTTCACCCTTGGTTGAACGGTCCTCAAAGCCTTTAAGCTGGTAGATTCTCCTCTCCTTGCCCTTGATTCCCGTAGTTGATTAGTTTTCTTACATTGGGACAATCTTTAGTGTTATACACCCGGGTCCTGTGTATGCGGTAGAACTTGGGTGGATGAACAACTGGAGGGAAAACCACTACAAGTAGTCTGGCACGAGGGGCCGGGAACATCTTTGTCTGGTTGAATCTTCTATAAAGGTTGTTTTGCAGCTCGAAGGAACACTTTCCTTGGAAGCGATTGAAGCGAGGCCCATGACAATACCGTCCCTCCATCCGATAGCGATCTTCTCTCTCTTTTTGCTCTTTTCCGATTCTCCATCCTCTCTTCAGATAAGATTTCTCACTGGATCAAGTCTACCAGCTGACTGTAGGTTTTGGGCTGATTATTTTGGACATCTCTCCAGAAGGGGAGGTGCACATGTGATGTCCAGTCACAGTGCATCCATAGCCTTCTCATCGGTGACGTTCTCGATTCTATATATAACGGTGCTAAACATCTTGAAATAGCTCTTCACCGACTCTCCTTCCTTCTGCCGAATGTCGTGTAGTTAGGTAATATCAGCTATCATTGTCCAGTTGCCAATGAAAGCATTGATAAACTCCTGTTTGAGTTGAGGCCATCATCTGATGCTTTCCAGTTTCAGTTTGTTGTACCATCTCTTCGCGTTGGATGTGAGGGTAGTATGGAAATTTCTGCACTTCACTGTGGGAGAGTTACCTTGGAGCTTCATTTTATACACATTAATGTGATCCGTAGGGTCTCCTCTCCCATTATATTTTTCCATATGGGGCATTCTGAAGTTAATGGGGAACTCCATGGCCTTAATGAAGTTGAAGAATGGGAGGTTCTCGTCGTCATCATCTTCATGGCATTCTAACCTTTTCTTTTCATCATCGAGTCTCGCAAGGACAAGCTTCGGGTCATTCCTCCATTCTGTACGGGCCTCGCTGCACTCAATGTGCTTGCTATGCACCAATAGAGGTGGTGATATGGAAGATCCCACCCCTAACCTTTCAAACACGCTGGCAGCAGGAGCTAGCTGGTTTCCACACACCGAAAGGGGTCTCCTATTCTAATTGTCTTGTGAGGGCCTTAGATTTATATTCCAAGGGTTCCTACAGTTTAAAACTGGCAGGTCGTCCCAAGATCGACGGCTCTCTATCGAATCGAACCTCGAAGGGCTTCGCTCGGCACGGCTACGCTTGGGTCCATGTTGAAGAGATTGGTTTTCCAATAGTTCAAGTGATGCCTTCATCTGGGTATTGTCTAGCTTCATGTCATGGTTTTCTTGCTCGACCGTCTACTTCTGTCGTTGTCTTTTCCTCTTGCGGTGGGTTACATTCTGAAGATCTTGAACGCCTTCGTGCTGCAAGTTAGTATGATGGGACTCTACTTCTTCTTCCAGGGAATTTTCTGTTGCCATGCTCTTTTGGGTAGAAAATCTATTTTTATCACAAGTTTTAGGTTGTGTAACGTTTTTTGATTCCCATAGATGGTGCCAATCTGTTGCCATCGAAATCTGTACTATCTACATGTCAACAGATCTCTAGTCAATCCTCCGTCAACCTGTATGTTACCTACACACTAGGATGACCGTTAGGTACCAAGATCACTAGAAAAAAAGAGTCTGACGATCGTTCATACTTCGATGATCAAGTCAACTTCTGGTGTATGGAATAATATATAGGGAACAAAAACAATTAGATGTGGGAAGGACAAGCAGGTAGAGATTTGAGCAGAGTTTTAGGGTGAAAATAATGCGTACATTAGAACAACCAGAAAATGTTGTATTTATAGCCTCAGAGTTCCAATTGATTTAGGAAAACAATCAATTAGATATCTGATTGGATCCTCATTCCTTATAAGATAAGGGTAATTGGTTGTCCATGCAATTTACCAAATTCTATCCCTTATTTAAGATGATTCCCCTTATCACATTGCATAATATTTAGGAGATTTTTATTTGATTTCTTTGTGAGAATATGTGTGCCAATCAAACGCAATCTTTCTTTAAACATATCTCTGGTCATTCTGGAATACCGTGCGGCCTGCTAATTACAATGGATACGAAGCTCGGCGAAGCTCCCTAGGTCGGCCATGAGTGTCGAGGCCCTTCACGAGCTTCTCTATACTATGATTCAGGAATGCTAATATATTGCTGGGCCTTGAACATATCCACGTAGCTGTCGCTAGATATCTGAGGCCTTTATGAATCTGGAAGGCCCTCGCTGGGCCGATAAGACCTTAGCGAGGCCTAACTTGGACCTATACAGGGCCTTTATTGGGCTTTTGCTAACGTGGAGGCCTTACCAAAATCTGGTGGTAACAAATTATAAATTATTTAAGTATTTGATTTTACTTCTTTTCTTAATGTTTTGAATAATTGGCCATTATTTTATTGATTTTGTGGATTGTAATGAACTGAAAAGTAAATTATTAATTTAGAGCACGTAGTAAAATCTGGCAATTTGATAAAAGGTAGAGATACACTTTTATTATTGTTGCGGTTTGAATTGAATTCTTAGAAGAATTAATGCATCTAATTAAGGACCATTATGACTTCATAAGCTGACTTAATTAGATAGGACTAATTTGAACTCGAGAGAGTTAAATTAGGTTAAATTCGTGAATTCGACCGAATACAACAGTATGAAGAAATCTTGAGAAGAGAAATTAGTGATGACAACTATGGTGAATTCATTAGTCAAAATGCTTTAATAACCATATTTTCTTAATTCTTGATATTTGCTTTCACATTATTTTCTAAAATTCATAGTTCTAGTTTAAATCTCTCAAATCAATTTATTTTAAAGTTTTTTATACAGATTAATTGAACTAATTTATAAATAAGATAGTCTTCATGAGAATAATAATACGGACTCAATAGGTCCACTATATTACTTGTGTGCGATATTATTCACTTGCAGTTACATTGTTTTAACAACAAGTTTTTGGCACCGTTACCGGAGACTATTCTTATTTAATATTAGTTTAGATTAATCGTTAGTTTTAGTTTGATTTTTATTTTATTATTTTATTATTTATTTTATTTTATTATTATACTTTTTATTTTTCTTCTTTGTTTTCTTACTACAAAAAAGGTGTTTGTTGCATGCTCCGTACACAAGACGGTAATCTTGAGACTTTCGATCCTGAGCTTGAATGTACGCAAAGAACACTACCAAAAATAAAAAGATGAGCAAAAATTAAAATGGTAGATGCACAATTAATAAGAGAAGTTGAAAAAGAGAATGCAAGAGGTGTAGAAGCAGCCTAATTGGCAGCTCAGCAACATGAAAAAGATGACGATGGAAACATGACAATGGCTTAGTTCTTAACTTCGGCAACAGTTCCTGATCGTTCAAGCATTGTCTATCTAGCTTTTGGTCAGAACGACTTTCAATTAATGGTCGATCTGATTAATTTCTTCAGCAATAACCTACAGTTCTATGGAAAAGCGAATGAAAACTCGAATACACATCTCTTCAGATTCCTACGGATGTGCCGTAACTTTCAGTTTCAAGGTGTGAATGAAGATGCTATCAGACTTTAGTTATTTCTCTATACATTGAGGGATGGGGCTCTAGAATGGCTAGACTCGAACCACA
Source organism: Forsythia viridissima (assembly GCA_030279155.1). Taxonomy (NCBI): domain Eukaryota; kingdom Viridiplantae; phylum Streptophyta; class Magnoliopsida; order Lamiales; family Oleaceae; genus Forsythia; species Forsythia viridissima. The sequence goes on from CM059040.1 coordinate 25,971,717, forward strand.
TGCTAGTATCACCACGTAGGATGACTTAGCTAGAAAATTCTGTAACAAATATTTTTCGCCAGCTAAAGTAGCTAAGCTGAAATCTCTATCTTTCAGCAAATGGATGGAGAAAAGTATCATGAAGCTTGGGATAGATTTAAGGAGTTGCTCAAAAAATGTCCAAACCATGGCATTAAAAAATGCTAACAAGCTCAATATTTTTACTCTAAGCTATCTCCTCAGTCCAAATCAACAGTGGACTCTTCTGTAAACGAGTCCATTGCGAATAAAAATGTCAATGAAGCATGGGATCTATAAAAAAGCTTATTACAAACACACATACCATGTTTTCATCTGATCGTACAACTCCAAGAAAAGTAACAGGTATACATAAGATTGATGGTCAATCGACTACTAATGCACAACTTGCTGCATTGACAAAGCAGATGGAGCTCTTGGTCAGAACACAAATACAAGGAGTGAATGCAATCCAAGCAACCATCATGTGCGAAAAATGTGGGGCTAACCACTCGATATCAGATTGCATGTTATTGGCCTATCCAGAACATGTCAATTTTGTGCAGAATAATACAAATCAGTAGTATAATCCATATTTACAAACATACAATATGGGTTGGAAGTAATACCCAAATTTTAGGTGGTCTGAGACTCAACAAAGTGGCATTGCCTATAATACTCAGCATGAAAGATGACCAAGTTTGGGAGAGATATTTCAACAGTGTATACAGAAAACTGATAAAGTATTGGAGCTGCTGGATAAAACTGTCAAAATCAACATGCGTCTATTAGAAAAATAGAGACTTAGATTGGCTAGTTAGCCCTGCAATTGTTAGATAGGAAACTAGGCACTTTGCCTAGCAATACAGTGACAAATCTAAAAGAACAGGTAACTGCTATCACTACTAGGAGTGGGGTACAACTACCAGAAATTCAAGTGACAAGACTAGAGAAACATGACAAACAGTTGGTAGTTGAGAAAGAAGAAACTGGACAACAACATGCGAAATCAAAAGAAGAAGTTTCAAAAGAATCTGTTGAATCATCAAAAGTGATGGTGCCAATTCCTGTCAAAGCTTAAGTGCCACCAATTTCATTTCATCAGTAGTTGCAGAAGCACAAGCTTGATAAGCAGTTTGGAAAATTTCTTGAAGTTTTCAAGAAACTGCACATCAACATTCCTTTCACCGAAGCGTTAGCCCTGATGCCATTGTATTTAAAATTTATGAAAGAAATGTTGTCCAAGAAGAGAAAGCCAAATGAATACGAGACAATAGCTTTAACTGAGGAGTGTAGTGCTATTCTGCTAAATAAGTTGCCTCTGAAGTTAAAACATCCAGGGAGTTTTAAATTACCTTGCACAATTGGAAAATTCTATAATTTTAATTCTTTATGTGATTTAGGTACCAGTGTAAATTTGATGTCCCTTTCTGTCTACATGAGATTAAGTTTGGGAGAGGTAAAAGCAACAAATGTGTCTCTACAGCTTGCTGATAGATCAATCAAGCGTCCACGGGGTGTGGTTGAGGACGTGCTCATCAAAGTGGATAAGTTTTTCTTTCTGGTTGACTTCATTGTCCTTGATATCGAAGAAGACTGGGATATGCCAGTTATATTGGGTCGACCATTCTTAGCGATGAGTCGAACCCTTATTGATGTTAAAAAATGTGAGCTAATCTTGAGGGTACAAGATGACGAACGAGTAGTATTCAGTATGTACGCCGTACCCGAGCAACCAGTCGACCTCGAAGAGTGTTTTAGAGTTGATGAAGTGGTAAAAATTGGCCAAGAAAACTACAAACCAGATACAGGTGGACTAGTTGCAGCAATTAAAGATGAAAATGGCTGATTTAAAATATGGAGAGCAAATGATAAATCGTGCAAAGCTGGTAATTGCAATCAATGCAATACTTCCAAAGCCCAATTCAAGCCTCCATAAATGATACTTGCAAATAGTCGAGCTCTAGACTATAAATTGAGCGCTTAATGAGAGACAATCCATTTCTTTATCTCTTATATATTTATTACATTGCATGTAGAATTTTAGGACTGTATTAGGAAGTAGAGCATGTTTTCCAATTTTTAGTAATTAAGTACATTTAACTTTTTTTATATTTCAGGCTACAAATCGTCATTCCAATCCCAATGCGTACTGATCGTCCGATATTGTCTCCACGCCTTTTAATTGGGGTTAACTCTTTCCTTTTTTATTTATTTATTTCGTTTTCTTTTGTCACATTGAGGACAATGTGGATTTTAAGCTTGGGGTGACTTTATTATTTTCGTTATTGTTGTGTAATTAAAAAAAAATTATTTGTGTGCTTGTATGTTGGATAGCCTTGCCGGCTTATGATGATATTTATTTGAAACTGTTATCAATTCATGAATTATGACTCGATGATGCTACTTAAGCTATTTTTTTATAGACTATACTTATTCATGTAAGATATGATTAAGTGTGAGCACAATAGTCATGAATATTACTACTTTTGGTTGGTATATTGAATAGAATACAATGAAAGAATAGTGAACCTAAGTTGTGAAACCAAGACCACCAATTGACAACTCAATTACCTAACAAGTTAAAAGAATAGTTTGGGGGTGGTTAATCTAATGCGGAATGTATTTAGATAGGTGTTGATTCCGTGTATGCGTAATATTTGTGTGGAGTGTATTTGGCTACCTGATAGAATCTAGATATTGACCGGATGCTAGGAATCTAATTTCTGCTTATTTATCTTGCAAAAAAAAATATATAAGGCATTATATTTGTATTATCTTATACCTCTCTTTGTAGCCTAGTATAAAGTCCGTTGGGGTTCTCAAAACTCGGCCCTAAGGTCTATCAGACCTGGGAGCCATCGGTCTAAAGCTCGCTACAATGTTCATCTAGAAAGCTTAAGTTTGTAATGTCTTACAAATAAGATATATGTATACATACATATAAAAAAGAAGCAAAAACAAGATTGAGCCTTTGTGCACATAACTTGGAGATTTAGATAACTAGTTGATTTGACTTACCTAGTGGAAGCTTGATGGTTGAAACATTCAATAAAGAGAGAATAATCACAGATCTAGATAGCAACTGTATTGACTAGACCTAACCAAATTTTGAGCGGTAAAAGAATAAGTATTTTGAGGACAACTTTAGAGTTAACACCCAGGGTGAGAGATTGAATATCAATATGGGAGTGTGTATTCTTACGAGAGAAAAATGAAATATTTGACCATTAGGGGATGGAATATTACCAACCTAAAAGCTTATGTTGATTGGATTGACTGTGCGCACACACATATATCAATCGAGTATCGGATAAGTAAAAATTGATTTTGGTAGCATGATTTAGAAGTTTTTTTTTTATGAATTGATTGAGTTGTTTTAAAAACCTAAGACAAACACGGCAAGCTATCTTTCATAGTAAATTTTAATACTATTTGTTTGATTGTTTAAGTAAATAGTCATGTTCGAGTACGAACAAATGTTCAAGTTTGGGGGTATTTGATAAGTGTCGATTTATGCTTATTTGTAGTATTAAAAGTGAGCAATTGTATGTACTATTAAGTGAATATTTACTTAATTGTGTGTTGATTTTATTATTTTAGGTTGAAACTTGAGTTCGAATGGAATTGGAGAAAAACAAAGTAAAATAGGCAAAGAATGAGTGAAAATGCACAAAGACTTGAAAAGGAGGACCAACTTGCAAACATTCAAAAGTTGAAGGACTTGGACTGTAAATAAAAGAGGACTAAATTGAAATGAAAGAATAAATTCAAGGACTAAAGTGCAGAATATTTAAAAGTAGAATGACCTCAAGTGCAATTTGTGGTGTCTGTGAACCGCGGTTTGCTAGGTCAAAAGAAGGTTGTTGAATCATAGAGAAAGAGACGAATAACGACGACGAGATTGAAGATTGGAACGTGAAGACAAAAAACTCTTGGTGCAAGATATTCAACGTCTTCTCCTCTTTTATTCAAGATCCGGTTATGTATTCAAATCTTTTCATCTTGTCTTTCTACCGAATTATGAGTAACTAAATTTAAAGTTTGGATGAACGATGTAGCCTAGTTTTAATTATTTAATTTCGACTCTCAAGTTTTGAATTATAAATTATTTAAGTATTTGATTTTACTTCTTTTTTTAATTCTTTGAATAATTGGCCATTATTTCATTGATTTTGTGGATTGTAATGAAATGAGAAGTAAACTATTAATCTAGACCCCATAGTAAAATTCGGCAATTGGATAAAAAGTATATATAAGCTTTTATTATTGTTGCGGTCTGAATTGAATTCTTATGAGAATTAATGCATCTAATTAAGGACTTATCTGACTTCATAAGTTGACTTAATTATATAGAACTAATTTGAACTCGAGATAGGTAAATTAGATTAAATTCGTGAATTCGACCGATTACAATAGTTGGAAGAAATCTAGAGAGAAGAAATTAGAGATGACAACTATGATGAGTTCGTTAGTCAAAACGCTTTAATAACCATATTTTCTTAATTCTTGATATTTTCTTTCACATTATTTTCTAAAATTCATAGTTCTAGTTTAAATCTCTCAAATCAATTTATTTTAAAGTGTTTTATACAGATTAATCAATACATATTAATTGAACTAGTATATAAATAAGATAGTATTCGTGGGAACGATAATTCGAACTCAATAGATCTACTTTATTACTTGTGTGCGATATTGTTTGCTTGCAATTACATTATTTTCACAACAATATGGTTAATCATCAACCATTGGATATCCAAAAAGATATGACATATGATGAAACACCAATAGTGATCTTAGACCGAAGAATACAAAATTTGAGAACAAAGAAAATCCCATTAGTTAGGGTACAATGGCACAACCACGGTGTCGAGAAATCAACTTGGGAGTAGAAGATGAAATAAATGCCAAGTATCCACAACTATTCAAGAACTTTACGGTAATTTCGAGGACAAAATTATTTTAAGGAGAAGGGGATGTAATTCCCCAAATTTTGTTATGCTAGATTATCATTTATGACCTTTATTTATGCTTTGAATATTAGGTGCTATTAAATTTTCTACGTTAGTTTGGTAAAAATTTTGGGTGACTAAAGACCTAAAAATTTATATGTCAATATTAGGCTCGTTTTGAAGCTCGTATTAAATAATGTATAATTAGCTCAAAAAAAAGATTATTCGGTTAAGTTAGAACATAGATATAGTCATCAAAGTAAATTCATAAGAAAATTAATTATGATCATTATTTGTTATAATCAATAAGTTAATGATTTTGGTTTCTTTATAATTAAGAAAGTTATATATATGGGTATCAGATTAGGCGGTGGTGGATAAGCATTCACATTTTTTTCCAAAATACAAAAGATAAGTTTTTCAATGGATAAATCGATGGTGGTGAATTCCTTATCCCAATCACCATTGTTTCTATTGTGTATAAAGGCTTTGCCACTTACCTTGCAAGGAAAATCACAAGTAAGAAAGTTGGTTCGTAAAGGCTTTTCATATTTTCAAGTACGTTGTTTCAAATTATTAGAGTAAGACAATGTCCAATGCTCAAGTGATAGGATTTTCATGATAATATCTTAAACTTAAGTTTTGCATTCAAACCATAATATGGAAATTTGGTGGACAAGTCCACCGAGTTAGATATCTATGTACATGCCTTAGGATAAGTCCTAAAGGTGCCGGCAAGCCGAAATATGAAAGTATGTGTTTAAATTGCTTTTCTTTCACTTTGATGTTAACATGTTAAATTCGAGCTGATATCTTACTGAGTATTTCTTATACTCATACTATTCGTATTAACTTTTTAGATAATTGATCGCTAGGTTGGCTGGAGTTGGTTGAGATGCTCAACGTTGAATTTTGAACAAGTTGTAACGTTACAAAAGTTTCTTTTTGTAAGTTTTTCCTAACTCACTAGGTAAATGTGTATGGTGTTAAATATATGTTTATGGATGATAAAAATGTTAAGTTTGTACTCTGAAAGTAAGTTTTATTTGTATCTTTTGTTTTCTTATACTTTAGGGTGATGATTTAGATTTTTATTTATTTTTTGTTAGTGAACCTATGAAATCTAGAAGCTGGGCAGTTTCATGGCCAACTTTCAAGTACCATCACAGACTCCACAAAAGTTTGTTTGAGCCTCCAAAAATATGTCTATGTCTGTATTTGAGTTTTCTTTACGTAATTATAAAGACCTCTTTGATTTGACATGCTTAGTATGAGATATAAATATTTTAGTGTCAGGGTGTCGAACAAAAATTTTGGAAATGTCTAGTATTCTAGTATGACCATCTCACAGTTTTAACTCATTAGTCTCTAAGAAATGGTTTTAGAAAATGTTCATATTTTATTAGATAAAACTGGTTTTAAATATCTTTCTAACCACACAAATTTCATGGAAAATGGATTTGAAATGTATTTTTATAAAAATCGTTAAAGCGATTGCACCAGACAGCAGTAACTGCATTTGTTCTATGTATCTGGGGCTAAGTTTCAAGACTTTATATTTGTTTTCCTGTCATAAAATTTTATAGAGAAGTTGTGTAAGAAATTGTCTTTCATTGGGTACTATATTTACTATTTTCTACTATGTATAGAATTTTATACATATTTTTTTTTTCAATTAGGCGCAAACTGAATGTGTATAGCGGCGAAGCATCTTCCAAAATTTATTACAATTAGGTAGTGCGCCGATAAACTTTCAAATTTGGCATATCATTAGAATATTAGTCAATAGTGCTTCTCTCAAAATTTTATGACTCGACGATACCATTTAGGTATCAAACGAAATTTTTTTAATTAGTGAAAATCATTTATAATTTTGAATCTTAATTTTAAGTAACTCTTGACACCCGGAGGTTAAGTTTCAGGACGTCACACCAACGATCGTTGTTTCACATACTGCGGTGATTTCCAATGCGCTGCCGCCTGTCACAACATTTTCATTTGTTCTTTTTTTTTTTCTTTTTTCTTTTTCAACCTGTTCTGATTAAATCCAAAACCAATTTCAAAACTTTATACCAATAACAATTATTATTCAATTCATCAAAACAATGTAGCGAACTCTAACAAGTAACAAAGTAGGATCCGATACCACTGTAAAGAATTGACGTATACATATATAACAGAAATTAAATATGCAATTCCTATAAGCTGGATCCACCTTTTACTTAGATAAAATTCGTGAGAGAAGTTTACTTCGATGAACACCGTAGAATCTGATTAGTTGGAGGTACAATCTTCAATACTACAACTGTTCAATTGTCCAGCCTCTAATGGTAATCTACACAGTAAGAACAGATCTGGACTTTCACAATCAAGAGCAGATGAAAGCAGAACTTTGAGAGTAATTATATTAGGTTCTATCTCTTTCTTGTGCTAGCAAATAATGAAGATAGATTTACTTAATTACATAAACTGTTGTGGCCCTAGTAGTTATAGACGGCACTAACCATAATTCTAGTCCTACTAGAATTGTGTGTTCTAGTCATACTATAACTTTTACCTCACAACTAACGGACCCAATTAATTAATTTAATTAATTAGTTTGGTCCAATAAGTAATTAAGTCCGACTCAACTAATTGAACCTTAAACATTAATTCTTACATGTCTGATACTATTTTTAAAAGTTAAAGATATTTCCTTTACATTTTTGGAAAGTTAGAAACCAAATAGACTATTTTCTCAACAATTTATTGACTCAACTATCATTTAAATTGACATTAAATACTAACAGCATCTCCAATGCACTTCGTCTATAGTTTTTTAGACGTGCTACATAAGCACATATAGACGTAGTTATAAAAAACTCTCTTCAATGCATACTAACGAGGACTCCGTCTAGCTGATGTGGCATACCAAAAAATAGAATCCGTTTAGAAGTCCGTCTAAATTTAGACGAACTTCAAGACGAAGTGAGTCAGCAAATTTAAATCTCCACTGTTGTGTGGGTTTTTTTATTATTATTTTATAAAAAATTTAGGAAAAATTGCTAATAAGTCACCTCCACATGACATGTTTCAAATTAGGTCAAATTTTTTTTCAAAATTGTGATTAAGTCATACTTTACAACAATATTTTAAATTAATTCTAAAATCACCATTGTTAACTATATTTTCCATTGGCACATTCTTCCATTTCCACAAACTTCCTCCACCTCCGGCGAGTGCTTCTTCTATGGCCTAGTTAAAATTCCATGCTTCTTCTTTATACCCCGCCAATTGATTTCTTGGTTGTTCCAAGTGCTTGAGCTCACTAGTGTCAGGATTTGTGGCACAATCTCTCTCTCTCTCTCTCTCTCTCTCTCTCTCTCTCTCTCATATTTGTGCCTTTGTGCCAAAAAAATGTTTCCTACTTGTATGCGGACCTAGCTGCTGGTTCCTATACTTTTGTTTGTTCGGATTCCCTTTCTTACATTAGGTAGGTGTTTGCTTGATTTCTTCTTCCATGCCTATTCAAACTGACCAAGCATCCAATAATGCTCATTCTTTTATATGTTTTGCCATGTTAATTGCCTATGTAATTTGCTTAATAGCAATGTCTCTGCCTTCGTTCATTTTTCTGCTCCTACATTTAGGACAAGCATCCGAGTAAAGTTGTTCATGTTTAAAAAATTGATATGACTTGTTGTCTCATGAGATTGGAATTAGGTACCCCAATTTAGAAAGCCTGAAATACCTGATGAAGGAAATGACTCCAACGAGAGGTGTTGCATAGAGAGTGAAAATTTGACATTTAAATATATCTGTATTTCTTTCTGTGTGGAACTGACGATTAGGCTTTGGTAGATCCAATTTTGAAAGAAAGACAATCTCTGATGATGAGAATGATACTAATACTGCTATTACATAAAGAGAAAGTGAGAATTTGACATTTAGATATACCTGTTCTTCTCGTTGTGTGGAACTGAAGATACAAACACATCTTTATGGTCCACAAGAAAGAAGAAAACACAGCTCAAGCCATGACAAGCAGAGAAAAAGCACCAAAAAGTTAAGCCAGCAAGAAACACTCGTGTTAATATATCAAATGTAGCAGAAGTGATAGGGGTTTTTTGGTATGCAGTATTGGATGGGCTTAGGCTCTACAATAAACAAGATTTAGCTTCGTTTTGTTCCTTAATACTATCATGTGTGTTGTTATTCCTTAATACTTCCTCAATATTTTCCATCGGCACATTCTTTGTGTTGTTAATCATGTGTGTTGTTTGATACTGTATTTTACAAAACAATATCACAAAAAACAGTATCACAATAGAAATGGGCATAGAATTCGCATACGTGCTCAGAATTTTTATTATAATATGTTTTTTGAAATGATCTCGACGAGACGGTCAAGATCAGTAGTTTTACTACTGCGTACAATGGATTTTACCCATTTGAAGTCGCCTCTTTAGCTTAAAATGGCAATCTTTAATTTTTTTTATCAAAACAGTATCATACATCATCTAAAACAGTATGACAGATAAATGTATCTTAATATATTAGTATCATACATAAAAATATCTTAATAAAACAATATCACATACACAAACTACAACCCAATAAAATAACTGTTTCATAAGTTGAAACATTATCATAATAAAACAGTATCAAAGATAAAAATATGGTATAAGTATACCACATCACTTTATCTAAATAAAATAGTATCATAGACCTGTTTCACTGGTTGAAGTAATTATATTGTTCTTAAAATACTCCATTATTAATACAAAACTATTGATACTGTTTGTATTAAATAATATTATCATAGATTAAAACAGCATCATAGATGTTTTACTAGTTGAAGTAATTATATTGTTCTTAAAATGCTCCATTAGTAATATAAAACCATTGATACTGTTTACATTCAATAACATTATCATAGATTAAAACAATATCATAAGTTAAAACATTATCATAATAAAACAATATCAATGATAAAAGCATGTAGTAAGTGTACAATAGCACATTATCTATATAAAATAGTATTATAGACAAAACAGTATCATATATAAAACTAAGTATAAGCTGTTTCAATGGTTGAAGTAATGATACTCTTCTTAAAATACTCCATTAGTAGTACAAGATCATATGTTTAAACATTTTCATAATAAAACAATATCAAAAATAAAAGCATGGTATAAATATATCAATAAATATTATCTAAATAAAACAGTATCATAGATATCATACAAAACAGTATTACAATTAGCATTTTTTTACAATTAAATGTATGTTTGTCTTTTAGCTAAAAATGTGACTTTAATTAAATTAAGTTTTAATCATATGACTTTAGAGTTCAGAAGTGTCAAAACAGTGAACGACCTTGAATTTACTCAAAAATTTAATGCCACATAAGCGGTAGTATTAGTTTTAGACGGAACCCATTGAATATGAATTTTAATTTGACCGTCTATTCTATAGATGTAGTGTCACATGGACTAGAAGTCCGTATATTTTACTTGTCACATAGACTGTAATAGACGAAATACATTGGAAATGCTCTAATCGTGGTGTATAGCAAATTTCTTTTCTTTTTTTGAAAGTGAATACGTGTTAGTGTTGATGTAGATTGTAGAAGAGAGACAGCATTATCAGTTCACTGAAAATGATGTTTCTCCCTCTAAAATCATACATACAAAAAATGCAAAGAACAAATAAAATAATTACTTAAAGACAGAGAGATTGAAGAATCGACGCAGTTGTGGTCTTTGGCTTTAGAAAAGAACTCTTTGCATGTATATTAACCATTTAAATATATATTATTACTTATTTGACCTCCTATTGACACGTGGCTCATATTCTTCTAATATTTCTTGATTTTCTACTTTTCTTTCCCCTTTTATGCTATACCATTAAGCATAAAGCCAAAGTAATCGACATTTTCATTGCTTTCCAGTCGTGTACACTATATATATGTCCTAAACGTGCTATAGTGTGCTACCGGTTTGCTTTATTTTTGTATATGTATATTTTTTAGAAATTTAATAAGATTTAAAATTAATTCACACTTAAAAAATGAATATTCTCATTTATTTTATTTTTTTCCAAAATTAAATTATTAAATTGTTTGTGAAATATAAAAAATAATTCACAAGTAGAGTTAAATTAAATAACATTATAGTGTTACAATATGTTTGTCATTGTTATTTCAAACTTATAAGTTAGTCAGACATTATTTTTACTTATACATTCTATATTTTTACCTATACATTCTATAGGACTTGATGATATAAATAATGATAGTTGTTGTATGTTATTTAGCTATGGTGGCACGCCTGCTTTAACGATTCGCCTGTCTCACCAGCTTGTCCGCCTTGTTGGTTTCATAAGTACGCTTCTGATAGATAGACTGCACTAACCCAACTGTCGTCAGGTTAGCTAGGCAGGCAACCCATGGAATGACAGTTACCACTAGTTATCAGGAAGACGAAACATCTCTCAACAAATTGGGAAGATGAAACATCTCTCATTAACTCCTAATAATGAGGGAGATGAATGGACACCCGTTATCAAATTGGAGAGATGAAGAGACACCCATCATCAATGACTGTAGGCCATCCCTATAAATAGAGGCCATCCCTATAAATAGAGGCCAACCCCCAGGTAAAAAGAGGACAGACAACTCTTATACACTCCATATTGCTATTCAGCACAAATATTATAATCATATACTGATTATCACATCGGAGTGGCCACGGGGGAAAAAAGCCCCGCCACCTTTTGCAGGTCTCTACCACAGTCGCAGCCGTGCTCGGAGGAGGAGAAAATTAACTATTATCATTTGGCGCAGTCTGTGGGAAACTGCACAAGAAGTTATGGCTCGAACCAGAAGAACTAGGAATGTAACCGCCCTACCAGCCCCTGTCGGGGATGTAGGCACCGAGTCCAACGCCGCCACTAATCACCCACAACCAGAATTTGCCTCTGCCGCTCAACTTGCAGCACTGCAAGCTCAGGTGGTGGCCTTAACGGCTCTACTCCAAGATCAGAACGATGCGGTTTCTCAGCTACCACAGGGTCCCAACCCTCTGTCGGTAGGATCTTCGCTACCAGGGGCTCTACCCCAGGGTCCAAGCCCTCCACCGATAGGGCCATCACCGCCAGGGGCTCCTCTACAGACTCCTAACTTTCTAGCAATAGAAACACAGCCAACGGCAGCTCCACTGCAGGCTCCAGTTTCTTTAGCTCCACCTTCCGCATCCCATTTCTATTCATTGACATCTGGCCCAAATCCATACATGGGGCAACCATCATGGATGCCCACGCCTACGCTGGTTGAGACACCAGTGTTAAGCCTGGAACAGAGATTAGAAGAAATGATTGGTCGCAAAATAGCTGTGGCTATGTCCAATAAAAGTAGTAAGCAACAATCCATGGTGTTAGAAGAAGACCCTTTTTCCCTAGAAGTGATGGCAGTCTTCTTGCCACGAGACTTCAAATAGCCAAAGATGGAGAAGTACGACGGATCTTCTGATCCTGTAGATCACCTCAGGCCTTTTGTTGACTTGATGAGGTTACAAGCCACCCCTGATGCAATTATGTGCAGGGCTTTCCCGCCAACGCTTAGGCAGGAGGCCAGGGACTGGGTAGCCACCCTTCCTCCAAAATCGATCCATACATTTGACGAGTTTTCTAAAAGTTCTGCTACACACTTTTCTAACAGCAAACGTGTTAAGAAAAATGCTATCAGTTTGATGCAATTGACACAGGACAAGGACGAATTGCTGAAAGATTTTATTGCCCGATTCAATATAGTAACGTTGGGAATCAAAGATCTGCAGATGTCTGCTGTGGTCACTGCCATGATGAGTGGAACTAGAAGTCGTCCTTTCAAGATGTCACTCTCCAAAAATCTGCTGAAAACGATGCATGAGTTACTAAAGAAGGGAGATAAGTATGTGGATGCTGAAGAAGCGTATCTCATTACCAAAAGTATGAAAGATCGAAATGAATCTAAGTCTAACAAAAAAAAGATTCGAGATGAGCCTGAACCTCAAAAAGACAAAGACAAGCAGAAAATAACCATTGAATGATCTGACTAGCTAGGAAGTTCTAGTGCACCTACTGGATCCAACATGTGACAAAAATATCCTCAGCCACTGCAAAAGTTAAGCGAGGAGACGGAGTCTTGGCTAAAAAAAAAATTTGCTAAGGCGAGCTCACTCAGGCGGGCGACCTCACTCCAGGCGAGGTGACCTCGCCCAAAAAAAAAATTTGGCAAGGCGACCTCACTCCAGGTGAGGTGACCTCGCCCAAAAAAAAAAAAATTTGGCAAGGCGACCTCACTCCAGGCGAGGTGACCTCACAAGAAAAAAAATTAAAATTGCTAAGGCGGGTGACCTCGCCCAAAAAAAAAAATTGAGATGAGTAGATGCGTTAGATTACTTCTATTTTTCATTAACGATAGTCTATGAAAAATAGAGGGGCTTATAAAGCCAGGAACAATGACAGCTGCTACAGAGTGAGAAACAAGGTCAGCTGCTACTGTTTGAAAAACAATGACATCTGTTACTGTCTGAAAAACAAATACAGCTGCTACTGTCTGAAAAACAAGGCCACTGAGCCTCTATCCAAAAATCAAGGCAATGAGCCTATATTTAAAAATCAAGGCAGTAGCCACTATTTAAAAATCAAGGTGATAGCCACCATTGAAAAATAAGGCGATGAGCTTATATTTAAAAATCAAGGCGATTGCCACTATTTAAAAATCAAGGTAATAGCCACCATTGAAAAATAAGGCGATAAGCCTATGTTTAAAAATTAGGGCGATTAGCCTACATTGAAAAACAAGGCGACTAAAAACAATGCGATGAGCCTTTCTTTAAAAATCAAAGCGATGAGCCTCTGTTTGAAAATCAAAGCGATGAGCCTCTGTCAGAAAATCAAGGCGATCAGCCTATGTTTAAAAATCAAGGCGATGAGCCTCTGCCCGACAAACAATGCGATGAGCCTCTGTCAGCAAATCAAGGCGATGAGCCTCTGATTAAAAATCAAGGCAATGAGCCTCTGTCCGATAAACAAGGCGATGAGCCTCTGTCAGAAAAACAAGGCGATGAGCCTATATTTAAAAATCAAGGCGATGAGCCTCTGTCCGAAAAATAAGGCGATGATCCTCTGTTAGAAAAACAAGGCGATGAGCCTCTGTCCGAAAAATCAAGACGATGAACCTCTGTCAGAAAAACAAGGCGATGAACTTCTGTATGAAGAAGTTAGAGAATAGCAGGTGCAGTAGATTATTTCTACTTACTATTGACAACAGTATATGAAAAGTGGTCTATGGGAAGTAGAGGGGCTTATGATGATATAAATAATGACAGTTGTTGTATGTTATTTAGCTATGGTGGCACGCCCGCTTTAACGATTCGCCCGCCGCACCAGCTTGCCCGCCTTGTTGGTCTCATGAGTACGCTTCTGACAGATAGACTGCAATAACCCAACTGTCGTCAAGTTAGCTAGGCAGGCAACCCATGGAATGACAGTTACCACTAGTTATCAGGAAGACGAAACATCTCTCAACAAATTGGGAAGATGAAACATCTCTCATTAACTCTTAATAATGAGGGAGATGAATGGACACCCATTATCAAATTGAGAAGATGAAGGGACACCCGTCATCAATGACTGCAAGCCATCCCTATAAATAAAGGCCAATCCCCCAGGTAAAAAGAGGATAGACAACTCTTATACACTCCATATTACTATTCAGCACAAATATTATAATTATATACTGATTATCACATCGGAGTGGCCATGGGGGAAAAAAGCCCCACCACCTTTTGCAGGTCTCCACCACAGTTGCAGCCGTGCTCGGAGGAGGAGAAAATTAACTATCATCAGGACTCACAATTTTTTTTTCCACACATTCCATATGACTCACTACTTATAATCTACCAAAACACTACCAAACAATCTATTAAGTATTCCAACTAAGCTGGTGAGAGATTGTATAAAAATTGTAAAAAAGAACTGAGAGCTCTTTAATTTTAGTTTATATTTTTAATGTTTTAATAAATCACTTAGTCGGGCTAGTTCTTATTGAAATAGACAATCAAATCCGACACTATTCGTTTATTTTAGCGAACCAACATGTGAACTAGCCCGAATCAAATCTAGCTAGTTTCGATCCGATTTGTTAACAAAATGGGTCATCATGACTTGAAACGTCCAAACTATTTTAACATAAATGCCATTCTAATTTGTATTTTGGTTTGAAATAAAGTTTTTTTTTTTAATTTGAAAATGTACACTGCACTTATGCATATACCAGACGGGGTCCAGATCTTTTCCCAGTCTGTGAGAGACCCCTATTCCTCCACCCAGTGCAAAAACCCACATTCCCAAATAAATGTAATAACCCCCCACCCTCCTCCCCCCATTTATTTATACTTTAACCCCCCATTTTCTTCAATCCCAACCTATTTATTTACCACCAAATTTATATCCACATTATTAATATAATTAAATTTATTAAATTAAAAATAATTTTTTATTATTATATTCATTGTATTTTTTTTAAATTATAATATATATTAATTTTCATTAAGTATATATTATTTATATCATATAATAAATAATATAGTTAACATTAATTTTATTATTAAGATTACATTGAGACTAATTAATTAGTTTATATTTGAGTAACAAATTAAATTTTACTTAAAGAATAAAAATAAATAAAGCGTGCATAATAAATTTGCTCCAATTGATATAATGAACACATATAAAGAAAAAAGTAATATTACATTAGAAATAATAAATTAACGACGAGAGTTAAAGCGTGCATCATACTCTCGTGGGTCTAGGGAATATGATGCATTGTTATTGTCTGTGATCGAGTATTGTGGATCCGGAGCATGATATGAGTATTGTAGGTCCGGCGCATGATATGGGTACTGTGGGTCCGGCGTATGATACGCATACTATGAGTCCAGTGCATGATACGCGTACTGTAGGTCCGACGCATGATACTGTTGGTCTGACGAATCCTGCGAGTATTGTGGTTAATTTGTGTTGTCCAAGCTGACAATCAAATTATTACCCATTATAAAACAAATAGACCAAACACTAATAAAACAATAAGTAAGGAAATAAGTAAGAAAATATATAACATTTACTTACTTATTTTGCAACGTAGGACTCTTCTATCGTGACCACTAGTGCCGCGCCTTATTGGATTGGGAAAGTGCTTTCTCCTTTCCCGACTTTAGACGCTTCCCGCACCATTTTGCTCTAACAGGGTTAGGATCACAAACAACTTAAGTCTCTTCTAGGATCACAAACAACTTGAGTCTCTTCTAGGATCACAAACAACTTGAGTCTCTTCTACACTTTTGTTTCTGTTTCTGCTCATGCCGACATTGCCGCCAGTGGCAATATATTTGACTCGTACGCACAAAATTTAGAACTCACTCAATAGAAAAGTGCTTCGAGCATATGTTCTCGTCAACTAGATCTGAAAATTCATAAGACAACATACTATATCTGGACATTAATGAATGACCAGGATCAGTATGAACATATGAACCAGTCGTTGGATCGAACACTCTGGCTTGCTTAGCATTCTTTGTCCACCTACGGAGAATATATTTCTCCGGCAAGAGCATCACTCGTTTTTTTTCATGTAGCACAACATGTGTCGGCATGGATAACCCTCAAAATCAAACATTCGACAACTACATGAGATATAGTCAGTGGATGAGAAATAATTAACCTGACGAGTTCGATCAGATGTTCTGCCTGGCTCAAAATGCTGGACCGCGTACACTTTAGTTTCGTTGGAGCTTGACCTCTTGGTGCAGATGTAGGAATTACTTTGTACTAGTTCATTCTAGAACAGCAAAAAAAAATTTGTATATCTACACCATCTGATTCTCCATCATAAGGGTTGTAGTGACCTTTAGTGTTTGAGTTAAATCGTTATGGTTAGCAGCTAACTCCTCATGCCTCTGATGAACTAACGCCCTGTTAAACCGGGCAACGAAATTTGTCAAAGAGTTTTTCCTATCCACATATTTCTTCAAGAATGAATGGCCACTCTCTGATCTCTGGCTACTGGACATGCCTGCAGTAAACATGTGTTTGACGTATGCTGGTACCCAGCGACTACGTATTTCAAACAAACTGCTCAACCATTCATTGTTACCTAACTCTGTGGTTTCCATCACCTCGATCCATTGTTGTTCAAATTCTGCTGGTGACTCAGATTGCTTGATAATGTGAACAAGCCTGTGATACTGGTCATTATACAACACGACATTCATCTTCTCTAAAAATTTCTTTAGTATGTGCCACATACAAAATCGATGCAACGTCGATGGTAATACTATGGAGATAGCTCTTGCAATTGCGGCATCTTAGTCTGTGATGATCACCCCCGGGGCCGCATGGTTTGGCATGGCTTCAATGAACTTAGTGAACAACCATACAAATAATTCAGTCGTCTCATCGCTCAGCAGTCCACATCCAAATATAACAATTTGGCCATGGTGATTCACTCCAACAAATGGACCAAAGACCATTGAGTACTTGTTCGTATTATATGTTGTGTCAAACACAACGACATCACCAAAATATGCATATGACCTTCGTGATTCACAGTCTGCCCAAAAACAGCGCACAAATTTGTTCTCATCATCAGTCTCATAATCAAAGACAAAGTTCGATTTTTTTTCTTTCTCAAAGGTAAAAAACTCAATCAGTGTTTCCGCATCATGACCCAGCATTTCTTGACGCACAACCCTTTGATAGTTCCTGATATCATTCTCCACACACCCAAGAGATGATGGACCTTCCGCATCTATCTCCAAAAGTCGAACTTGCTGACATGTGGGAATATTAGCTTCTGAAAACTGTTGAACAAGAGCCTTCTTTATTTTCGAGACACCCTGGTGTCACCTTAACAAGTGTACTCTGCTAGGAGTGGCAATGGGATGGTTATGTTCCTCAACAAATGTACTGGCAACCCACCACTCGCTCGTTTGTTGATTTACCACTGATAATCTAGCAGTGCACCCACAACGTACATGTCCTCGGTTTCTTTTCCCAGCCCGTGGCACAGCATCTTTACCACTCATCTTGTAAGTCTCATTCGTCTTACCTTCCTTATAGCACACAAATATTTCCAAACATACTCATTGGTCTCTTTTTTCTTCTTACTGTTTTCTATTCGCTTACTATACCCCGCTTCACGTGTATATTGATTGTAAAAATTGTATGCCTCATCGGATGATTCGAATTCCTGACCAACGTGGAGAATGACACTGATAGTCACTTGAGGAACATATACATTATTACCACTCTCAAATTCTATCTCTACAAAAATTTACCGAAATAAAATATATCAATTATATGTGCAAATTAAAAAAAACATAATAAATTATTAACAATGTTACCACTAACTTGCAAATTACAAAAAATAAATCTGTACAAATAAACGAAAATAAAACAAATTAATAATTTATTACTAACCATTGAAAAATATGAAAAACAAAAAGTGGGAGAAAATTTTGGTAAAATAAATTTAGAGAATAAAAGTAATTAGAAATGTTTGATATTAGCTAAATTTGAGTAAAGTAAATGTATTATGATGAGGAGGAAAGATGTATTCTGATGAGGAATGAGGAAAAATTGTTAATGCGTGAATGGTGTATAAATACGTAGAGGAAATGAAGTAAAAAAATGGGGGGAGGGGGGGGGCTTTTGAAAAAATAAAGTAAATAGGAGGGCTGTTTTTTCCTTCATAGGGGTGGGTTTTTTTAGGGGGTGGGGGGGCCAAAAAAGTTAAAGCAAATTGGGGGTGGAGGTGGAGGTGGAGGTGGAGGTGGGGGTGGTCTTTTTTTTTGCGGCGCTGGGTGGGCTGTTTTTTCTTGCAGAGGTACGGGGGGCTGTTTTGTCTTACAGAGGGTGGATGGGGGGGCAAATTTTTTTTTTTCAATCACGCAACCAGAACAAAGAGGGAAAATTGGAAAAACAGTTCGAAAAATTATGTCAATGTAAGGTCATGCATCGTCATCTTCCCCAAATGGTTAGTCACCTAATATATATATATATAGACACACTAGTTTTTGCTACGTGCGTTGCACGTCCGTGAAAAATGTAGGGATAAGTTTTAGGTTAAATATCTAATTGAAATGACAAATTTCTGGTATTTGTGAGTTTTATACACAAAATTGTCTCCCACAATTTATATAAATATTCTACAGGTTTGAGAAAATTAGATAACAAAGATCTAGTACATGAAGGAGGAAAGTGACAAAAAAATTATTTATATTGCTATATAATATTTACTTTGAAATAAATTAATATTTTTTTTATTTAGAATTTATAAAAATGTATAGAAATGAAAGTAAAATATGAAAGAAGACAACAAAATTCTATTTGAATAATAAATAAAGTTTAACAAATATGAAAGAAGACAAAAAAAATAAATAAATAAATAAAATCAACAACATGTAAACATGTTTTATTATTATTGTACTCGACAAATATTTAAATTTTTGTTGTATTTTTTATTTTATCTTATTGTTTAATTTTGTTTGAAACTTAGTTAGTTATTATACGATTCGCTTAACAATTTTTTTTTCCGACAACGTTTTGTTTTTTTCCAATAACTTGAGTAATAATTTCAATATAACAAATACAAAAGAAAAAAAAAACTAAAAAAATAAAAATTTTAAGGTTGTCTAGTTACCTTGACAACATTGGTAGGTCAAAATTTTTTAATATATATAAATAAAATTTAACATAAACAAAACAAATTAAAAAAATTAAAAACTATCTAGGTTGTTGTTCAGTAATAAATAAAATTTAACAAATGTGAAAGATGTGGTTGAGTAATTACTTGACAGCCATGTTGTGCTATATGGTTGTGAAGTTACTGGTCAATTTTTTTGTTAGTTTTTTTTTTTTTTTTTTTTTTACTTTCTGTTTAATTTTGTTTGAAACATGGTTGATTAAATGAAATGAAATTTAACAAATACGAAAAAAAAAATTAAAAAAATCTTAGGGTACGTTTGATTGCAATACATTTTTCATGAAAAAAAAACTTTTTTTTCATCTATTTTCCAACTAAATGTGTTTGATAGCCACATTTTTCCATAGAAAACACTTTTTTTCATTTATTTTTCAATTACACATTTGATTGATTTGTAGTAAAACGTTTTCTCATTTACGTTAAAAATGTAATATTTTATTTTTATTGTTTAATTGTTTTTATTACAGTAAGTTGCTCAAGAAATTTTTTTTTTTCACAAAGTTTATTTTTTCCCCGAGTAACTTGTAATAAACTAAAATTTAACATTTTTTTGTTTATTTTTGTCTCATATCTAGTTCATTGTTATAGGAAATCGCTCAACAAATTTTATTTATTTTTGGACAAAGTTTTTTTTTGTTTTCCAATAAGTCGACACACTAATAAAATAAATTTAACAAATAAAAATAATAAAAAAATAATAAAAAAATAATTAGGATTGTTGAGTAACTGGACAATTTATTTTACTAACTTGATTATACAATCATAAAAATTTATGACAAAAAAAACAAATAAAGACAAAATATTCAATGCAGAAAATTAACTTTTGTTTATATAAGTCAATGAGTTTTTTTTTTTTTTTTAATAATGTTGTCGAGTTACACATTTGATTAATTTTTTTTATAGTGTTGTCGAGCAACTCGACAACACTAAGCCATTGGATTTTTTTTTTTTTTGGGCACTAACCACTAACTCGGCAACACTAAGTAATTGAAAATGGGCTTGGTTTTTTTTTTTTTTTTTTTATGGTGCCTTTTACTTTTTTTTATATTTTTTATT
Organism: Forsythia viridissima; assembly: GCA_030279155.1. NCBI lineage: Eukaryota > Viridiplantae > Streptophyta > Magnoliopsida > Lamiales > Oleaceae > Forsythia > Forsythia viridissima. The sequence continues at coordinate 25,992,513 of CM059040.1, forward strand.
CAATTATTGTAGTATGTGCAAATTAATCCATCTTGACAACAAATTTTTTCCTTTAATTTATTTTTCTTATTTTTTTTTCTTTTACACCTAATTTTTATTCAATTTTTCTATTTTTTTTAATTTTACCTTTTAAGTTTACAAATTATTCTAAATAAATGCTATTAATTTTTTCCTTAATTTTTTTCTTTTACTATTCACGCATTTGTCAAGATTAAAAGTTGTAAAACTTGATTTGTAATTTTTTTTTTTTATTAAAGAGGAGGGCAAAAATATCAAAAAATGTCAAAATGACGTGATCTGCAAAATATTAAATGTACAATTTACTTTTTAAAGATTGGTGAAAAATTAAATGAAAATCTGTTTCGATTGGAATTGGAGAAAGAATGAATGAATGATGAGAAAAAAATAAAAAAACGAGAAAAAAGAATTGTGTACAATTTGCTTATAAAATCAAATTAAAAAATTGGTAAAAAAATGAATAAAATTAAGAAAAAAAATATATAATTCTCAAAAGTAGCCCATTTTTTCTTTTGAAAAAAAAATCTAAAACTAAAATTAATGGGCCAAAGCCCATTTCTTAGCTTTGTTGGTGTCGAGTAGCTCGACAACTACTCGACACCAACACACACACACACATATTTAATGTTGTGGGGAATTCTATGATGTCGAGAGACTTTATTGGATTGGAGGAAAAGAATTGGGATGAAAGGCATTATAAGGGCTTATGGAGGTGGTTGTTGCTCCTAATTTATCCGATTTCTATCCATTTCTCACCAACCTAGATCTTGAAGGTATTCACAGAAAGTCTGCTGTGTTGATGGAGAAAATGCAGGTTATGTGGGAACCTATCATTGAAGAAAGACAAAAAGGGAGGAATAATTCTTGAGATTTCTTGGACACCCTTCTTGACAATAGTTTTTCCAACAAACAGATCAACCAGCTGTTTATAGTCAACTCTCATGGATTAATTTCTACTGATGCTCTTCGTCCATTGGGATTTCAACTACTTGGGCATTTTTGTTTCTGCCATTGATTGAGAATTATGCGAAGAAAATAACAGCAGATTGCAGATATAAAACAAACAAATAAATAAAAAATAGCAAGTATGATATAGAGAATAAGTAGAGAGAGAGAGAACTGGTAGTCGAGTTAACTCGAGGACGAACTCGACGCGATGTAATCCTCCATTACTAAAAAATCAGGTAGCTGAATGAGGAAAGGACAGTAAAATCAGGTAGCTGAATGAGAAAAAGAGGGAAGGAGGATATCAAACAAGCAAGTAGTTGAATCTTGAGCTCCAGCTGAACCCTCTCGGCTTAAGAAGGTTGCAGTAAGAACTGAGGATCTTCCAAACTCTTGGCTTCCTTTTGTGATTCCAAAAGGATTTCTCATGAATTAACGGAAACAATCGGACCATAATGCTTCATCCCTCATAAAAAATGGAGAGAAGTAATGAGTGCTGTTGGATTGTAGAAATTGCATTCATGGCAGATATTAATTTCTGCTGATGCTCTTCGTCCACTAGGATTTTGACTATGTGGGCATTTTTATTTCTGCTATTGATTGAGAATTCTTTGAACAAAATAACAACTGATTGCACAGATATAAAACAAACAAATAAAAAAACAGCAAGTATGATATAGAGAATAAGTAGAGAGAGATAAATGGTTGTCGAGCAACTCGACAACCAACAACCAACATGGTTGGCGAGTTAACTCGAGGACGAACTTGACGCGATGTAATTCTCCATTACAAAAAAATCTTTTCTACCATTAATCTTAATTAAATTTCAATTTGTTAGATGATTGTCCTCAAACATTCTTATAAGAAATTTAAGTTTCAAACAAATAAGAACTTACACATAAATATGTAAAATATTTTAAATCATATGTAAAAATTAACAGATTTGATAAGTTCTTACACTTCTAAAAATATAAATTTACAGTGAATAATGTACAAATAATCTATAACGAGTTCGCTGTAAAATAATCTACAAATAATAACTTGGTTTACACTGGAGTTCGAGCCCTCCTTCTGAATTCTGAGCTCCAATCTAAGAATTATGGAATATATTGAATAATTTGAGAAAAATTTTGCTCTCAGAAAGTAGGTGATGTAGATAATATAAAGGAAATACAATTAAATGGTATTTGAAACAATGCAATGAAACGACGACGTATTGAACGAAAAATCTACAAAATTTAAGACTCTTATATTATTTGTAGGGATATGTAAAAAATTCTAAAACTTATGTAAAAATTAACAAATTTGATAAGTTGAATAAGAATTTACACTTCTAAAAATAGAAATTTACAATGAATAAAATAATCTACAAACTGGTTGTCGAGTTAGCTCGACAACCATGTATGTTGGTTGTCGAGTTAACTCGAAGACGAACTCTAGGCGATGTAATCCTCCATTACTGAAAAATCATTCTACCATTGATCCTAATTAAATTTCAATTTGTTAGGTGATTGTCCTCAAACATTGTTCAAACATGAGAAATTTAAGCTTCACAAATAAGAACTTACACATAAATATGTAAAATATTCTAAAACATATGTAAAAATTAACAGATTTGATAAGTTCTAGAAATAAGAACTTACACTTCTAAAAATATAAATTTACAGTGAATAAAATAATCTACAAATAATCTATAATATAAAGAGTTCTATAAAAAAAAAAAATTTACAGTGATTGTCACTGTAAAATAATATACAAATAATCTATAAACTTACAAATAACTTGTTTTACATTGGAGTTCAAGTCATCCCTCTAAATTCTAAGCTTCTGAATTCTAAGCTCCAATCTATGGAAGATATTGAATAATTTGAGAGAAATTTTGCAGTCAGAAAGTAAGTGAAGTAGGTAATATAAAGGAAATATAATTAAATGGTATTTGAAACAATGCAATGAAATGACAGCGTATTGGACGAAAAATCTACAGTGACAAAATTTAAGACTCTTATATTATTGTAAAGATATATATATATATACACACTGGCAAAGAATTAGTGCATGTCTAGTGGACCAATATGATGAGCATTCCCATTCCCTTGTGGCATGTTGATAAGGCAACATGAGTGCCCTTTTGACTGAAAATAATAATAAGGGAGGGCACACATAAAATAACACCTTGTTTTGTTTCGCCCTAATATGATTATTACGGGGTACAAGTGTATAATATTTCTTAATTGATCTCTCTTTATAGATAAGGGAGGCCACATCTTTTCTTCTTAGTTTACTAGATAGACCCGGTAACATCACATTTCTATTAAATATTTTAATTTTTGCAGTAGATTCACGTTTTGTTTGAGATTGATTTTAGATTCTAATTTCAAATTGTCAAATAATTAGAACTGCATATTTTAAGTGGTTGATAAATTTAAGAAATATTGATTATAGAAAAATATATACTATTTGACATCAAATTTTGAGAAGCAAAATCACAAATTCTTTTATATATATATATTCTACTTTTAACTTTTCTAATTTTCTATAATCAAAATACTAATTTTAATCCTAAATAATTAAATTAATTCTTTTTCTATTATATGGACTATTTTTTTATTTTGCACTTTTATAAATTTGAAATTTAATAAATATTATTATTATTTTTTATTTTAAAATAATTATAGTGAATACATTTTCTTAGAAAATATTTGATAATATTACATATTATATTAAATTCGGACAAAAAGCTGGGTCATCGAATTGCCATCAACCTAATGGTTGAACCGATGTACCAATTTTGATTTTATATAATTTAATATTTTTGATTGTACTATAAAACAATATCGATATTTAAATGAAAAAAAATAGTGATATATCACGTGCATTTGATACTAGGGTAATGATCTCCTCCCCACCATGAGGAGGAATTATAAAGACCACATGACACGTGTCATGTAGCCATTGGAAAAGAAAAAGTGATTGACAACAATTTCAATCACTTGTTCAATGACCGCATGACATTTGTCATATGACTTTTATAATCTCTCTCTACCATGGGGAGGAGATCATTACCCTTGAAGACCAATAAAGTCACTACACACAAATTTCGAAAGAGAACATGATCTGAATTATTCAAACCAATCTAATCATAAAAATTAGGGTAAATAGAACTACAAGTGTGAAATTTTTTGACTTTGTGACGATACGGACCCAAAATTTTGATGTCTAATAACTAGGATCCTAAACATTTTAAGCTTTTGTACATGAGGTCCTTTTGTGGTGGAAAACATCAATTTGACCGTTAAATAGCCATTTTTATTGAAAATAACAATTTTACTATTACTTTAATTTAATGTAAATAGCATTAGGAGTCCCTAATATTTAAAATTTGGGACAATGAGTCAAAACTTTAATTTCTAGCACCCAATATTCCAAACTTTTTAAAAGTCTGCGTCTGAGGTTCTTTTGTGATAAAAATATCAGTTTGACTGTTAAAATGTCAAAATTTGAGTAAAATGATTAGTGTACCCATATTTAATTTAGAATTAAATAAAAAAAAAGAAAAAATAAAAAAAAGAAATAAGTATCTTCCTCAATTCCAAACTACCCACCGTTACTCCAGCAGAAGCGGTATGTCATGATAATTGATTACATTTTTAAATTGTTGATGCAATTATTGGTTTGAATGTGTAAGGGTGATGATTTTATATTACTTTTTTCTTCTACTTAATTTTTTTTTTTTGACAGTCAAATTGATGTTTTAAGTCACAAAAACCCTACTAGTGGCTCTTATTCTAATACCCAATTGGCATAAATTTTTCAAAGTCGATTCTATTATGGTTCTGACTCTTAAATTAATTCCTAAGTAATGTTTGTTATCAAAGTTTGTAGTTGTTAATATAATTTTCTAAAGCCGAAAATAAGAATGAAAAGCTTATTGTAGAAGGAAAAAAGAAGAAGATGCATAATACCTTTGTCGCAATCTCAAGTTGTAATTAGGGATTTCAACATGACAGGATGGGGCGGTCCTTTCTGTTCTCGTTTCGTCGGAGATTTTCGAGAGGTGAGACGGAGATTAAAATATTTTTGTTTAATTTTATTTTTAAAAAAACGATTTAAATTTCAAAACATAAAAATAAAATAAAATAAAAATATTCAGGGTGGGAACCACATTTCCCGTACCCACCCTGATTACATAACGGGACGGCGACATAGTATTTTGACCTCCCTAGTTGTAATGAACATGTACGAGGTCATTAGGCCTTTGGTGCCATAATATTTTTCTAATATGTTTAAGCATACTCCAGTACGTTTCGCAACTTGAACAACTATATGTCTAAGTCAAAACTCGAATTGCTTCCCAATGCTTTTATAATTTATAAATAAGAAACACACATTTTCTTTCTTTTCTAAAATCTTCTTTCTATATCATTTTTAGCTACAGAATAGCCTCATATAAATAACCTATTAATGACCTTTATCAATGCCAACAATGTAAGGAATTGACTTATACATGCACAATGGAAATTAAATCTTCAATTCTTATAAGCCGGATCAACTTTGTACTTAGATAGAATTCGTGAAAGGAGTTTATCTTGATGAATACCATAGAATCTGATTATCTGATTAACTGGAGGTACGATCTTCAATACCACAGTTGTCCAATTGTCTTGCCTCTAATGGTAATCTACACAGCAAGAACATATTTTGACTTCTACGATCAAGAACATATGAAAACGGAACTTTGGGAGTAATTGTATTGAGTTCTGTCTCTTACTTGTGCTAGTAAGTAATGAAGACAGATTTACTTAAATCCTCTTTAACTGTTGTGGCCCTAGTATTTACAGGCGGGAATAACCTTAGTTCTAGTCCTACTAGAATTCTGTGTTTTAGTCTTACTAGAACTTTGTTAGCCAACAACTAACAGACCCAATTAATTAATCTAAATAATTAATTTTGTTCAATAAGTAATTAAGTCAGACTCAACTAATTAGACATTGGGCATTAATTCTTACATTCTCCCACTTGGACAATGTCCAACTCCAGATACTCAATTTTTGCATTTTTTGTGTGACCCATTATGTTCTCATTCACGATGGCAAACACAGTGATATTCTAATCGATTCACCTAGATCGATCAATTCACATTGCCGTCCAAGATTGACATCTAGCAATGTGTCAAGGAAGTCCATATGAAGGGATATGTCATGTAGTATGACAAAACCAATATATATGCGGTTACCATGGATATATAATCACTTCATCAATATAATCCAATTGGTCAAGAGATGTGAATCAGCGTCAATTTCATTTCAACCAATTATATTATTCACCTCAACTATTCGTTGATCTAATCTAGTTATAATTGAAACATTTTCAACTCATGACTCCACTTCGGCCGAGGAAATTTATATCAACTTAAGTGGACAAAATTCATGTTATAATCTCCTATTTTCCAAGAGTTATGAATCCTCATATTAGATATTCACAACCTTCATATGATTCTCATTATACCCGTACGACGTCTTCCTGGTGACTCATAATCTTATAGCCCCATCAAAAGCTCACCAAAGTATAGCAGTCCTCACATAAGATTCTATGATATCCTCAAGTCAAATGACCAAATCTACTACCGCGCATTTGAGATTATACCACTGACGCTTGGATAGTTATCCATGTGGAATCTCTAGGCGGGTAATCCAATGTTATGTTCTTATAACAATGCATTCATGTGTTCATTCAAATGTCCCTCTACATCTTAGCTCGTGAGATCAGCTACTTTTTTCAAAAGAAATGTAACACATGCTAGTCTATCCGCAATAATGATATCCGTATTTCATTATTACTATGACTAGGGATATTTCAAGAATAAATTATTTATAACTTGTATCTCACAATCACAACACCTTGTTTTTAACAAGTTACTATGAACTTTTCTTTAGTCTTTATTATTTTTAATAATAAAATTTTAAAATAACAGATCTGCCATTAAAATGTAGACAAGTATTTAATTAATCAATTTGTTCATACACATCAATGTCTAACAAATAGTATCTCACAAAATGTTCCATCCAAACTAGATCCAATCACTTAGGTATCTTAATACCATCAGATTTAGCATGACCATCATGCTTGTACTGGGACAACAACTTTGTTAAAGGATCTGCTGCATTATCATTTTTCGAGACCCGTTCTACTTTATGTTAATTCTTAAGATCAACTCCCTGATGAGATGATATTGCCTCAATATATATCTGGATCATTGATGAGGCCTGAGTTTCTTCACTTGTGCGATGGCTCCATTGTTATCACAATACAAGATATTAGATCAACCATACTAGGAACTACTCCAAGTTTAGTAATGAACTTCTTGATCCAGACCGCTTCCTTTGCTGCTTCTGAAGCAGCTATATATTTAACTTTTATAGTTGAATCAACGGTCGTATCTTGTTTAACTTTTTCAACTGACCGCACCACCAATTAGAGTAAATACATATCTAGATTGGAATTTGCTATCGTCTTCATTGTCTTTACTGATTTTAGCATGGGGGACATCATTTCTTAATAATAGTATGTCATCCACATACAGATTTAGAAACACGACTTTACTCCCACTAACTTTTTATATACACATGGTTCATCTTCATTATTGATAAAATTAAACACTTTGATTGTCGTATCGAAACGAAGATTCCAGCTCCGAGAGGCTTGCTTTAATCCATATATGGATCTCTGTAGTTTGCATACCTTATTTGTACTATGTGGATTCAAAACCTTCTGATTGTGTCATGTACACATCCTCACTAAAATTCCTGTTAACGAATGTAGTTTTAACATCCATTTGCCAGAATTCATAGTCATGGTGTGCTACTATCGCAAACAGAATTTGAATTGACTTAGACATGACTCTTGGTGAGAAGGTCAAAGTCAATTCCTTGTCTTTGCTTGTAACCCTTCACAACCAACCCCTTTAGGCGGGTCAACCAAAGTCCAAACCTTGTTTTCGTACATGTAGTTAATCTCGGATTCCATGGCTTCATGTCATCTCTTTGAGTCAATACTTGACTTCAATTCTGCGTAAGTAGTAGGTTCATCTTCTTTGATTAGTAATACATTACTAGTAATTAGGAGATCGCATCTCCAAAGAGAACGAATGATATGTGGAGCTAGTATGTCTTCGAGAATTGGCGGTTCTCCTTTTCCAATCTGTGCCTCATAAAATTCAAGCTCAACCATTGGATCATCTAATTGGTCAATTTCATTTGTGATTTCTTAAACCTCTTCTAGATGTACTCTGCTCGCATTGTCTTATCTAAGAATACAGTGTGCTAAGTGCACATCTCTCCAAAACGATTTTAGAAGAACTGTGCGGCTCATCATTGGTCGTACCATATCAAGTAAGGTATGATCTCTCCTTTCAGATACACCATTGTGTTGTGGTGTATATGGTGGATGTCCATTGCTAGAAAATCTCATTCTCTCTTAGATGTTTTAAATGCTCGACCCTCAAATTTTTGTCACCTTGATCAGATTGAAGTGTCAGAATATTTTTCTTAGTTTACATTTCTACTTCTTGCTTGAATTTCTTGAACTTTTCAAGGCTTCACTCTTGAATTCCATCAAGTATATGAAACCATATCTAGAATGATCATCTCTAAATATGATGAAGTAAGAAAGCTACATCTAGCATCTGTATACATTTGTCCATATACATTAGTATGTACAAGACCCAAAATATCTGCAACTTTGTCTTCCTTTCCAGAAAATGGGTTCTAAGTCATTTTGCCAAACGGGCATGATTCACACTTTTTGATGCTTGAGAACAATTCTAAGATTGCGGTGCCAATCCAAAAAATTTGATCTGATATGTTTGTTGGCATTCAATATGCTTCTCAAACTCATATGGTTACTCATGATTCAACAATTAGATAACAAGATAGAATAATTAATAAAATGCAAAAAATTAATTTAACATGGACTTATATTAAATTAATTATACTCCAATCGTTTAAATTGAATTAATGACCCTCAAACATTAATCTATAGAACCGGTTAGATTCCCAGTGGGCTTTGATCCCTTTTGTTTTATTAGAACCTTGAGTGACTCAACAAATTCTAATAAAACATCCAGGTAGATACTTTTATCAATCAATGACTCCTAGATCATCAAGTAGACAACTTATTATCGCACACATCTTATGTGTTTACTATTGTTCCCCTAAAATTTTATTTCCTTGAGTGACTCAAAGGAAATAAAATTTTAATTAAATTCGACCAATTGTTCAAAAACATCAAATGTTTCATAGTGATAAACATCTCCATGAGCGAGCAACTTTGAGTGACCAACAAACTGACATCGATAATGAACTCTGATTTTTCACTATAACAATGGAAGACACGTTGTACTAACTATTTAATACGAATTTAATATCTTGATAAAGAGGAGTTTGTCTCATCACATTTATATATATTAACTAACATCCAACATGTAAATAATCATACATAATACTAATTGTGGACAATTATGGACTTTATCTATCTAGTCTTCATAAGCCAAAAGAAAGACTAGTTGGTCAAATTTTAGGGAATATTGCATTCGATCAGCGAATGCTAAATGCAATCATCTCCATCTCCTACTGCAACCCACATCTTTTCTAGTTGCTTCCTTGTAGTTCAACTACAACTTGTATCATATACCAGTTGGTACGCAGACCAAAATAAATGGACACACAGGCCCACAATAAAAGAGCTCTAAAATATAATTAAATAAATAATAGGCTTGCAGACACAACCAACAATCAACATGAATAAATTAACCATACAACCAATGATATGAGTCGAGTCCATAATCATCCACAAAACATCTATTTTAATATCTAATATTAAAAATATAATAATTTCTAAATTTGCAGCTTTGACAGTATAAATCTAAACATTTTAGACATTTCAAAAGGAAATTAAATACTTAATCTAATTAATCAAATTAATCATTTAATTTTAATCATAACGAGGATTTTCAAAATTTATTTTATCTCATAATTTAAAGTCATACCCTAAATTGAAAATAAAATTTGTATAGGGTCAAATTGTAAATTTATAAAATAATGAGTTCAAAATTTAATCAGATCAAAAAATCAAAATATGGTTTAAAAGAAATTTTATTCAATAACAAATATTTGACCGACATTAAAAAGTAAATAATTACATATATATTTTAAAAAGAATTAAGAATGCATTTAAGACCATATTTTTCTTTTAAAACTTGAGGACTTACTGTGCAGTTTTTGAAATTGTACAGTCAGGCCCTTGATTAGAAAATGGACTTTCTTGTACAATTTCAGAAATTGCACAAAAAGCCCTTTTATAATTTTAAAACATTGGGCATTTCCCATTTAAAACTATTGAAATTAGGGAGCTTTCCATGCAATTTTACGGAAAGTCCTCTTCACCAATTCAATATAGTTGAAACGCCGACGGCGTCGGTGCAGTCAGACTGGCGCTGCTACAAATAGCAGCGGCATCACTGTTTTTTGAAGTAGCGTCTGCTGCCTTCCAAAGGCAGCAGGCCGGCCTCTCCGTCAAAATGTTTTTCGCATTCCGGCGACCGATTTCGGTCATCTTCCTTTCTGATCAAATTATCCCGTTCCAATTTAATCCAAATCCAATTCAGATTTTACTTCTTCAAAAAATTCATGATTTTTTATTTTTTGGTCAAATCTCAAATCAAATTAATATTCCAATAAAACTTATTGTTCAATTCATCAAAGTAGTATAACAAACTCTAACAAGTAACAAGGTAGGCTCGGATACCACTGTAAAGAATTGACGTATACATGCACAACAGAAATTAAATCTCAATTCTTATAAGTCGAATCAACATTGTACTTAGATAGAATTCGTGATAGAAGTTTACCTTGATCAATACTATAGAATCTAATTATCTGATTAGCTGGAGATACGATCTTCAATACCACAGTTGTCCAATTGTCTAGCCTCCAATGGTAATCCACACAGCAAGAACAGATCTGGACTTCCACAATCAAGAATAGATGAAAACAGAACTTTGGGAGTAATTGTATTGTATTCCGTCTCTTATTTGTGCTAGCAAGTAATGAAGACAGATTTACTTAAATTCTATTTAACTGTTGTGGCCTTAGTATTTATAGGCAGGACTAACCTTAGTTCTAGTCCTACTAGAATTCTGTGTTCTAATCTTCCTAGAATTTTGTTAGCCAACAACTAACTGACCCAATTAATTAATCTAATTAATTAATTTAATCCAATAAGTAATTAAGTCCGACCCAACTAATTGAATATTGGACATTAATTCTTACAAACAATACGTAATACAAGAACTAGAGGCTCAGTGAGTTGCACAACAATAGCACACTCTTTCCAAAACATGGAATCTAGAACATGATCGACAAATCTATTTGCCTTAATTTCCTTAGCACATGCTGATGATGTCCAATCTTTAGACGTTACAATAGCTCTTATTAGAGCATATTTTTGGGCCAATATACTTTTTAACGCAATAAATTTAGTTGCAAAATGAGTTGGAGCAGGCAGAAGTTTTCCCTTCCATTTGTAAATTTCCTCATCAAATGCAATGGATTGTTATGAATATATATGTATTTGGTTATCCTTGATGCATGGGTTAAAACATTATTAACTCCGTCTAATTTTCCAATGTCACTTAACATTAAAATTAATGCAATGAGAGACCATAATAAAGTGGGAAACTCTAGCTCTGAGAATCTTTCAGCAACAACATAATTTACAACATTATCAGTCGCCCTATTGAATAATATTTTCAGGTCCAGAAAATAATAAAACATCTAAAAACAACTTAAATAACAACTCTGCAGTCTTAAATGAATTTGATTGTGGACCTGAAAAACATCTAAAATAATTGTTCCCTTGGGACAATAAACTAAAAAATTAATAAGAGTCATCTTGCATTCATCAGTCCACCGTTAGCCAAGATTGTGCAACCATTCAATTTCCATGTTGCACGATAGCTATCAACATACTTTCGCACCTCTTCAACTTTTTTCAACAACAAATAACCAGACTATGAAAATTTACTAGTTATAGCATATTTAGCTTGTTGATAATAAACAAAATTCATATCAATAAAAGGAATACAAGCATCAACCATTCATTTGGAAATAATAAGATCACACTTTTCTATAACTTCTTTACTTCAAAGAACGCTTTTGAGAGTTGGTTGAGCAACAGGACCAATTCTTGGCATGAAGTAAGAACCAATGCCTTTTTGTTTCTGTACCATTTTTTTTCTTTGCCTTTTCTCATTAGTTAAACCCTTTCCACCAGAACTTGGAGGAATTCGTCACCGTGCAAATCCCTATACATATGTTCTTCCACTTTCCTGATTATAAGAGTTATTTGGATTATACTCTTCGCAAGTTACTAGATTTTTTCATTTCTTCAGAATAACAACATCTAAATTTTGTATCAATAGAAAATGGACATCAGGAGGTACTTTATGACAAGAATCTACTTGCTAAATGTTGTTAGACCCAGTTGATGCCTTCGCTACCAAACTGTTTTTCACAATACATGCATATCAGTTTCTTTCTTTTTCACTTAATACCATCTTCAAAAATTTCTTCGTCTTTGCAATGCCCCCATGCCAAATCAATTTTTCCTCTAACATGATTTTTTAATACAGATGAACTAAGTGGTATACTGTCTTCATCGCTGGAAGACATTATATGTATAGGGATAAGTGTGAAATCGCACTTATCTAGACCATCAAAAGTGGATGATTGCCCTTAAATGTATTTTCTACTTAATTATTTCTTGATTTGTTTGTTTTAGGAAAACCTAAGATGGCAATTGGAGGAGAACAAATAAATTGGACTGAAAAAGGACTGAAAGTGTACAAAAACATGGAGATGGTGGATAAAAATGTGAAGTCCTGAAAGTGAAAAACATGGGTTGTAAATAAAGAAGGACTTGATTGAAACAAAAGTGGAAAAATAGTGAAAAAAATGTAAACCTTTGAAAGATGGGAGACCAAAGTACAATATTTGGAAAAGTAGCAAAAAAAAATTTTGTTTGCCACGGTTTGGCCGCAGTCTTCAGATTTTATTTTTTTATTTTTTTATTTTACTTTCTTAAGGGAATTTTGGGCACAAAATGAGGGAGTTTTTAGGAAAAATTCCTATCATAAATACTACTCTTAGAAACACAAAAGCGGATTTTTTTTTGGTTGGTGAAAAGAGGTGGGCATTTACTCATCTCATAAAAGGGAGAAATGAAGAAGGTAACCAAAGTGTAGGAGATGAAAAGAATCAAGACCAAACAACTCCATCGTTCAAGAAGACCCAATCAAATGGCGGGTTTGAAGATTTGTGTCCTGCATATTTTCTTTATTTTTCTCAACTTTGTGATGTATTTCTTGAACCATAGTTTTTGTAACTCTTTTCTTATGAGCTAAAACTCTAATTTTGGGATGATTGATGTAGCTTAACAATAACTTAATTAATTTTAATGTTAGCATTTTAATTCTATGTTCTTCATTTTTATGATTGTGATCGCTACGAATTTATTGACTTTCATTTGTTTGATCACCAAATGTTAGTATTTTTATTTGTATAATCATTGAGAAATTACTGTACATCTTAGACCCAGTAGCAAATACTCTAGATTCTTGTAGGAGATAGAGATATATTCCTACTTCTAGGTGATCCTTTGAGCTATTCTCACAACAAATAATGCAATTAAGTGGGCTCCAAATGACATAGAGATATAGTAGGTTGAATCGGTTGATTAGGGCTAACTCGATGCTCGAGAGAGGTAATTGGCTATAATAGGATAATCAGATCTATCATTGAAAATGTGTAATATATTTAAATACTTATTGCAAAATTAATTAGGTGATGGTTATGTGAGATCATAAATCCCAGCACAATCTCAACTTGAGCTTTCCCAAATTTCACTTTTACTTGTTTTCATTTTGTTTCTGTTGCTTTTCATTTAAGTATTAATTAAAACAACCAAATTAATTTGTGTGTATGTTTACAATAGATCAATAGACTACTTTTAATTCACTTGAGCAAATAGGAAAATCCTTGTGGGATACGACAACCCCTTATCACTTTATTAATTGAACACGACATCGTATACATGCGATATAAAATTGAGCGAACAAGTTTTCGGCACCGTTGTTGGGGAATGTTCTTTTACTTGTATTAAATTTTTGAATCTAGTTAATTGAATTGTCTTTTCATTTTATTACAAGAATTTTTGTGCAGTTTATGCAACAACAAGAAGTTTTGGACCTTCTTCCATTTGATCCTGAACCTGAACGGACATATAGAAGAAGAATCAAAGAAAGAAATGAACAACAACAACAACAACAACAACAACAACAACAAAGGCAACAAGGCAAAATGGGGGACAATAATCATGCAAATGTCATTATGGATGAAGATGATATGTCAATTGGGCAATTTATGATCCCTGCGATCACTCAAAACCAATCGAGCATTACATATCCTCCAATTGGGCAACCAAACTTCCAAATCAAGCTGTATGTGATTATTCTTTTCAAATTGCATCTTCAATTGTATGGAATGACCAAAGAAAATCCATATACTCACATATCGCGGTTTTTGGAGATGTGTAGTAATTTTGTCTACCCGGACATCCCTACGGAAGTTATTCATATGAGATTATTTCTATACACCCTTCGAGATGGGGCCCGTGAGTGGTTAGATGCTAATCCCATTAGAAGTAACACAACATGAAATGATCTTGCCCAACAAATTCACTACCAAGTACTTCTCTCCGACAAAGGTGGCAAAATTGAAGAATGATATATCTGCCTTCCGTCAATTTTGATATGAAGTGTTTCTATCAAGCATGAGAATGGTTCAAAGACATGTAGAGGAAATGCCTGAACCATAGGTTCAAAAAGCCATGCAAGTCCAATGTTTCTATCTTGGGTTGAATCCCTCTAGTCGTATAGCGGTTGATTCGGCTTCGAATGGAGTTATAACTACAAAGTCGCCCAATGAGGCAATTGAGCTATTCGAGTGGATGTCAAATCATAACTCTACTTGACCAACCAACCAGATGACACCAAAGAAAGCCGCAGAAATTCATGACATTGATGCTAATTCGATTTTATCAGCAAAGATGGATCTTCTATTCAAAAAATGTGATTACATGTCTTCACAACAATTGGTTAAGGCGGTCTATGCTCCTTTTCCGAGGTGTGATGTGTGTGGGACAGGACACAATATTGAAGATCGTCAAGTACTCAAAATGGATTCTACGTCAAGTGAGCAAGTTAGTTATGCTCAAATATTCAATCAACAACAAGGGAATCCCTACTCAAACACATACAATCCGGGTTCGAAAAATCATTCAAACTTATCTTGGACCACCAATCAAAACCAAGGAAAACCACTGGATTTTCATCATCATCTACCACCTCAAGATTAGAAGCCATCATTAGAAGAAATGTTCATGCAATTTATGAATAAAACCAAGTCAACTCTCCAAAACCAAGCGGCTTGAATAAAAAATCTTGAGACCCATTTGATTAGGAAAATTCTGATTTAAACTTCAGTCTGCTTATCATGTACTTTGTTTTCCCTTATTTGGAGAGCTTCCCGTTTTCATAAAATTCTGAAGTTTCGATATGTGTTAGAAAGACGATTTATGAGTAATCGGTTAAAATTTCATAAGATTTCATGATCGTTTGGTTTCCCATTTTATGCATGAGAAATCAGAGGATAGGTTGACTATTATAAAGACCATAATCCTCATCTCTAAAATTCTTATAGTTGATAAGCTGCCGTTGGTAAAGTTTTAAAATAATGTTTAGAATTTCGCATTGTTAGTCCACTTCTCGGGCTTTAAAAGAAAAGAATATGAGAGACGTACTAAAGCTTCATAGAAAAGGTTTTGAAACGTCACAGCATGGTATCAGAGCCTAAATTTTTTAAATCGATTATGTAGACTAAGAAAAATTTAGGAACTAATAGAGAGCGAAAGAAAAAAAAACCTCGAACAGGCCTCTGGCCACTCGAGCTAGCATTGCCACTCTGTCCGCTCAAGTGAAAACTATTCACTAAATTTTAGTATGATGATTTCATGATTTACCGAAATATGTTACATGATTACATTAAAGTTTGTATTTTCTTATGGGTAATTGAGAAAAGTTGAAAATGTAAAGGTTCTCCATGGCTATCCTATTTTATCTAACGGCTACCATCATCATACCCTTATGTATGATTTTACTTGAGACAAAAAAGTGTTATTTCAAGTTTTCTAGCATTAATATTTTTTGAAGTTAAGTTTGCATATAAATAATTTGCAATCAAGAGAATGCTATATATTTTTCTTGAAAGTTTCTTATTTTGGACATAATGGCTAGAATAAGGTACATTGATAGAAAATTTACCGGTTTGCCGCGTCACCTAAAACTACGAGCCTTAGCAAAGCAAGTCTATGAGAACTTCGATTAAGATCTTTCCTTAATGCAACACGTTGAGAGGTTCATTCACGTGTGGCAAGAGGTGACGCGTCATGGAAATAGAATTGGTAACGATCAGGCGATCGAACACTTTTTTCGAAACCTTATCTCATTTGGAGTATAGATGGGTAGGTTAATAAAGGAAAAAATGGTGAAGGAAAACCCAGACCACATCGATGTCGAGTCGTTTTGCTACGTCCCAATTCACTATAATGAAGATTATCTAAATGGGGCATTTGCGAGTAACGAAGAAGAGTCGGGTGCTGAACTAGAGACATTCGTCAATCAGCTAATGCCTAATCGTGAAGAAGATTCAGATTAGATGCCATTTGCTTAATTTCCATTATGTTATTTTTCCTTCAAACTTTCTTAAGAGGGCACTTCAAGATTTTCAATTGTAACCTAGTTTTGCTCTTGTCACTTTCTATATTATTATTAATTTTCCAAACATTTTTGGTTTTTCGACGCTTTGTCGAAGATTATTCTAATAAAATTTCCAAATTTTCTTTATGAGATATGGTAGTATTATTGTTTGCCTGATAGGTGAACTTTATTTTTTCTAAAGAAGTGACACTCCCAACTTAAAACAACTTGATCAGAGATCTTCTAAGAGTAGTGCAGGACATGGCTAGACAAAGTTAGGCTCCTCTCCCTTCACCTCTTCCCAACTTACAACTCCAACTGTCGTCAATCATGCTGCTATGGTAGAACAATTTTGTAGACACAAGCTCCTTATGTTTGATGGCTCTTCAGGACCCATAGTAACAGAATAGTGGCTGCGTAAGTTGGAATGCATCTTTCGATTGCTAGTAAGTACTGATGCATAAAAAGTTAAGTGCACAGAATTCATGTTTGTCGGTGATCCTAGTAATTGGTGGGAATCAAAGTCCTGCATTAGGAGTGAGGCAAAGTAGGAAACTCTAACGTGGAACCAGTTCAAAGAAGAGCTGATGGTGAAGTATTTCTCGCCGGCACTGAGGGATAGAAAAGAAACTGAATTCTTACAATTGAGGCAGGGCAGCATGTCACTCCCAGAATACGAGCAAAAATTTAAGCAGTTATCAAATTATGTTCCTCACCATGTTGATACTGGAGCTAAAAAGAGCAAAACGTTTGGGCAAGGATTGAGTACAGAGATAAGCTTAATTTTTATGTCCTATAACTTCACTTTTTATCAGAAAATGCTAGCTTGGACCAAGGCAGTTTGGTACCGTAAGGCCAGTTCAGATCAATTTGTTCCTCAAATTAAGAATTTTTTTGGGTAGAGAAAGTGGAGCGGACAGGAAAAAGAAAAAGGAAAGTGGCAGAAAAAGAAGCAGAGTATAAGATTCAACAACATCAAGTTGGGAGACTCCGCTCCACCCTGCCTAAAATGTAACAAGACTCACATAGGATAGTGTTTGTTTGGGAGAAATGTATGCTACTGGTGTAGTAAAACAGACCACATGAGCATGAATTTTTTAGAACCGCCCAAATGAAGAGACTGAAAGGAGAAAGATTGAGATAAGAACAAGAATAAGGATGGAAAATGAAGACTCTTCACCCTTACTCAGCAAGAAGCAGGTGAGAATCCCAATGTGATATTAGGTACCCTTCTGTTGTCACATTTTTCTTCTTATGTGCTTTTCGATTCTGGAGTAGATGTGTCAAGACGAGGGGGCTAGCCAAACCCACATCGGTCCACCCACCTTGACCTGTAACTACGGGCCGACCCGTGAACCAGACGGGTAGTTCACGGGCTAAGGCTAAACTGCCGGCCCAGGCAGTTCAGAGTCCAACGGATAATTAAAAATAATATAATAATTTGGCAGACAGTATGAGACTCAACCGTTCAAACTTAATTTTGATATTAAAAAAAAAAGAAAACAAGAAAAAAATATATATATACGGCTCTCTGCCACATGCAGCAGAATGACATGGCTACTTTAGGCCTAAAAAGCCAGCTTGCATGCCTGCACGACTGTCCTTTTTTTTTTTAGAAAATTAATTAAAATAATGAATAAAAAATGAGAAAATTAATTAAATTAATGAATAGAAAATTAATTAAATTAATTTTTTATTCATACGGGTCGAACTGCGATCCACATGGGCTCGACCCGAATGGGCCGGGCTTGTGTTCAATTTTCATAGGCTGGGTTGACCCGACCTACAACCCACCATGACGCGGGCTTTTTCTAATGCGGGTCGTCACTGGACTTCATCAAAGGAGATCCGACCCAACCTGCATGACCCGGATTGACACCTCTATTATGGAGTAACGCATTCTTTTATTACTAAGGCTAGACTTGCATGTGATAAGTTGGCTAGTACACTAGAGGTTAGCATTTCACTAGGCAAGTCGTTTTTCACGATTCAACTAGTTAAATGAGTTAAGATAGAAATTGGAGAGAAAGTACTAGAAACAGATTTGTATATCTTAGAAATGAGATACTTTAACGTAATCCTAGGCATGGATTGGTTGGGACACAACTATGCGTCTATCCAGTGCCTTGAAAAGGAAGTACCAGGAGAGGAGTTTCGTTTCTTAGGGACAAAAAGGTCAAGTAAGGAAAATCTTTCAGTTGCTCAGGTAAATCACAACCGAAGGTAACTATAGAAGACGTAGAAGTGGTATGGGAGTTTGTCGACATTATTCTTGAAGATCTACCAAGAATTCTGTAGGACAGGCAGCTAGAGTTCACAATTGACTTAGTTCTCGTAGTGGCAACGATGTCTAAAGCACCTTATAGAATGGCCCCGAATGAGTTACAAGAACTAAAGTCTCAACTTCAAGAATTGTTGGATATAGGTTTTATCCGACCAAGTGTATCACCGTAGGGTGCACTAGTCCTTTGTGTGAAAAAGAATGATGGGACGATGAGAAATGCATCAACTATCAAGAATTGAATCAGTTGATGATAAAGAATAAATATCCTCTTCCGAGGATTGAAGATTTTTTTGATCAACTGAGATGATCAAAAGTGTTTTCTAAGATTGAATTGAGATCTAGGTACCATCAATTGAATATTAAGGCTAGTGACATACCAAAAACAACTTCTTGGACTCATTAGGGACATTACGAGTTTGTGGTCAAGTCGATGCTCCAGCATTGTTCATGGACCTAATGAACAAAGTGTTCCATGAATACTTGGACAAGTTTATCATAGTCTTCATCGATGACATCTTGGTATACTCTGAGAATCATAAGCAACATGAAGAACATCTCAGAATAGTATTGGAGATACTAAGAAAGAAAAACTTATACGCCAAATTTAAAAAGTGCTAATTTTGACTGGACCGAGTAGGTTTTATTGGGAACATAGTTATTGCCCAAGGAATTGATGTCAAACTGGTCAAAGTGAAGGTGATAACAAATTGGAACCAACCAACCAATGTTGGAGAAGTGCTCAGTTTCTTAGGGTTAGCCGGTTATTACTGAAGATTTATAGAAGAGTTTTTTAAATCGTTAGTTGACAACATATTCTGAAAAAAATTAAAAATTACAGACCCATTAACAATAACTTATGTTAGATATTAAAACAATTTATGAAAGATATAAACATTAACTGGAAGAATAGACACCAAAATTGCAAACTTATAAATTAGGGTTAGAAAAAAGGAAAATTACCTCTCAAGACTGAGAATTCATTTCAGTTACATAGGAGTTTCGCCTTCGTCGTCTCACTGTGTGTTGAGTAAGAGAAATATGAGCGAAAGTGCGAGACATACGATAATGTTTGTATTGAGTATCTGAGCAAATAGCAATTGAGAATTTGATAATTGGGTAATTAGAATTTGGTCAATTGAATTTGAGTTTGAATTTAAGAGTGATGAGTTTTGTACATTTTGTTTGAATCTTGGACAGTTGGACTCTTGTCTTTGGTACCGTGGTGTTGGATTGTAGGTCATTGGATGATGGTGAATAAATTGTAAAAATTAAAAAAATTATAAAAAATAACAAATTCAGTTCCAATCGGGTATCCACAATTTTAGTTTAAGAACCAAGAATCGACGTGAACCCAGACGATTCTCGGTTCTCAATTCCGATTCTTAATTTTATTTTTTTGGAATTAGAACCGTTTTGATATTTGTTCAAGATGTTCGATTCTGTTTAAAATGTCCAACCCTAATTAGAAATACCAGAATGGAAGTGGGAACACATAAACATGGACTTCGTTGTAGGTCTTTAGAACTCAGCTAGATGTCACAATGCCATTTAGGTAATAGTGGATCGATTGACCTTGTCGGCTCACTTCTTACCAATAAAGATGACTTTCAACATGGATCAATTAGTGCAACTATACCTTAGAGAAATTTTCAAGTTACACGGAATCCCTTTGTCAATAGTGTAGGATAGGGATCTGAGGTTCACATCAGAATTGTGGAAGAGTTTGCAGGCAACCTTTGGCACTAAGCTTAACTTCAATACTGCTTATATCCTTAGACAAATGGACAGTTCGAGCGAACTAGTCAAATTTTAGAATATATGCTTCAGGCATGTGTTTTGGACTTAGGCTGGGTGTCTCACTTGCTATTGGTAGAGTTTTCTTATAACAACAACTTTTAAGCTACGATAGGGATGGCCCTTTACGAGGTTCTTTATGGTAGAAAATGTGGATCTCCCGTTCATTAGGATAAAGTTGGAGAAAAGAGAGTGTTTGACCTTGAAATCATTGAATGAATAGTTCAGGCTATCGATATAATAAGAGCCAGAATAAAATTAGGCCAGGACCTACAAAAAAGTTATGTAAACAAAAGAAGGAAAGATTCAGAATTTAAAGTTGGCGAAAAAGTTTTTCTCAAAGTAGCAGCAATGAAAGACATTCTCCATTTCAGAAATAAAGGAAAATTAAGACCTAGATTCATAAGACCTTTTGAAATACTCGAGAGAATCGACAATGTTGCTTATCGTCTCGTATTACCTCCAGAACTCTCAACAGTGCATAATGACTTCCATGTGTCTATGATCAGAAAATATGTCCTTGACTCTGGACACGTGGTAGACTGCCAACTATTGAAAATGCAGAAGGACGTAACTTATGAGAAGACCCCAATCCGTATATCAGACAGGAAAGTTCATGTATTGAAGAACCGAGAAGTGCCGTTAGTCATAACGACGAAATCATGGAGTAGGCGAGGCCACTTGGAAAAAATAAGAAGAGATCAAAGCCAAATACCCCTCACTTTTTCATATTAAGGTAAATTTTGATGACAAGATTTTTATAAGGGGTAGAGGATGTAACACTCTGAAAATTTAGAATTTATTTTGAAAATTATTTGGGCTAAGTATAATTCTTAGCGAGTGTTTGAGGGCCCACGTCCGTCCAAAGTCCAAACGAGGTCCATTAATAATAAATGACCTACGATTTTTAAATTAATTAATTAATTATAATTATTTTATAAATGGCAATATTTGTAGGATATTCTCAAAAGATGGTAAATTGCTCCATATCAAAGACTTACCAAATTTCAAATGGGTAAGTTCCTTGATGTGCAAGCAAGAAAATAGAAAGGCACCCAAAATCCTCCCTTCCCTTATCCCTTTAAACCCAAAACCAGCCCCCCTCCCCCTACACACACCCTTAGACCAATTTCAAAGAAAAGAAAAGAAAAGAAGTAAGAGAAGAACAAGAGATTTCAAGTTTTCTTTAAAGCTTTTCATCATTTTTAATAAAAAATACAAGGTAGGAATATTACTATGCAAAGTTGATTTTTAAATCCTGTTTATATGTTGATATTATGTATAAATTTATATGCTTGAGAATATGTGTCATGAACATCCAGTTTTAGAAGTAAAATTCGTGTAATTTTACTATAAAGAAAGAAGTTGTTTAATCTTCATGGTTAACACAAGAAGGAAAGAACTATGGTTTTATTTCTTCGGGATTAAACCTAAGAGAGAAAGAATGATTGAGTTTGGAAAGACAATTTATGAGTAATTGGTTAAATTTTCATTAGTTTTCATGACCGTTTGGTTGTCCCTTTTATGCATGAGAAATCAGAGGACAGGTTGACTATTATTGAGACAAGTTAACAATAAGTTTCAAAAACCAAAATAAAGACCCTAATCCTCATCTCAAAAGTTGTTATAGTCGATAAGCTACCATTGGTAAAGTTTTAAAATTATATATAGAATTCTGCATTATTAGTCCATTTCTCAGGCTTTAAAAGAAAATAATAAGAGAGACGTACTAGAGCTTCATAGAGGAGGTTTTGGAACATCACAAATACCGGGTAGCTACGCCTTACAACCCTAAACAAGTGGACAAGTAGAGATTTTGAATCAAGAGTTAAAAAGAATTCTTGAGTTGACGATGAATGCATCAATGAAGGATTGGTTCAAGAAATTAGTTGATGCATTGTGGGCTTATCGCACCACCTTCAAGACGCCTATTGGTATGTCTCCATATCGGCTTGTTTATGGAAAATCGTGACTTCTCCCGGTTGAAATTGAGCCTCGGGCCTATTGGGCTACAAGAGCATTGAATATTGATTTGAAATTGGCCAGTGAGAAAAGATTGGTACAACTCAATGAAATCGATGAATTCTGGCTTGATTCATATGAGAGCTCTTAGATATACAAGATGAGAACAAAGAAATGGCATGACAAGCACATTGTGAAAAGAGAATTCAAAATTGGGCAACAAGTTCTTCTATACATCTCTCGGCTTCGATTGTTCCCTAGTAAACTCCGCTCTAGGTGGTCAAGACCTTTCACTATTACCCAAATCTTCTCACATAGAGCGGTCAAAGTGTCTCATGAGCAAAAAGAAAACTTCAAAGTGAATGGGCAACGATTGAAACCATATTTTGAAGTTGACTTTTTGAAAGAAAAGTCACCTGTTCTTCTCACCAACCCAGAATGACCATGCCTCAAAGTTGAGCTTATAAATTTAAATGAACACTTATTGGTAGGAAACCCAATGTTCTTTCTTTATTATCTTTAACTTTTAGCTTTTTATACTTAAGTTAGTTATTACAAATTTTAATTTTTGTGATTTTTGTTTTAGGTCACCAAGCATCAATACAACATCATTCAACAATTTATGAACTCTTTTCCACTCTATATCATTACCTTTTCTCAAGGCACCATAAGGAGAAATCCGCAACAAGTGAATGACTTAGGGATGGGCTTTGACATTTGGCAAAAACAAGACTACTAACGAGTGTCGCCAATTGTTGGGATACCTAGTAACTTCTTTCTTTTTGATTTGTTAGTTTACACATTGAGGACAATGTGTTATTTAAGTTAAGGGTTTTTCATGTTTTCTTATGTTTGTGATATGAAAAACTTTTAGAAAAATGTGTGTTTGTGTGTTACTTAATTGATTAGCCTTGCCGTCTACATGAGTTGATGTTGGGACTTGATCATTTTGCAATTTGTGACCAAATGTACTACTTGTTCTTATTTTGATAAATTACTTATCCATGTGGGGGACTAAGTTTATCTTTGACCACAATAGTCATGAACAATTATTATTTATGTTTGGAAATTGTTATGAAATATGATGGATTTTTGAGTTGGTAAAGCTAGGTTGCAAATTATGCCAAAATGTCTATCAACCTATGATTATTATCACTTGATCATATTGCTTTGGGAGTGATTGATCCAGTAAGGGAGACTATTTATGAATGTGTTGGTGAATAAGTGTGTACTCGTCTTTGGCCTATAAGTAGAAGCTAAGTAATGACCTTGTGCTAAGAATCTAATTCCCACTTTATTTTCTTGGAAGAATGTAATGATGGCAACGGGACTGATCGGGACGGATTGGCCTGATCTGTATTCGTCCCGCAATAATTGTAGGATATCCAAATCTGCAGATTGATCCGCCATTTTTCAGGGTGGATCAGATATGGATCAGGGCGGATCAGAGCCCTGATCCATTTTTTTTAATAATTTTTTTTAGCTAAGTCCAGCCATCTCTAAATTATAATTTAAGTCCCAAACCTTTCATTTATTTATTATTTAATCCTAATTTTCAAACGGGCGGATCGGATCGGATCACACATGATTTGATCCACCCCATGATCCGCTTCGATCTGTCCTGCTGATCTGCAGATCGAGAATTTTTACTCCATTCGAATCGGGTATCCATCAGGTTCGGGGCAGATCGGATATTTTTGTCATCCCTAGAAGAATGCATTGCACTTGCTCTATCTTATACCTCATTTTGTTGCCTTTTTTACCTGAGTGATTAAGCCCATAGGATATCTCAAAACCCAGTGCCCTAAGTAAACTTGGGAGCCATCAGCCTAAAATTTGTTACAAGTGTCATCAAGAAAGTGTAAGGGAATACAAGAAATGCAATATATAATAAAGAGAAAAGTGAGCATTTTGTGTTAGTACTTGGGGATTTAGATAACTAGTTGGTTTGACTTGTTTAGTAGAACTCAACTTTGAGAGAACCATCACATAACTTAATAGTTTTTTTTGTCGGTGAAATCTAACTTAACTCTAGCATAAAAGTAATAAGTGATTTTTGAGAAACTGTTGGCTTAACATCTTGGGAGTGAAAAGAAACATCTAGTTTGAGAATGTGATTCTCATGAGAGGGAAATAAAATATTTGACCATTGTGGGATGGGTTGGAACCAACTTGAAGAAATCATTATTTTCTACAACTTTGGCTAAACCAATTGAGAGTGGCTATGTACACACTCACCGATCGAACATCGGATAAGTTTAAACTTATTTTTCATGTTGCATTTCTCAGAAATTATTTGTGAATTGAGCATTTTTGTAAAATAATTTGGCAAGCTATATTATTAAGTCAATATTTGTTTTATTTTGTTTTTGTGTTTATGAGTAGATAGCTTTGTTTGAGGACAAACAAGAGTTCAAATTTAGGAGTGTTTGATAAGAGTGGTTTTGCACTTATCCGGCCATCAAAAGTGGACAATTGTGGGTGCTCTTAAGTATATTTTCTACTTAATTATGTATTTATTTGTTTGTTTTAGGAAAACCCAAGTTTGGATGACAATTGGAGGATAACAAAGATATTGGGCTGAAAAAGGACTGAAAGTGTACAAAAACATAAAGTTGGGGATCAAAATGTCAAGTTTTGAAAGAGAAGGACCTGGATTGCAAATAAAAAGGTCTTGGTTGAAACAAAGTGGAAAAGTAGGGAACAAAATGTAAAACTTTGAAAGATATAGACCAAAGTGCAATTTTGTAAAAAATTGCAAATAGATATTTTGTTCGCCACGGCCTAGTAAGCATTTTCATTTTTTTTTTTTTTTTTCCTTTCTTTCTTATGGGCATTTTGGGCACAACAATGAGGGATTTTTTTAGGGCAAATTCCTATCATAAATACCACTCTTAATAAATAAAAAAAAAAAAAAAAATTGGGAGCTTTTAGTGGTGAAAAGATGTGGGCATTTAATCCTCTCAAGAAATGGGAAAAGGAAGAAATTGATTCAACAAAAGTGTGAAAGATAAAAGAAATCAAGACCAAACATTTACATTCGTCAAGAAGACCCAATCAAGGGACATGTTTGAAGATTTGTGCCTTGCAGTCTTCTTTATTTTTCTCAACTTTGTGCTATATTTTTTTAACCCTAGTTTTTGTCACGCTTTCATTATGAGCTAAAATTCTAATTGTTGAGATGATTGATGTAGCTTAACATTAATTTTTAATTTTAATGTTTGCATTTTGATTCCATGTTCTTCATTTTTATGATTGTGCTTGCTATGTATTTATTGACTTTCATTTGTTTGATCACCAAATATTAGTGTTTTGATTTGTATAATCATTGAGAGATTAGGCTCCAATAGATATAGAGATATAGTAGGTTGAACCAATTGATTAGGACTAATTTGACGCTCGAGAGAGGTAATTGGCTAGAATAGGATAATCAGATCTATCATTGAAAATGGGTAATATGTTTAAATGCTTATTGCGAAAGTAATTGGACGGTTAAGTGAAATCATGACTCCCACACATTCTCAACTTGAGCTTTCTCAAATTTCAGTTTTACTTGTTTTCATTTTGTTTATGTTCCTTTTCATTTAATAATTAAAACAATCAAACCAATTTGTGTGTGTGTTTACAACAATTCAATAGATTAGTTTTAATTTACTTTAGCAAATAGAACAATCCTCGTGAGATATGACAACCACTTATCATTTTATTACTTGAACGCGACGCGATACTGTATACTTGCGGTATAGAATTGAGCAAACATATAGAATGTAAAAAGAGATAAAATGTAAAAATTATAAGTGGATGATATGGTAAATGGCATGCCTGATTCAAAGTGGTTCAAAGGATTCTTGCTTTGTTAAAACATGTTATTTGACATATAGCTCATTATTTCATTGTTTGTATGCAGGATTGTTAACACCAGTAGCATCCTACTAATCATCTATTCAAACAATAAACAAAGTTCATTTTGCACATGGTATACAATGGAGGTGAGAAAAATTACAGAAGTAAATTAGATGCCGAGAAGGTACAAAATTCATTCTACTTATTGCATACCGCTTTCTGAACCAATATGAAATGATAAACAAATCATCTTGTAGACATACACCCATTGATACTCATTGAAGAATTTTTACAAACACCTAATTCACTAAATGTCTATATGTATTAAAATCAACTTTCAAACAAAAACTTCATCTCTCTACTGTAATTCATAATTTAAATCAAGTATTTTTGTTATCCATCAATTAAATTGGAATCCCAGAAAAGAAAAAAATTATCCATGCAAAATTTAAAACAATAAACAAAAAAATAAATATGTGTATACAAAATAGAGGACTTACTGCAAATTTTGGAAGAAGTGTTGACCAAAAATGTTGATCCAATTTTGACCAAGATATTGAAGTGCTGACTTGAAGTCTAAAACGTGTTTTGAAAATGAAGAAGTAGGATGCGTTTTTACAAGCGAACGTTTCTATTTCTTATGAGATATTGACACCTGGCATATTTTAGGCCTTTGGATAAAGGGTTCAATCTCTCTCTCTCTCTCTCTCTCTCTCTCTCTCTCTCGCGGTGTACGCGCACTCGCGCCTGTGTGTGGTTCAACAAAAACATTTTCTCTACATTCTTGCACATCATTCTCTCTCAAAATCTTGGTGATTTTGTGGTTTCTTTGGTGAACAATAACTCTTGAGTGAGAATCTATGGTCTGTAAAAGGACTTCATGTCCGGAGTGAAGAGATCTCTAATCTGATCTATGTTGGTATGTAGTTTTAAACCTTGATTCCTTGGTGGTACTAGTGTATTTGAGACTAATCCTTCTTTTGGATGCTCAACAAATGACGCAGGCCTTAGTAGTTGAACATCCAGCCCTAAGATCGAAAAATACTCGTGTTCTTTACTGTTTTTCGCTTACTTTATGTTTTTGTTGTGGGTTGCAACTTAATCTAGAACTGACAGTGGTATCAGAGCGTGATTGTGGATTTCTCGCTGATAAAATATTTAGATATAAAGTCTTGGAGGAGAAAAACTATCAGATCTGTCTAGATCTGAAGTCATGGAGGAGAAAATTTATCATATTTGTCTAGATATAAAAATCATGGACGAGATTTGGTAACCTCTTGAAGCCTTCCGTCTGTTTCTTGGTTTTTTTGGTATTACAACGCTTTTAAAAAATGCTACTGTTAACAAACATCTACTCCGCTTTAGATTTAGGATTATCTTGGTGAGTTTCCTTGATATGAGAAGTTTTCTTCTATACTTTGTGTATAAAATTGCCATAAGATGCATGCATAAGGTGTTTTGTACATTTTGTTTGCGTTATATTGGCTTTTGAAAGATTTGGTACAAAACTAAATTGTTGATCTTTGGTGTAATGTTTAGATGTTCTTTTGTTCGAGTCATCTTGTTGGAGTTGTTTGAGTTCCAAAATGGATGGTTTGTTCAATAACTCCTATTTATTAGAAGCATGTTATTTAATTCAGTTAGGGACTGACCTTTTCTTTAGTTAGTATCCCACGATCTTAGGGTTGTTAAGACGTGGGCTGTAGTTTGATTTTCTATTTCATGTAATGGCTTTATAAGCCAAGATGTTTTCACTCATGTTAAGAGAATCATTCATCAAAAAGCTTGAGTGTTATTTTGCTTTGAGTTTGGTTTTTCAACATTCTGGTATCATAGCTCCTTATCGGGGCCTGATTCTGAGAGAAGAAGAGAGGTGAAAGAAACATGGCTACTGAAGGAAATTTTGTTCAACCAGCCATCCCCAAGTTTGATGGTCACTATGACCATTGGTCGATGCTGATAGAGAATCTCCTTCGTTCGAAGGATTATTGGAGTTTGGTAGAACAAGGGATCACAATGCCAGCAGCAGGCATGGAACCATCAGAAACTCAGCGTAAGGCTATAGAGGAACAAAATGTGAAGGACCTCAAAGTCAAGAATTACTTGTTCCAGGCTATTGATCTGACCATCATGGAGACGATACTCAACAAAGACACAGCCAAAGGTATATGGGACTCCATGAAACTCAAGTATCAAGGGTCTATAAGGGTCAAAAGAGCACAGCTGCAAGCATTGAGGAGAGAGTTTGAGGTGCTTCAAATGAGAGAAGGGGAAAAAGTGGACAAGTACTTCACTCGGACACTTACAATTGCAAACAAAATGAAAGCTCATGGGGAAAAGATGGAGCAAGTGGTGATAATAGAGAAGATTCTGAGGTCTATGATGAGTAGATTTGACTATGTGGTTTGCTCAATTGAGGAGTCAAATGAACTAGACTCAATGACAATAGATGAGCTTCAGAGTAGCCTTTTGGTGCACGAGCAGAGGATGAATAGACATCACAGGGAAGAGCAAGTCTTGAAGCTCACATCTGAGGACAGATTTGGAGCAAGGAGAAGAGGAAAATGAGCATTTAGAGAAAGAGTGAGAGGTCGAGGCAGACAAAGTTTTAATAAGGCTTTGGTTGAGTGTTATAACTGTCACCAATTGGGACATTTTCAATACGAATGTCCTAATTGCAAGAAGATAGCCAATTATGCCGAGTTGGATAAAGAAGAGGAGATGCTTTTGATGTCCTACATAGAGCTCAACAATTCAAGCAGGGAAGGAGTTTGGTTCCTCAACTCTAGATGTTCTAATCATATGTCAGGCAACAAGCAGTGGTTCCTTGATTTTGACGAGAAATTTAGGCACTCAATAAAGTTGGGTAATAACTCAAGGATGTCGGTAATGGGAAGAGGCAACATCAAGCTAGAAGTTGGAGGTGTAATTCAAGTAATGACTGATGTTTTCTACATTCTTGAACTGAAAAACAATTTATTGAGTATTGGTCAGTTACAAGAGAAGGGCCTAGCTATCTTGATCCAAAATGGAGCATGTAAGATTTACCATTCTAGGAGAGGGCTTATTATACAGATGCAGATGTCTGCGAACCGGATGTTTGTGTTGCTAGCAACAGTGATACCACAGTTGGAGTCTCCAACCTGTTTCAAAGTAGCTTCTGAAGACATCACTGATCTTTGGCATCGAAGATTTGGTCACTTGAGCCACAAAAATCTCAGAACCATGCAGTATAAGAAATTGGTGAAGGAGTTGCCTCAACTAAAAGCCACAAACAAGCTGTGTTCAAGTTGTATGGTGAGGAAGCAGCACCGAGAAGCTATACCAAAGAAGAGCCAATGGAGAGCAACGCAACAGTTCAATTGATACATGCAGATATATGTGGCCCCATAACTCCTACTTCAAACAGTAACAAAAGATATCTCTTGAGCTTCATTGATGATTTTAGTAGGAAGATTTGGGTATATTTCCTGGCTGAAAAATGTGAAGCTTTTACAACATTCAAACATTACAAGAATCTTGTGGAAAATGAGATAGGAATGTCTATATGTTGTTTGAGAACAGACAGGGGCAGTGAATTCACTTCAAGAGAGTTCAATGACTTTTGTAAAACTCATGGCATAAAACGGCAACTCACGGCAGCTTATACACCCCAACAGAATGGGGTCGCAAAGCTAAAAAATCGTACCATCATTAATATGGTTCGATGTTTGCTCTCTGAGAAGAAGATGCCAAAACTTTTATGGCCAGAAGTAGTTAGGTGGACTGTCCATGTACTCAATCGAAGCCCTACTTTGGCTGTAAAGGATAAAACACCTGAAGAGTGCTGGGCGGAGTCAAGCCAAATGTGGAGTATTTCAGAGTGTTTGGTTGCATTGGTCATGTGCATGTACCAGATGTCAAAAGAGTGAAGCTGGATGACAAAAGTTACAAATGTGTGTTGCTCCAAAGCTTACAAGCTCTTCGATCCTATAGCCAAGAAGGTGGTAATCAGCAGAGATGTGTTGTTTGATGAAAATGAGAGTTGGAACTAGGGGAGGAGTGATGACGAAGTCAGAATTGATGTGCTTGAGTGGAGAGACAGTGATGAGGAGTTTAGCGAGTCAAGTGGCAGTGAAGATGAAGCAGAAGAAAATCAACAGAATGAGGGCATTGGTTCGAATGAGTTATCCGAAGAAAATGCACCAAACTCACCTGAAGAAAATCAACAGAATGAGGGCAGTGGTTCGAATGAGTTTTCTGAAGAAAATGCACTAAACTCACTTGAAGGAGATGCACTAGATTTACCAGAAGAAAGGAATAGAAGACCTCCTGTATGGATACAAGATTATACAAGTTGGGAAGGTCTATCTGAGAAAGATGTGCAGAACTTCGCCATGTTTATTTCCTATGAAGATCCAACTTATTATGAGGATGCTACAAGAAGTGAAAAATGGCGAGTTGCAATGGACATGGAAATCAAGGCAATAGAAAGGAATGAGACCTGGGAGTTGGTGAATCTACCTAAGGGAGCTAAGAAGATTGGGGTAAAGTGGGTTTACAAGACCAAGTTAAATGAGAACAGGGAGATTGATAAGTGTAAAGCCCGTTTAGTTGCAAAGGGCTATGCTCAGAAATATGGAATAGATTACAATGAAATGTTTGCTCCTGTGGCAAGATGGGATACTATACGAATGGTGTTGGCTTTGGCAGCTCAAAGAGGTTGGATTGTGTTTCAGCTAGACGTTAAAAGTGCATTCTTGTACGGTGAATTGAATGAAGCAGTATATATAGAACAACCTCGGGGATATGAGAAAGAAGGAGAAGAGCACAAAGTCTACAAACTCATAAAAGCTTTGTATGGGTTAAAGCAGGCACCTAGGGCCCGGTACAGCAGAATTGAAGGGTACTTTGTCAGAGAAGGGCTCGAGAGATGCAGTCATGAGCATACCTTGTGAGCATACCTTGTTCATCAAAACAGAAGATGGAGGACGAATTCTAATTGTAAGTCTTTATGTTGATAATTTAATTTTTACTGGAAATGGTGCTTGTATGATTGAGAAGTTTAAGAGTTCTATGAAAGTTGAGTTTGAGATGACAAACCTAGGAAAGATGAAGTATTTCCCCGGTGTCGAGATTCAACAAAGTTCAGAAGGTATTCACTTGTGCCAAAGAAAGTATACCGGAGAAGTTCTTGAAAGATTTGGAATGCAAAAAGCCAATTCTGTGAAGAATTCCATCGTTCCTGGTTCAAAGTTGACAAAAAAAAGTATAGGAGACAAGGTTGATGCAACGTTGTACAAGCAAATGGTTGGTAGCCTCATGTACTTGACTGCAACCAAACCTGATTTAATGTATGTAGTGTGCCTCATTAGCAGATTCATGCCCAATCCGACTAAAGAACACATGCTTGCTGCCAAACGAGCATTGAGATACTTGAAAGGAACAACTGAGTTGGGAGTGTTTTACAAGAGAGGCTCTGCAAATGAGTTGGTGGCCTACACTGACAGTGATTACGCTGGTGATGTTGATGACAGGAAGAGTACATCCGGGTACATTTTCATGCTAAGTGATGGTGTTGTGCCATGGTCTTCAAGGAAGCAACCAGTGGTGACTCTATCTACAACAGAAGCAGAGTTTGTTGCTGCTGCTGCCTGTGCGTGTCAATGTGTCTGGATGAAAAGGGTGCTGAACAAACTTGTTTATTCTCAATGTAAGTGTGTTACAATGTTTTGTGATAATAGTTCTACAATTAAATTATCAAAGAATCCTGTTATGCATGGGAGGAGCAAACACATCGATGTGAGATTTCACTTCTTACGAGATCTCACTAAGGATGGTCTTGTGGAGTTAAAGCATTGTGGCACCAGTGAGCAAATTGCAGATATTATGACCAAGCCTTGAAGCTGGAAGTGTTTGTGAAGCTTCGGGAATTACTTGGAGTGAAGTGTCTAATATAAACTGATTGCTTACAGCAACTTCAATTTAGGGGAGGAGTTGTTGGAGTTCCAAAATGGATGGTTTGTTCAATAACTCCTATTTATTAGGAGCATGTTATTTAATTCAGTTAGGGACTGACCTTTTCTTCAGTTAGTATCCCACGATCTTAGGGTTGTTAAGACGTGGACTGTAGTTTGATTTTCTGTTTCATGTAATGGCTTTATAAGCCAAGATGTTTTCACTCATGTTACGAGAATCATTCATCAAAAAGCTTAAGTGTTATTTTGCTTTGAGTTTGGTTTTTCAACACATCTTGCGTGAAATTTTTCTCCATAGAAATTTGATCTTATTAACTTTGATTTATTGTCACTTGCTAGGATATAAGTTGGCTCTATAAAGTCTTTTCTTGGTTTTTTTAATAAACAAGATTTGTCAGAGTGTTATGCCATTCTTGTTTTAATTAGTTTTTTTTTTAAAAATAATTGTTCTTTATGAAACCATTTTTTTTTAAATCTACAAAAGAGGCTTTTTTTCTATTTGTTTATTATTATTATTTTTTTTGTAAAACTAAGAAAATTGCTAAACTATCATATTTGAGGTTAACATTTGGGATGGCAAAAGAGATTTTAGTCTATGGAGTCTGAAAATGAATACAACACTTTCGCAAAAAAGATGTGCAAATGCCATAGATGAAACTTGCTTGGAGTTCGCTTTTCTTTCTTCTCTGATAATGTGATCAGATAAGTTGGTGAAACAAAATCATCATTGCTTTTGTGAAAAACGCCCTTAGAATTGTATCAAACTATAAATTTACAAAATAAATGCTACGTGTACAAGTAGCTTAATGTCTTTAAGTTTGATCCCATCTTAGACTTAGAAGTAAATCTTGATAAATTTAAGAAATTGACACAAGACTTAGCAAATTTGAGTAGACAGTGTCACCTAAACAACTAATTGTGGACTTACTAAATTCCTTGGGTGAAAGGTATAAAGAAGACCTTAGAAATACCCTTGAATATGGAAGGGAAGATTTGACCATAGATATTATCACTAGTTCCTTAAGTAATAAAGAATTGGAACTTAAAAGTGAGGGAAGAGCTAATATTCATGGTGAAAGCCTGGTGGTTAAGAGTAATATTTCTTCTAAAACAAATAATAACCAAGGTAAATAGAATAACATTTACAAAAGAAGAGGCTCAGATGAAAAAGGTAAAGAAAAGTCTAAGTCTAATGCAAAAGGAAAATAATATTATTTTGGTGGTAAGAATGGACATTTTATAAAAGATTGTTTTAGGAGAATTGTTGAAATGGAAAAAAAAAAAACAATTTAAAGATAGGGGGTTGCATTAGCAAATAAAGAAGCCGCTAAAAGTTGTGAAATCTATGTAGCTTCATCTAAGTGTAATAACAAAGAGTGATTTCTTGATTAAGTTGTATTATTCATGTGTCCCATAAAAGAATAGTTTACTTATTTGTTTGAGACTAATGGTAGCCAAATTGGTCTTCTGATTCTACATATGTAGTAGAATTAGAGGAATTGGTAAAATCATTTTTAAACTTGAAAATGGAAAATTTTCGATTTTATATAAACAAAGATATGTTCCAGATCTTCGAAGTATTTCCTTGGGGTCCTTGATGATCATATGATATAAGTATAAGAAATGGTTTTACTAGAGTCTCTGATGAGGGATTACAATACCTGAAGAGATTGGGTGTATTTGGGGATTATAAAATTGAAAAAGTGTTCTTTTATGAACAATGTGTTTTAGGTAAACAAAGCGAACTCTCTTTTTATTACTGGCATTCATAAATCTTCTTCAATTCTAGAATATTTGCATGCTGGTCTATGTGGTCTTGCATGTGTTAAGACTATGTCTGGTTTCATACTTTTCTTACTAATAATCAAGATTTTTCTAAAAAAAAGTTAGATTCAGTTGTTAAAGAATAAATATGATACCTTTATGTGCTTTAAATAGTGGAACATCTTAATTAAAAATCGAATTGAAAAAAAGATTAAAAAAAAAAATTGAGGGCTGACAATGGCTTAGAGTTTTGTAATTTAGAGTTAGTTTGATTTTTTTTGCAAAGTACTAGTATGGTATTCTTAAACATAAGACTGTCACATACACACTACAAAAAAATGGTGTTGCTAAAAGAATCAACAGAATCATACTTGATAAAGTAAGATGCATGCTACTTAGTTTAAAGTTACCTAAAGTGTTTTGGAGAGAAGCCGTTAAGACAACTACTTACTTAATCAATAGGTGTCCTTTTAGTTCTATACTTCTATTTACTTTAGGTTTTTAGAACAAGTCTAGTTTGATCAACCTATAAGCTATTCCCATTTGAAAACCTTAGGTATGCTGCATATGCACACCAAAATGAAGGTAAGCTAGACCGAGTCCAAAAAATGTGTTTTTGTAGGATATGGAAATGGGGTGGGGAGAGAGAGAGAGAGAGTGAGTGAGAGAGAGATTGATTGATTTTAAAGTCATCATAAGAAGGAATGTCATCTTTAAGGAATATATGATGCCCTCTTTAGAGTTTTGAACTATTTTGAATGACAATTCCTTGGGAATTGATCTTCAAAGGTTCTCTAATCTAGATGTACCTGATACTACTCAGATTGAGGTAAATCAATCTCAATTAGAACAAGATGAAGACATTCCCCAACCTAAGGTAGTTATAGAATACCAAGAAGAAGGTAAAGAACCCCAAAACCTAAGTCCTCATACCTTAGCATTATTAGCTCACTAAAGATAGAGAAAGAAGGAAAATAAGACCTTATATAAGGTATAAACAATAAGACTTTATATTTGTTCTGTTTGTCTAAAACTTTCTTGATATTGATCCAAACTCTTATGAAAAGCCCATGAGTTTTAAAGAGTCCAAACATTAGCTTGTAGCAATGCAAGATATAATCCAGTCTCTTCTTAAGAATAAGACTTGGATTTTGTGGAAAAACCAAAGGTGCAGAAAGTGGTGGATTGTAAGTGGTTATACAAAGTAAAAGAGGTGAAGAAAAATGAAGGTGATGCGAGATTTAAAATTAGGCTTGTAGCTAGGGGATTATACAAAGGATTGTTTAGTCTAAACTTTTAACACTACCCTTAGCAAATCATTTTAAGTTTTTTTTCACAATAGTCACCTATGTTTGATAGTAAGTTTAAGAGGATGGAAATGATTCCATATGTTAATGTTGTTGGGTCCATTATGTATCTGATGCACAAGACTTGATCTTACATACTCTAATTAATATCTTTTAGTAGATAAATGGCTAATCGAGGTGAGACACAAGCGAATGGATAAAGTGGGTGTTCACGCAATGATAGGGCCAATGGAGAGGCCTTGGGGGTCTTGTGCCCCCTAAATTCTCAGATATTTTTTTTACTTTTTTAAAATTTTTTAATAAAAAAATTATTTAAGGACTTATTATAACAACGAAATTTTTTTATTTTTTTATATTTAATTATAGGAACTAGACATGTCAAATTGACGTCAAATAGAATTTTAATTAAACTGACATTTAAAAATGGTAACGAGATGAGAATATTAAACTCAATTCTAGCAGTTATTTTTTGTTTATTATTTTGAACTCGTCATTTAAATTTTTCAATCCGAAAGATGTATTACGAAGTTTGACATGAATTCTTTAAAATGGTACCAAAAAACTACACTGACGAGTGAAGAAACATAGCCCAAAAATAAGCCAAAATAGGTGACATCAAAATAGAAATTAAAAGTGAAAATTCAAAATATTAAATCCATTTCTAACAACTATATTTGCTTGTTATTTTGAATTTCCTGTTTAACGATTTTATAATCCAAAAATATGTTACGAAGTTTGTCATGGATACTTCATAATGGTATAAAGAATCTAATTCGACGAGTGAAAAAATACAACCCAAAAATAAGTCGAAAGAGCTAATGTTAATTAAAAGATATAAAATCATATTACTATATCCATCTAGAGTCATATTTGACTTGTTATGTTGAATTCACCTCAAGCCAAAAGATGCATTGCAAAGTTTGCCGTGAATACTTCGAAACAATATCAAGAACTTACCACAATGAATGAAGAACATAGCCCAAAAATATATCGAAAGAGGTGACGTCAAAATAAAAATTAGAAGATAAAAAATAGGATTATTAAAGTCATTTCAAACACCTATCTCTAGCCATTTTTGAACTTGCTGTATGACGATTTTTCAATCTTAAAGATGCATTGTGTGTCACCGAATTTTTTTTGTCGCCCAATGAAAAATTCCTAGCTCTACCACTATTTTAGATACCTTAAATGGACATCATAATTAGGATTGATCTTTAGAAAGACTAAGAAAGGCACAATACTGAAAGGTTTAGTATACTCTGATTATGATGAAGATAGAAATAGTAGGAAATCTACTATAACTTATGTTTTTACTGTAACGGCCAGGGACTTTCCCCTACAGGCCTTTCGCCCAGGGGCTATTCTTTGCACCGTCAACTTACATACTGTCCACTGGAAGTTGGGCTCCAAACTGGATTTCTTTCGCGACCCCAGCTATTCGAACCATTGACCTCCTCCCTTAAGAGGAACTTATAGTGAATCCTGGTACCAATTAGATAAGTTTCGAAGTAAC
Source organism: Forsythia viridissima (assembly GCA_030279155.1). Classification (NCBI taxonomy): domain Eukaryota; kingdom Viridiplantae; phylum Streptophyta; class Magnoliopsida; order Lamiales; family Oleaceae; genus Forsythia; species Forsythia viridissima. The sequence continues at coordinate 26,029,768 of CM059040.1, forward strand.
AGAAAGAAAAGCAACAACTGGAGTGGGGGAGTCAGAGTCAAAAAGCGGATTCCTCACTTCTCTCTCATTCAAAACCATGCATGAGACTTTCATCTCACATGGCTCCTAAGTGATAAAAGAAAGAAGAACTCATCTTCTTTCTTTTTTGATTACCTTTCTCGCGTACTTGCCTAATTGGTACCAGTATTCACCATAAGTTCCCCTTAAGGGAGGAGGTCAATAGTTTAAATCGCTGGAGATTTGAAATAAATTCAGTTTGGAGTCAACATTTAGTAAACAGTACGTAAGTTAACGGCGTACAGAATAGTCCCTGGGCGAAAGACCTGTAAGAGAATGTCTGTGGTCGTTACATTTTTCCAGTTGTAGTTTAAGAAGATTTTTATTTCTTTTGTGAACAGTAAATCTTGAGCCAGGATCTATGGCCTGTAAAAGGACTTTATGTCTTGAGTGAAGAGATCTCTAATCTGTGTTGGGGTTGTAATTTTGAACCTTGATTTCTTGGTGGTGCTAATATATTTGAGTGTAATCCTTATTTTTGGATGCTCAACGTGTGAAGGAGACTCGGGTGGTTGAACATTCGGGCCTAAAGGCAAAAAAATCCTTTTGTTCTTTATTGTTTTTCGCTTATTTTACGTTTTTTGTGCTGGTTGGAACTTAATCTGTGACCAACAGGAACAATGGACAACCAAGAAAAGAAATAGATGGAAGAAAAAATAGTGATGATGGAATCGACTGCCTGGTTTAAATTTTGTGTGAATTTGAATTATAATATGAATACAACTGAGAGTTTGGGAGACTGGAGATTTTAGCGTGAAAGAACAAATATAATTAAACCGATTCAACCAGTAAGAGCAAGTCATCCGGGTCAGACCAGTGTTTGCCAAGTTACTTCATTGTTTCGTTTTATTTTAGACTCGGATTGTTTACCCTTCCGATTTGACGGTTCTCCGGCCGAACACTGTGTGAAAATACTTGTTTATCAAACAATATAGAAAAACTTGGTTTCAGAGCCATGTAACGGAAAAAAGGAACTCTAGTAATCGAAAATTTTTCGTCTTTTAGTTTTCAAAGAAATAAAATTTTAGCTTTCAGCGTCGCTACGAACTTCCGAGTATAATTTTTGTACGAGCTTGCTTTTTTTTTCATATGACGAAATTGAAATTTTTATTAATCACCGAGACTAATTAAATTTTCATAACCCAAATAGTTTTTTTCTCTCGAATTAATTTTGGTTTAATCGTAGAACAAATTTTTTTTTAAAGTTAAAAATCATCTTTTCATCCCACTTTACGTATTTTAGCCCGTAAACTAGTCCACCTAATTGCTAGAAATTATTCCTTCCAAAGAGTCCCTAATCCCATCCATAATTTAGCTCCCAAACAATCCCTAAAAGTTAAGATTAAACCACCTATGATCTGTCATCCTTTGAGCCCATTATCTACTTAATTTTCCACACACTTTCAACACATTTTTACCTATTTATATTCAGGTAAAATCATTGCCATTTAATCTACAAAAACTGTCCAACCTGCCCCATATTGCTGACGAAAATAAAACCTCCAGCAGCTCTCTTTTCAACCCCATGCAGGCAAGAAAAATCACCCCCCATTATCTTACAAAACCTCCCATCTTCTTCCTACTTTCTCCCTCACCTTCAACCCTTCCCTACTACCTGAAAAACTGATAAGAAGCTACCCCAAAAGTGCCCTAGATTCGGCCTTCCCAACCCCACTCATCCCTCAAACTTTACCCACTTAAATCACTAATCTTCTTTCCCAATAAAATTCCCAGAATTCGGCACCTCCTTAAGTCAACTTATCCACTTTATTTTGTTAAGATAAACTCCCACTCTTTCCTCATTTTTCTTTCCCAAATTATAGTCCAGCAACTCCATTTTAATCAGCCCATAAACTGTTGAAAATGGACCCAATCCCTTCACTTTACCATCAGTTCTTTTTGTCCATGAAGGATCATCATTTCCAACCACAAAGGTCCTCCATTTTCAGCCTTTCAAGTCCTTGATTTTTCCTCAATTTCAGGTATAAAAATCACAGTAAACATCCCTCATCTTCTTTTCTATTTTCAACCATATAGTAGCTAACTTTGTTCATATTTCTTTCATAAATTGTGTAATAGCAATAGGTCATTTTTTTTTCTCCCCTCTTTCGACCATCAATTTCTCCCTTTTTTTGGCTTTTAAATTCGGCCTCAATAGTGAGTAATCAACAGCCATTTTGTTTCACATTCAACTCAACAAAAATGTTATTTCAAGGTAGTTTTATTTACTACTCAAGTTATGATTTACAAAGTTATTTTGAGAAAATTATTACGTAAAGTAAATGCCATATTAATTATCTATGAAGAAACTTTATGATTGTGATTGAAGGTAATCACATATTTATGTTAGTGATTGAAGAAAATCACATTTAAGTTCATGGGTGCCGGTTACCAAACTATGTTGTTCATATGTATGTTTGAAGTGATGGCATGTGCATTTATGTTTCCGTATAATTTTTTCCGCATGTTAGTAAATTTCCTACTAATTGTTTCTTATGAAATACTCACCTCAAGTTAAACATATTTTTAGATTGAAATTGTTCGTATTGGCAGGATGGTGTAGGCTAGCGATCACGAAGTATACTTATTATTGTCTAATTAAGTTTTGGCATCGAAATTATCGAGTATAATATTTTTAAATTTTATATCTAAAATGAAAATATTATCTTGATGGTAAAAGTTGAATAGTTTGTATTGAATTTTAATTAACCATGTATTTAAAACTTCTCTAATAACATGTGAGAAATATTGAGACCGTCATAAATAATTATCTATTTTACTCTATCAAAAAATTGGAAGCAATTACCGAGGCGTGTAACAAATTGCAAAATCCTATTTTTTGGAACATTTGTGGTTACAAACAACCCTAATCAAAGTATGTGTTATATAGAGTCCAAGCTTCAAGCTTCTAGACATAAATGAAGGTGAGGCAAGAATGAAGTGTGAAGCGTGACTAACGTAGAGTCTATGTGTTCGAGCCCGCAACTATACTTAGCCCCCTGACACCACTTACAGTCACAGTTGCCCAACTTTGACTGCACCTTGTAAATATTAGTTTCAGTTGATGGTTCTTTTCGTTTGTAATAGTTTATTTCAATTATGATTCCTCAACTTTTAAACGTCTACTCATGTAATTTAAGTTTTTCTTACTCAAGCTATTATAAGAGGTAGTTAGTATTTGAAGTTTTTTCAAGCCTATAGGTGTTCACCCCATGCACCAGCTATTGTAATTTTCTATTTTCATCAATCAATGAACAAGCTATTTTCAATACATTTAAATCTTCTGTTGCAATTTTTTTTTTAAATTGTCTTTCATGAATCGATCGAGAACAAGTAGAAGGTAGTATAGCAAAGTAGACTACTACCGCACAGTGCCCCTTTATGTGCTAGAAAGAAAGGTACCCCGTGATAGTTGATATCAGAGCTGCGACTCACGACCCTTAAGAAGAAAGCAATGGATCCGAATGCATTACACACCACTGAGGTGGTGGATCACAAAAAGAGTACTAAACAGCGCATGGATGCGCTCAATGGTCAAACTACTAGGTTATGCGACGCTGTCGAGACCCTTGAGAAAAAGGCTGAGACAGCTGAGGTGGACATCAGTGAATTAAACATCCAGCTAGATGAGAGCCTAAATATTTGCACTCTGATGACTGATGTTGTTGCAATCCTTCCCGATCTACAAGAAGAAATAGAAGCCATGGGACTTCATTTGCGAATACTTCAGCGTGTAGTTGGTAATAGGAAAGCCCCTGCACAAGATTATGCACCTAGGCTCAGAATTCTAGAATTGCGCACATATGGTGGGGTACGCGACGCGAAGGAAGTCGAGAACTTCTTGTTTGAGATGGAACAATACTTTCTTGTCGTTAATATTGGAGATGGGGCAAGAAGAGTGACAACAGCTACCATGTATCTGGATGCAAATGTAAAACTATGGTGGCATACAAAATATCCTGATATTCAGGCCAACAGGACCAGATAGACACATGGGATCTCCTTAAGGTAGTGATCATAACATAGTTTTTCCTAAAAAATATAGAATATCAGGCTCGACAGGCACTATGAGAACTGAAACATTCTGGCTCCATCCAAGACTACGTGAAAACATTTTCAGGGCATATACTGGACATCTAAGACATGTCTGATAAGGACAAGCTCTTCACTTTCATGGAAAGACTAAAACCATGGGCGAAAATCGAACTCTAAAGACAAAAGATGGCTGATGTAAGCACGGCATGGGAGATGTCGAATGCTTGATTGACTATCAATGAAAACCCAAAAAGGGGTGGTTTCAAGTAAATAGCCAATCTTGAGAGAGAAGAAATAGACCCTTCAAGCCCACATCGAACTCAAATGGAGGAGAACGCTACTTCTACCATAAGAGAGGCTATCATGGCAACTATCAAAGTAGCCATTAGGACGGTCACTGGAACAAAGGAAAGGCACCAGAGAGAAAATCAAGTGCTACTCTTAGAAATGATGGGTGATTTTTATGCAGTGTGCTTCACCGGGTAAAGAATTGTTCGCAGAAACAGTTTATGAATGCATTGAGCCAACTGACAAGTAGAGCATCAGGTTTGAAGCAACACGTTTCGTAGGCCAGCAGTAATTGTGAGGCCAATTCCGAAGAGGACAAGGATGTCGTTTGGGGCATTCTCACACTGGTGTAGCACAATATCGCACAAGGTGACTAAAAAAGGCAATGTATCCCTAAAAATGTGGAAAAATAAGAGCCAAAACCTCGTGTTTGTAGGGCTAAAGGCTTGATGTACATTGATTTAAAGATCAATGGAAAACCAATCATGACCATGGTAGATACTGGTGCTACTCACAACTACCTTGCAAGTCCTGAAATAGAGCACCACGGGCTTATGCTAGAGAAAGGTAGTGGAAAGGTCAAGGCAATCAACTCAGTTGCTCAACTAATTGTCGGAGTAGCCAAGTTCGTGCTCATTAAAGCTGGTCCTTTGGAAGGGAGGACTGATTTGTCTACAGTTCAGATGGATGAGTTCAAGTGGATTTTAGGATTGGAGTTTCTTTGGGATACAAAGATAACAATGTTGTCGTTTCTGATTCCTTGATGATGATGGAGAGCAAGCCCTGTGTCATCCCCATGCTAGTTGGAAAAATGGGTGAGAATAGCATCTCAGCCATGCAGTTCAGTAAAGGCTTCAAGCGGAATGAGCCCTTGTTTTTGTCCATTCTTCGACTGGAAGAGATTGAGGAAACAACTGGCCCTATCATAAAACCTGTTAGAAGGCTTCTATAGTAATTTGAAGATGTCATGTTGGAGGAATTTCCAAGGAGATTGCTGCCAATGAGGGATGTTGATCATGAAATTGAGCTTATACCGGGTGCCAAACTTCTTGCTAGAGCGCTCTACCACATGGCTCAACCTGAGCTAGAGGAGCTTAGGAAGCAATTAGCTGAAATACTGGATAGTGGGATTATCGTATCTACAAAATTGCCATATGGAGCTCCAGTGCTATTACAGAAAAAGGCTTATGGTTTTCTTCGAATGTGTTGTGACCATCAAGCTTTGAACAAAATCACAGTGAAAAACAGTTATCCAAGTTCACTAGTGGTATATTTATTCGACCGTTTGAACAGGGCGAAGTACTACACCAAGATTGATCTAAGGTCCGGATACTGGCAAGTTCGAATCAAAGAATGGGATAAAGCAAATACTACAATGGTAACCAGATATGGGACATTCGAATTCAAAGTTATGCCTTTTGTCTTAACAAATGCTCCAGCAACGTTCTGCACGATGATAAATCAGGTACTTCACTATTTTCTGAATGACTTTATGGTGGTGTACTTGGACGACATCGTAATTTACAGTGAGACTCTGGAGAAGCATGTGCAATATGTGAGAAAAGTTCTTATTCGGCTACGGGGGAATGAACTTTATGCTAAACCATCGAAATGCTCATTCACCCAGACCTCAATTAGCTTTTTGGGTCACATTATTAAGCAAGAAAAAGTCCGCATGGATACGAAGAAGGTTAAGGCTATCAAAGATTGGCAACCGCCAAGGCACGTACATGATTTGGGAGATTTGGCCAACTACTACTATCAAAGATTTGTGAAAGGATATTCATAAATCGTACTGCCGCTAACTGAATTAACAAAGAGGGAGAAAGCTTGGGAGTGGTCGGCACAATGCCAAGCTGTTTTGAGAAATTGAAGGAGTCTATGTGGACATAACCAGTTTTGGCCTTACCAGATATGGCTAAAGCTTTTAAAGTGCAGACAGATGCATCAGATTTTGCTCTTTGGGGAGTCCTAATGCAAGAAGGGCATTTGGTGGCATGTGAGTGCCGAAAGTTGAATAATGCAAAGCGTCGTTACTCGGCGCATGAAAAAATGAGTTGTTGGTAGTAGTCCATTGCCTCAGAGTATGGTGTCACTATCTGCTTGGATCTCCTTTCATTGTGAAGACAAACAATACTATTGTGAGTCACTTCATGTCACAACCGAAAACTTCGAGTAAGCAGGCTCGTTGGCAGGAACTCCTTTCAGAGTTCAACTTTGTACTGGAGTATCGTACTGGATCTAGCAATCATGTTGCAGATGCACTCGATCAACGAGATGACTTGGCAGCTATCTGCTAAATGGCCGCTCTTTCAAGGAGCTACAATACTACAATCACAAGGGACCAAATACAGGCACTTCTAGAGAAGAACCCCGCAACACATTATTTGGTCAACCTCATCAAGTAAGAAAAAACTCGACAGTTCTGGTTGGATGAGGTTCTATTGAAGACAAAAGGAAACCGTCTCTACGTACCAAAATGTGGAGATCTGAGGAAATCTTTAATCATGGAATGCCACAACATGCTTTGGGCGAGACATCAGGAGAGGAACACACTTCTGCACTATTGCAGCGTGCATACTATTGGCCGCAAATGAGGGATCACATTGCAACTTATGTGAAAAACTTGTTTGGTTTGTCAACAGGATAAGCCAGATCATCAGAAAAAAGACGGGCTTACTAGAGCCCATTTCCGTTCCAACTAGACAATTCGAGAGTGTATCGATGGACTACATTGTTAGCTTGTCGAATGTTGGAGATCTTGGCACTATTATCGCCATGGTGGACCATTTATCAAAATATGCAACATTCATCGTAGCACCTAGGTATGTATCCGTCGAAGAGAATGCTCGCCTTTTCTTCAAACACATTGTCAAATACTGGGAGATGTCTAAAGATATAGTAAGTGATCGAGAACCTCGATTCACCGGCACATTTTGGACTGAGTTGTTCAAACTTCTTGGTTCAACTTTGAGCATGAGCTCTTGTTTTCACCTACAATCTGACGAACAGACAGAGCGGTTCAATTCTATGCTGGAAGAATATCTTTGGCACTTTATTTCTACTTCGCAGAAAAACTTGGGTGAAACTCTTGGATGCGGCTCAGATTTGCTTTAATGTCTAAAAGAGCTCTTCCACCAATAAGAGTCCTTTTGAGATTGTTACTGGCCAGCTACCGTTACTTCCTCATACTGTGGACATTGATAAAAGTACCAAGTCTCCTCAAGCTAAGAGCTTCTCTCAAAAATGGAAACTAAATATCGAAATTGCTCGGAGTTATCTTGAGAAAGCACGGAAATGGTGCAAAAGGCTGTTGATCAGAAACGTCGTTTCTGAATTCAACGTGGGAGATCTGGTGATGGTGAAACTCTCCGGGAAAAAAACCATTATAAGGCAATAAGATAGAAAGATTCTCAATTGATGCTAAAATATATCGGAGCCATTACCTATCATGAAACGGATTGGAAAAGTTGATTGAATTTAATTGAAGAAAACAGGTAAGAGAATTGCTGAAGTTATTATTGATCACTAAGTTACCAGGACTTCCAAGAAAGATCATCGGGAGTATTTAGTTAGATGGAGAAGATGCAGCAACGAGGAGAATAATTGGGAAATAATTAAAGACCTTGGAGCCTTCAAACCTCTATTTGAAGAATATCATACAATAATGGCGCTGAGGACGTTGCCAAATCAAATGGAGGAAAATGACAAAGCCCGCAGATATACTTAGCTCCCTAACACCACTTGCAGCTGCAGTTGTCCAAGTTCGACCGCACCTTGTTAAATATTAGTTTCAGTTGTTAGTTCTTTTCATTTGTAATAGTTTATTTCAGTTATAATTCTTCAACTTTTAAACGTCTTCTCCTATAATTTAGATTTTTCTTACTTAAGCTATTATATGGGGTAGTTGGTAATCGAAGTCTTGTCAAGCTCACTGGAGTTCACCCCTTGCACCAACTATTGTAATTTTCTACTTTCGTCAATCAATAAACAAGCTATTTTCAACGCATTCAAATCTTCTGTTACAAAACTTTCTTTAAATTGTTTTTAATTACTTAATCGATTGAGAATATGCGGAAGATAATTTAGCAGAGTAAACTACTGTTGCACAATTTTTCTTTCTGTACTAGAAAGAAAGACATCTCGTAATACTATATCTAATGTTAAAGCGACGCTTAAACAAACTTTCTAGAATTGTATCATTCATGTCCTAGAAAAAGAAAATTTGTTAAAACTTAGATATGGAATAATAGTATAAAACGCGTTATGGGAAATGCTGCTATTATCTTTTATTTTCTGCGTCCAAACAAAAAGCGGACGTGTGAACATGCGACTTTTTCGCCAGATCTTATCAGAGTGAAAGACTGAAGAAACGAGTTTATTGGCTGGATTGGCGCCACTATTTATGATTACATATAGTGGCCCACTTCATCCTCGTTTTCGTTTTTCTTTAATTTAATTTTTTTCCTTATATTTTCATTTTTCTTTTTTCTTTTTTGTAATTATATTTATTTTTATATCTCCAATCCAAATCACTCCAATTTACCAACAGATTCACACAAAATTTGTGGTCTAAATAAACTTTATATATTGAATTTGAATTACAAGTAAGAACGAAATTTAATTTTTATGGTTAAATTCCTTTTTTTTTTTTTTTGGTCTCTAAACTATGAGTGAAATCTCAATTGAGTCATCCAACTTTAATTTATCTTAACCAAAGCACTCAACTTTAATTTACTTTTAGTGTTAGTCATTTTGTTGTTCCATTACTAAATTTAACACAACAATCCTACATGAACATTAAAAATATGACACAACCTTTCGAGGTAAATATGGCAAATAAAATTTGAAAATAAATCATATTGAAAAATCAATTATAAATCATTATATTCTGAGCTCCATTTATCTCTAATTTTAATATTTTACAACCGTGATATGACTATAGTACGTTTACTTAAAAAAATGGAGTAACAAAAGATTAAGACATTAACGAATTGGCTACTATTAAAAGTAAATTAAAATTTAATTATATGAATTAAAGTTAAACGATGTAATTAAAATTTCACTAAAAGTATAGCGGCTAAAAATAAAATTAATACTTTTTTCTCTTTGTATTTGTAGCTTTATTTAATGGAGTGACGTCGCTGTACAAGAATCTCCGCACTAAATTGAGGTTTCCTACCCATGTTCACACACTTCGAGACAAATTCTCTTTCCCAAATCTTTTGCACGTGATGGTTTCTTCAACTTCACGGTTGCCTTTGCAAATTATAAAAGAGTTATGAAGTTTAAATATATATATATATATATATATAAAAGAGTATTGTTATAAATTTAATTGTTTTAAAAATTAATTCCAACATGGACTTAAAAAAGACAAAAGATCAAAGATCGAAAAGTAAATTGACGTCCAATTAGTAGTCAAAAATTTAAATTAATAAATAAATATTTTCTTCTTTTATTTTAATAATTAGTTTTTGTATGACGTAGCTCACTGTATAGGTCATTTTACAATTCTTTTTGTGAAATTAATATAAAATAAAATGTGTAATTAATAATCATTAATTATTAAAAAATCTTGGATCAACGTTGATTGACATTTCGTGAACATGAGTCATATCTAGGTCTATTGCAGATCAACTTGAGCAAACCATAATATTTAGTTGTGGGTTCGTCCAATTCAATTCATTTGACATCTCTAATACATATATAAAAATTATAATTTAATAATATACAATTTTTTTTTAAAATTTCTAACCTTTACATCTTGACCAGAATTACACAAAATAATTTTCAAAGGAATAAATTTTCTCACCGTCTATCATCCATGTTTTTGTTTCTATCCATGTGTGATTGGTAAATAAATTAAAGTGTTTGTTATTAAATAATAAGTATTTCAAATGTACAACTATTGTTAGGTATGCTTTACTTTCAGTATTTTAATACTTGTGTACCGATTTTAGGATTAATTTCACCAACGGTCACTGAAATTATTTTAAAATTATAAAATAGTCACTGAAGTTTAAAATTTTCAATAATGGTCACTGAAGTTTGAAATCATTTCACTAATAATTACTCTATTAAATTTCTAATTTAAAATTGTGATGTGGCATTTATTTATTATATAGTAGTCTATATATTTTATATAATATTCATTTTAGTCCCTATATTTTAATTAAGTTCTTCAAAAATTGCATCTTAGGTCCTTAATCTTTTACATCTTTACACTTTGGTCTCCAAATTTTCAATTATCTTTCAGTTAAGTCCTCCAAAAATTACATATTAGGTCCTTCAAATTTTTATATTTTTACACTTTAGTCTCTAAATTTTCAATTATCTCTCAGTTAAGTCCTCTAAAAAATTACATCTTAGGTCCTTCAACTTTATACATCTTCAAACTTTAGTCCCCAAAATCCTTGATTTTAGTGGACAAAATAAATACAATTTTAGTGATCAAAATAAGTGTACTTTCAATTAAATCCTTGACTTTACACTCGAATTTTCACCTAAACGAACAAAACAATATAATTAAACAATAAACTATTTAGTTGTCAAAATAAGTGTAAAATTAGCACTTATCACTTAAAGTTGACCACTAAAAGTAGATATTTTAGTGGACAGACACTATAATATTATTTTCTTCGTTTAGTTGAAAATTCGAGTGTAAAGTCAAAGATTTAATTGAAATTGCATTTATTTTAACCACTAAAATTACACTTATTTTGACCACAAAAATCAAGGATTTGAGGGACCAAAGTTTGAAGATATATAAAGTTGAAAGACCTAAGATGCAAATTTTTAGAAGACTTAACTGAAAGATAATTAAAAATTTGGGTATCAAAGTGTAAAAATATAAAAGATTAAGGACCTAAGATGCAAATTTTTAGATGACTTAACTGAAAGATAATTAAAAAGTTAGGGACCAAAGTGTAAAGATGTAAAAGATTAAGGACCTAAGATATAATTTTTAAAGGACTTAATTAAAATATAAAGACTAAAGTGAATATTATATAAAGTACATATACTACTATGCAATAAATAAATAACACATAATTATGCCACATCACCATTTTAAATTAAAAATTTAATGGAGTGTCTATTAGTGAAAGGATTTCCAACTTCAGTGACCACCACTGAAACTTTTGAACTTCAGTGACCATTTTGTAATTTAAAAGTAACTTCATTGACCGTTGGTGAAATTAACTCATCGATATTACAATGTAGCTACTTAAGAATACATTCTCTTATCCAAAATTAAAAATGAGTAGAGATATTTTTTTTCCATGCAGAATTATTTTTTATAAGTCAATCAAATATTATTTTCATTCACATATTTTGTAAAACTCACAAATTTTATCTACACATTTCATAATATACACTACTTATATAATTTAAAAAAATTTTACTAAACGTACTCGGAGCTTAAAGCTCCATACCATAAGTTATTTTGCATGCCAGGCAGGTGTCAGGTTGTACATTTTGAGTTTGGAATTGTACTTTCGAAAATTAACGTTTATAACTTATAAGTATCAAAAATGTATAGTCAAAAGGTAGTTGGCAATTGTGCGTTACAATTCATAGAGCACCATATCTCCTGAAATGCCTTCGGTGAGCTCTCATTAACAACTCAAGCCACGCTAGCACCAATGCCCACTTTTGGAGTATTTTATTATCTTTATTCAACTACATTTATATTATTATTATTGCCCACGCAATCATAATCTTTGTGGTGATAGATTTTTTACTCAAATTTCTGAATGCAAATTAGACAAGGCATTTTAATTTTAATTTTTTTGAGATTACTGTAATGCAACTTGCAAGACACCCATGCCTCGGTACATCTTTTAGGAACCCATGCTAGCCAAATAAAGCAACACAATGATTCTATTTTCAGCCGAAAATATAAAAAGAGACACGAAGATTTTTATTTATTTTTTTCTTTAAAGTAGAGTTGTAATATATTTTATTTCTTACTACAAGTGATTAATTTGTTATATTTGTTATGCTAATATTGTACCACACTAAAAGAACATAAAAATTTAGATGAACAAAAATGCAACCATTTTAAAGGGAGTTGATTAAAGTTTTATTAAAATTATACCGTGGATGTCTTTTTTGTTAATTGATGGCATTGATTATGATGATAAACGTTTTTCTCTTCTTTCGAGTACGGTTGTGATAGTGGCAGAGATCTACAAAAAGTGGCGGGGCTTCTATCTCCTGTATCCACTCCGAAGTGATAAACAGTACATGATTGAGTTAAATATGTAGAAATACAAAATAGCAATGCAGAAATATGAGAGTCGTCATTTACCTGGGGGATTAATATCTATTTATAAGGGTGATCAGAAGTCACTATCTGACGATTGCCTTTACATCTCATTCATTACTCGGAGTTAATGAGGGACTTATAACTTCTCAATCGTTAGCAGTAACTGTTACTTAATGGATGGTAGATTTGAGTGAGTCAACAACGGTTGGACCACCGTTATCCAGATCTAAAAGGCAAGCTATAAGACTATCAGGGTGGGCGAGCCAATGAGACAGGCGTGTCAAGACGCGCCACAATTGACAAACAACATACAACAACTGTCGCCGTTTCTATCATCACATTACTTTGTGAGTACCAATTGCATATAGAAGAAAGGGCACGAAAATCGCTATTCGTTACTCCAATTTTTTTAAGTTAGTAAAGTTTTCGAAAGTGATCCATAGAATCAATTGAATTATATTGCTTCTACTTGTAAGGGAAGATCAAAATTTTAGGTTCAAATATCCTCTTTTCAATTGTCGGAGTCGATCGATTAATAATTATTTAAAAAATATTTCACTAGAATGTTAGTTGATAGATTAAATTTTCTTTACGTTGTTTGCTAGCTTTCTTGGACCTCAAGTCCTCGACAAGTCTATCGACATCAATTTATTCTTAATAGACGTCTATAAAATCTAATCTTTACAACTACTTATTAGATAAATTTCGTCTGCAAACATTGAACTTTCATCGAAATCATAATTGGGTATTACTTATCACAATTACAAGGGGCATCATATAGTCCATGTTGTTACAAACCATTAGTGAAGTCTGTAATTTAAGGGTATCAAAATACCTCAAGGGGTAGTCGACATGAAATTCATGTTTGGTGAAGAATTTGTCTTATTTCATTCTTCAAGAGTGCCAGTTCAAGTAAATGAGTAGAGGTGGCAAATGGGCCAAATGGGCTGGTCCAGCTCGAAATTTGATGGGCCACAAAAAAATTGGGTTGGACTAGCCCTAACCTAATTTTATATGGGCTCATATTTATTTGGCCAACCCAACCCGATTGTGTCATAGGGCTAATAGGCCAACCCAACATAAATTTTTTAATTTATTTTTTTAAAAATAATAATTAAAAAAAAATGAAAAAACATCACCCCCACCCCCACCCCCACCCCCACCCCCACCCCCACCCAATCGCAGCCCCCCCTCCAAGGTCGCGAAACCAAGGATCCCTGGTTTCGCGACCTCTGGTTTCGCGATCCAGCTCCCTAGTTTTTCGCGAAAAGGGGGAGGGGGGTGATTTTACCCCTTTGTTTCCGGCGCCGGCATGGGAGAAAATCCCCCTCTTTTGCTGTTTCAGAGAGAACTGGAGGTGGAGGTGGAGGTGGAGGTGGAGGTGGAGGTGGAGGTGGGTTTAGGGGTGGGGTGGGGTGATTTGGGTCAAAAATATTTTTTGACGGGCCAGCCCAAAATAATTAGCCCAGCCCGGATTCAGCCCAATTAGCCCGTTGGGTTAGATGTACTGGGCCAAATTGGCCCAATTTTTACTTGATGAATTTTTTTTAGGGCTGGCCCAACCCAGATTCTGGGTTATCTGGGCTGCCCACTGGGCCAGCCCATTTTGCCACCTCTATAAATGAGTATGGTTTTCTGGTGCAGAGTTTGCAGCATGGTGAAAGCTATTTCCTTGGAGTGAAGGGCCTCGCTAGGTTTTATCAACGCTTTTTAAAAGTCAAGGGACTTCATTGAGATATGTTTTTGGAGAAGATGAAGTTAATTTGTACTTTTTAAAAGTTATGGAAGTTGATTTACAATTTTTTTTTTTTTTGTTATTTTTAGTTTTTTTTTTTCTATTTTTGTTTATTTAAAGAGGAGTGTAAATCCGTCAAAATATATCAATGAAGACGTGATTTACAACAAATTGTAAATGTTGAAATGTTTAATGTTAAAAAAATTGATTGGAGGTAGATTAGTAATCAACTATAAAGATTAGGAACCAAAAGTGCAAATTACCCGTATTTTAATGACGACAGATTTAGTTGGTTGAAATCTAAATGAAGTTGGATAGGTATAATTGCAATTTCAATTTAATACCTACTATTATTTATATTAAAGGCTTGTAGATAGATTATAAGTTGTTAATTTGAAATTATATTATTTATGTGTATAGAGCTTATTTAATATATATCTATATCTATATCTATATTTATATCTATACTAATTCTAAAAGTCCCTTAAAGAGAGAAATATTTTTGGACGATATTGCCCCTTAAATAACTTATAATTCCTAAAATCATCTTTCAATTAGTATAATTTATTTTGGTTTTAATTTAAACTATTTAATACTATATAAATATTGTATTTTGATCATTAAAAGTGATTTGTCTCTTTAAATTCTATTATATATTGTAATTAATGAAAATAAATAAAAATAGACTAATAAAAATTTTAATATATTGAAATTATTATCTTTAAATGTAAACAATCAAATAGTCAATCTTATTATGCACGAGAATTTAAGCAAATTCTTTCATCAACATAATAAAACAAGATGAATTTGACTTTGTATTTCGACTTTCTTATTATTGATTCATACTTTCTTCCTCTGTTCCAAATATGGGAGAAATATTTATAGACGATGTTGCCCCTCAAATAACTTATAATTCCTAAAATCATCTTTCAATTAATATAATTTATTTTGGCTTTAATTTAAACTATTTAATACTATATAAATATTACATTTTGATTATTGAAAGTGATTTGTCTCTTTAAATTCCATTATATATATTGTAATTAATGAAAATAAATAAAAATATGCTAATAAATTTTTTAATATATTGAAATTATTATCTTTAATTGTAAACAATCAAATAGTCAATCTTATTATGCACGAGAATTTAAGTAAATTCATTCATCAACATAACAAAACAAGATGATTTTGGCTTTGCATTTCAACTTTCTTATTATTGATTCATACTTTCTTTCTTTGTTATTCGTCTTTGTTTTTTATTATGCCAAGAATATTTTTTTCCTCGCAATGACGATTTTTAATCTTTGATAATTAGTTTGATAATAATGTGGCAATAATGGATGTGCTAATTTTCTATGAATGATTCACTAATTTTAAGAATATATATGATGGTAATATTGATTTTAAATTTTGATTTCTATATCTTTTTTTCTTGATTTAGAATATTTGTTCGATGTAAAAATGTTAATTATTGTGGTAGTCTTGATAACAAAGGGATTGAAGCTCGAATAATGTTTTTATGTCATTTTGTAAGCAATTAAACGTATATTTATTGTGGAAGAACGAGCTAGAACAAGGAGAATTGATGTTACTCTAACTCTTTCAAGGACGCGGCTGAAGAAGACATAATCTGGATAAAGTGAGTCATGTTATGTATAAGGTGAAGGTAAATCTCGCATGATAAGTGGTTTTATGTGATGAGTTAAAATCATTGTCCAAATATCTGGTTGTTTTGAATTTTCTTGAAATTTAATAAAATTTCAGATGGAATTACGAGAAAGAATGCATAAAGAAAACAAAAAAAAACCCTTAATTTATGGGTGCATTAAAATTGAATGGATATTGCAATAGAAAATTCTTCTTTATCTTATGTTAAAGAATTTTGAGATTCTTTTTTCTGATAAATAATTATCTAAAAAAATTAAATATTTTGTTTTCGTGTGCTTTTTATAATGATATAAATACAAAAAATCAATGAAAAATTGTGTTATACTTATATCTACTATTTTCATGTATTTTAGAATTTGATACTAATTTTCATAAAAAAAAAGTTGCATTTTCTAATATGCCATTACATATATGCTTTAAAATATAATTAAAAGAATATCAATAATCTTTCAAACTTAATATTCACGTAGACCATGTAATTTTTAATGAACCACATGTTTTACCAAGAAGTTTGAATATAATTCCTTAGTTGGTCATAATCATTGATGAACTTATGATTAAAAATGAGTTTCATTTAAGTGTTATATTCATCGATAATTTTAAAATAAAAAAAATCATAATATTATTACAAAATCACGTGCAACGCATGTATTATTAACTAGTTATCTATACTAATCTAATCTATATCTATACTAATCTAAAAGGGGCTTAATTAGAGAAACATTTTTGGACTATTCTACCCTTACAAACTTTTTAAAATTACATATTCACCTTTAGTATTCATTAATGTATAATTATTTTTTAATATTTTATTGTTTATTCTTATTGTACATTAAATTTTCAACAATTTACTAAATATACAATTAAATTTTTTAAACATTTAATCTATTAAATTAAATATGAAGGTGGAAAGATATCTCAAATTTTTATTTTTTATTTTTGCATTACGTAGATAAAAGGAATGAGAAATGAATTTCAATTAAAAAAGAAATGAATGAGAAAAATTGTAACTTTGTTTATCACCTCATTAAAATTTAAATCATAGTTGTCAAAACTGAAATAGAGATAAAACTATTATTTTAAATACATTAGATTACAGTGATTACGAGCAAGTTTGATTCGGTTCTTTTTTTTTTAAATTCTTTTTTCTCAAATTCATTTTCAACTACATATTTTGTGGGACCTAAACTTTTATCATTTTTTCAACAACACATTTTACTAATTTTTTTCAAAATCTTTAAACCCCCACCAAACATATACTATAGTTTAGAACTAACGTGTGAAACTTTTTTTATTTTTAATTTAATTTAATTTAATTAATATATATAGAACGTCCTTCTCATTTTACTTCTGTCCGTCAACAATATTCTTACTCTGTCTTACAACATTGTCTTACAACATAGACAAGTATTCACATTTCTTTAATTTTTGTTTCTTACTCGCATTTGTGACGTTTCATTTGCGTCGTCAAATCAAACAAGTATAATAAAAAGAGAACATACACAAAGAATATTGTTCATAAGGAACTACTACTCCAATAAATGTACAATATTATGTAGTCAATCATTACATTTTCTCACAATAAAATTAATAATCATTAATTATATTCTTCGTAAAATACAGCCATGGAGATCATTAATACTATAAGATTTGATATCAATGATTCGTCAATCATCAAAGTTTAAATCACCAAAATATCTTAACTGAGTTCAAGTTATTGTTGGTATTATCACCATATAAAACTCACATCTAATTGTAATTGTACTTAAATAAATGTAATTATCTTTTAATATTTATTTGTTACTCTTTTATTATTCATTATTATCGTACATTAAATTTTTAATAATATATTAAATGTACATTTAAAATTTGTAAATATTTAATATATTAAATTAAATATGAATGTGAAAAGACGATCTCAAATTTATTTGCCTTACGTAGATTAAAGAAATGAAATATGGATTTTAAAAAAAAATATTAATGAGAAAATTGTAACTTTTTTTTACTGGATTAAAATTCAAATTATGGAGATGAAAATATTGTTTTGAATATATTGGATTACAGTTATTATAGTTGACAACTAATATATAAAGTTTTTTTAATTTTTAATTTAATTAGTAATTATAATTATATATAAGAGAGAGAGAGAGAGAGAGAGAGAGAGAGAGAGAAAATTGTTCTTTAATTTTTGTTTCTTACTTACATTTATACATTTATGTACATTTATGTTGTTATCATTTACATCGTCAAATCAGACGCGCTAAATAAAAAAAGAACATATACAGAATATTATTTACAAGGAGTTACTACTCCAACAAATGTACAGTATTATATAGTCAATCATTACATTCTCTCCAATAAAATTAACAATTATTAATTTTTTTTTTATAAAACACAACCCTGAAGATCCCTAATAGAACATCATTAATTCCATACGATTTGAAATTAATGGTTCATCAATAATCAAAACTCAAATCACCAAAAACTTTTCACTGAATTCAAGTTACTATTCGTATTACTACTATATAAACTCATCTTTGATTGTAATTGTACTTCTATGAATGTAAATAAAATATCAATATTGAACAATACAAAACAATACGTTATCAACAACCATATTTTTTTTTATATTTATTGCAACTGCTACTTTAATAATTTAATTATTAACAATTAAAAAATAAAAAATTTGAAAATATTAAAAATTAACAATATGATTATAAAAGCACATGCAACGCACGCGTGTTTAACTAGTATCTAAAAGAGATTTAAATGGAGAAACATTTTTAGACCATTCTACCCTTAATTTTTTTTTTTTAAATTTCATATTCACATTTAGTATTCATTAATGTATTTTATTTATTACTCTTTTATTGTTCATCCTTATTGTACATTAAATTTTCAACAATTTATTAAATATACAATTAAAATTTTTAAACATTTAATTTATTAAATTAAATATAAAGATGAAAAGATGATCTCTCTCTCTCTCTCTTTTTTTTTTTTTTTTTTTTTGCATTAAGTGGATAAAAGGAATGAGAAATGAGTTTCAACAAAAAAAAAAAAAAAATGAATGAGAAAAATTGTAACTTTGTTTATTAGTGCATTAAAATTTAAATCATAATGGTCAAAACTGAAATGGAGATAAAAAGATTATTTTTAATACATTAGATTACAGTGTTACAGTGATTACGAGCATGTTTTGTTCAGTTCTTTTTTAAAAAAAAATTTCTCAAATTCATTTTCAACTATATATTTTGTGAGACCTACAACTTTTATCAACTTTTCAACCACGCATTTTACCAATTTTTTCAAAATCTTTAAATCGCACCAAACATATACTATAGTTTAGACTAACATGTGAAACTTTTTTCATTTTTAATTTAATTTAATTTAATTTAATCCGTTATTCTCATTCTAATTTTGTCCGTCAACAATATTCTTACTTTGTCCGTCAACAATATTCTTACAATATAGATAAGTATTGACACTTCTTTAATTTTTGTTTTTTACTCACATTTATGACGTTTCATTTATGTCGTCAAATCAAACATGTCTAATAAAAAGAGAATATACACAAAGAATATTGTTCACAAGGAACTACTATTCTAACAAATGTACAATATTATATAGATCATTACATTCTCTCCAATAAAATTATTAATTATTAATTTTTATTTTTGTAAAATACAATCCTGAAGATCCCTATTAATATATCATTAATTCCATACGATTTGATATCAATGGTTCGTCAATTATCAAAGCTCAAATCACCAAAAGTTATTCATTAAATTCAATTTATTATTCGTATTACTACTATATAAAACTCATATTTGATTGCAATTGTACTTCTATGAATGTAAATAATATATAAATATCGAACAATATAAAACAACATATTATCAACAATTATATATATATTTTTTAATTGTAATTGTTACTTTAATATTTTAATTAAAAAATAAAAGATTTGAAAATATTAAAAATTAGAAATATAATTACTAAAGTACGTGAAATGTCTAATCAGTGTATGAAAAAGTGCTTGAAACAAACCTGATTAAAAAGCATGAACCCACCAATAAATTGCAAAGCACTATGGTTATATGGGGTTCTTTATGTGATACAAGATCTTTACAAGCCAAAAGTGTGTAAGTAAAAACGCGTATTTGAAGGATAAAATATCGTTAATGTAATAGAATATGTCTTATTATGTAATTTCTTTGTTGCATAATGCCATATTAGAAGAAATTTTTTATATAAGTGTAGGTGAGAATTTAGTAGAATTTAAATTTCTTTCTAGTTATTTCTTGTATTCAATGAATTGATTATCACGTTATGAAATTATTGGAACAAGTTAGTCAAATTTAAAATGTATTTAAATATATTATCTATTTATATAAATATCACTTTTTCTCTATTTTTCAAGTGTATACGTAGCCTTGAATTTTTTGCTAACTATTCATTATAATTTCTCCTACACAATATCTTAAATGCTTAAATGATGAAACAAGAAAGTAATAAGAGGAAAAATAAATTTTAATGTGCTAATTCTTATTAATAATATCATTTTCTTCAAACAATGTCCACAAAAAATTTAAAGTTTTTGAAGTTTTTACCATTCACAAGAAATAATTTATTGAGTTCGACAATTAAACTTTCTTACTAATTAGATAATTGCTTGTTTAAATAAATGTAGTGAGTAAATTTCATCCACGGTGACTGAGCTTTTAGCAAAATCTTAATTTGGTCACTATATTTTATATTGTCTCAATTAGGTCTCTGAATTTCAACTTAGTTTTAAATTTCACCACTATGTCACATCCTGTCACTCATCGTCCTCCAATTTAACAAAAATTGCTTAGTTAACAATCATATCATGTAACAATTTAGAAACGAAAGTTACGACAATCTCTTCACAAATAAAAGTTAAATTGTGTGTTTCTTTTTTTAATACTTTATGATGTTGCATATTATTAAAGTAGCATACCACTAAGCAATTACGTGGAAGATACAATATAGCTTGATTATCAATTATGTAATTTTTATCAATTTAGAAGACAACAAAGTGATAAAATTTGAAATTAAAATAATTTTAGTAATTCAAGTTGAATCTAAATTGAATTTCAGTAATCTAATTAAAGTTTAGTGGTCTAAATTTACGCGTGGAAAATTGCATACTTTCCATGTTGTGTTCTCAATAAATTATTAGGCAAATTATAATGAAAACCATTTATTATAATTATTAAATACACCCTGGCCAATTTTAGAGATTTGTAAAAATAGTTCAAAAATTGTAACGGCTGTAATCCTATACCTTAGTTGGCCACGTCGTAGCCAACTACCCCGAAGTGGCATTACTGTAAAAAATCAGAAATTCAGGCCTTATAATTAGTATGTTCCTCTTTATAAACCCGGTACCACTCTAGCCTCCTTGCCATATTTTCTGACAGTCTCAAAGACTGTCCCCTCTTTACCCTCGTATTTCTCAACCAGGTACCACACAATGGAATCGGGTTCAGCGCTTTGGTTATTTGTATTTTCCCTTGTTCTTCAGTCATGTCTTGCCAAGAAAACATACATTGTACAAATGAAACACCACCAAAAGCCCAATTCATTTGCCACTCAGAGTGAATGGTATGCTGACAGCCTCCAATCCTTGACTTCCGCAAGCCCTGATTCAGTTCTCTACACATACGACACCGCTTACCACGGTTTCGCGGTGGCACTAGACCCGGACGAGGCTGATTCGCTCCGACAATCTGATGCTGTTCTTGGGGTCTATGAGGATACGGTTTATACCCTACACACGACTCGGACTCCAAAGTTTTTAGGCCTGGACGATGTGCGTGGTATGTGGGCTGGCCACACCCTGCAGGAACTGAATCAGGCTTCACAGGATGTCATAATTGGTGTCCTGGATACCGGTGTTTGGCCGGAATCCAAGTCGTTTGATGATGCCAACTTGCCTGCTGTGCCATCCAGATGGCGCGGAAAGTGCGAGAGGGCTGATGACTTTGATCCCAAAATCCACTGCAACAAGAAGTTGATAGGTGCTCAATTCTTCTCGAGAGGATACAACATGGCATCTGGGGGCAAAGAATCGCAAACTCCGCGGGATGAGGATGGTCATGGAACCCACACGGCAAGTACCGCAGCTGGATCTCAAGTAGCAAATGCCAGCCTCCTCGGCTATGCAAGTGGAACAGCCCGAGGAATGGCCCCCCACGCACGGGTGGCCGCTTACAAGGTCTGCTGGAAAACGGGTTGTTTCGGGTCTGATATACTTGCTGGAATGGAGCAAGCAATTCTTGATGGTGTAGACGTCTTGTCTCTCTCTCTAGGGGGCGGATCTGTGCCTTATTATCGCGATACCATTGCGATTGGAGCATTTGCAGCAATGGAGAAAGGGATTCCTGTTTCGTGTTCTGCTGGAAACAGTGGTCCTACTAAATCTACACTTGCAAATGTGGCCCCATGGATCATGACTGTTGGAGCAGGTACTCTTGACAGGGACTTCCCGGCTTACGCTACATTAGGCAATGGACAGAAATTCACTGGTGTCTCGTTGTATAGTGGGAGAGGAATGGGAGAAAAAATGGTGGAAATGGTTTACAGTAAAGGTAGCAATACTTCTAGCAATTTGTGTTTAGAAGGGTCACTTGATCCGGCCATTGTGCACGGGAAAGTTGTAGTTTGCGATAGAGGGATCAATGCAAGGGTTGAAAAGGGCGCCGTCGTGAGGGATGCCGGTGGGGTTGGAATGATCCTAGCTAATACGGCCGCTAGCGGGGAGGAACTGGTGGCGGACAGTCACTTGTTACCAGCGTTGGAAGTCGGGAGAAAAGTCGGTGACATAATAAGGGAATACGTTAAGACCGACAAGAAACCCATGGCCGTGATCAGCTTTGGTGGGACGACGTTAAATGTGAAGCCGTCGCCAGTGGTGGCTGCCTTCAGCTCGAGAGGTCCGAACACGGTAACTCCGCAGATATTGAAACCGGATGTAATTGGACCGGGAGTCAATATCTTGGCTGCTTGGTCCGAGGCTGTTGGCCCGACCGGGCTTGAGCAGGATACCCGCAAGGCCTCCTTCAACATCATGTCTGGTACGCAATAACGCCTACATTTTATATAGTTTGTTACGGAATTTTGACATAAGTGATTATGAAAATCGACAGTGATGAAACAAAAAATATTAGATAAGATTTTAACTTTTATTTTACTATGTCCAGTCAAGCATATTAAATGTGGCATATATTCAAATTATAGGTATCACATTTGTATGATTTAGTCCGTAATTAATGGGTGGAATTAATAAAAATTATGATAATAAAAAATGCATTTTTGACTTATAAGTTGATGTGTAATGATTGAAATAGAAATTAAATTGACGATAATTTGCAAAAAGATTGCTAATTAGAGATCTTTTTTGAACTGCTTTATGAGACATGGCATAATTGTCCATAAATTTTGCTTTTCTAGTCTTTTACAATGAAGTTGTGGAGGACAAATTTTATTTTAGTGTGGCTTACAAGAACCTGTGTATTGTGGAATACAACAATTTATTAATTTGCGGATCTAAGCTTGGGTCCGACATGCTAGTGTAGAATGTGGACTCGTGTGAACTAAAAATAAATGATGATGAATTGAAATAAACAAATAAGTGGGCTGGACCTACTGAAAAAGAATCTTAATCATAGAGCAGAGTGAGCTGGAAAGAAGACACTTTGATAGAAAAGAGTGGATTTTTAAGGCCATGTTTGTTTGTCATTTTTTTATCAGTTATGCTGATCAAATTTCGGCAGGTACATCCATGTCTTGCCCACACATTAGTGGATTGGCAGCTTTGCTGAAAGCAGCACATCCCGACTGGAGCCCGAGCATGATCAAATCTGCGCTAATGACTACGGCCTACACGCGTGATAACACAAATTCTACTCTACGCGATGCTTCAGATAATTCATATTCCAATCCATGGGCGCATGGAGCCGGCCATGTCGACCCACAGAAGGCCCTATCCCCAGGCCTAGTATACGACATCAACCCGCAAGGGTACATTGGCTTCCTTTGCTCTTTGGGCTATGATGTTGAGCATATTCAAACTATAGTTAGGCGCCCGAACATCACCTGCAGTAAGAAATCCTCTGATCCGGGCCAGCTCAACTATCCATCATTCTCGGTCCTTTTTGGCAAGCATAGGGTTGTTCGGTACTCCCGGGAGTTAACAAATGTTGGAGCAGCTGGATCTATCTACCAAGTGGCAGTCGAAGCTCCCCCTTCAATGACGGTAACCGTGAAGCCAACAAGGCTAGTTTTCAGAAACGTGGGCGATAAGCAACGATATACGGTTACATTCGTGTCAAAGAAGGGTTTAAATCAGTTGGATGGGAATGGATTTGGTTACATTTCTTGGAACAACGCCCAACATCAAGTGAAGAGTCCAGTTTCCTTCTCCTGGACACACATGTGATGATTTCAAACTAGGAGTTCCCGACCCACTATTTCTTGAAATAGAGTAAGGGCGTATCTATTCAGCTAACAATGGCCAACTAGGAACTTGTGAAACAATTTGCTAATATAATTTGTTATTCTGAAAATTTGAGGATAAAGTTCCTCCAACCTTTGAATTGTTACAATCCCATACGTCAATTAAAAAATGTTAAACAACATATTATAATAGAAAGAACAATAAACAAATTGAACAAGGAAACTGCAAAATTAAAATTGAAGAGGAATGCAAACCGAGGCCTCTACAAATACAGTTTTTTTAAAACAGATTTGTTCCTTACCGTAGGTTATGAACGACTATTTCTCATAATACAACGAAAGAACTGGTTATACCAACGAACCGACCTAATGCCCGAAGAATATCACCGTGAGAAAATTCGAATGCCAAAGAGGAAAATCGAATGCTAAAGAACCGAAGGAGGAAAAACTGAATTGTTGTGTGTAGAATGAGAAAATTTGGACTTGTTTATATAAGCCTTAGAGTGACATTCCAATTCCAAATCCAAGGTAAGTTACATGAGTTACAAGAGTTACAAAACATGAAAGGGTTGAGAGTTGAGAAGTTGGAAGGTGAGCTTTAATTTTCATTCACCAAATTACTTATTTTTCAACAATCCCCCACATGAATAGAAATTAACAGAGACACGGAAGACTTGGTGATAAAGTTCAACGTCTGAATCCTGTATAGGATAGGTAGGTGTTACCCTTTGAACATTCCATTATGAAAGTATATTTACTTTACTAGCTGATTAGTAGACGCGATGTCCTTGAAATGTTCTGCTGTTTGTGTAAACGATAATATACTTCACACAGAATTCATCCTGACATAGTTGAGTTCTCATTGATGTTCATTTATGGCCGTGAACATATGCCTGGTTCTGCGAGAGTTTTTAAGAATTGCGTCTTACACAATTTTCTTAGAAACGGTCTCACTTCTCTCTCACATATGTGATTTCTTATTATTAGTAGCCCACTCTACTCCGCGCGTAAGAATCATTAAAAACCTATTGCTTACCCTTTCCTTTACAGATATCATTGTTTCATCATAGGAATAGACATGGGAGAACCCCCACAGTGATCTAATTAAGTATTTACAATTAGGTTGTCCATTTAAACCTAGATCTTGGGATCTCCAGTAAACTAGGTTGGATTTCTATTGTATTAACTTATTCTTCCAAAGACTTAAGTCTCATTCCTTTCGACGACTTTTCAACTAACTCTCTATTCAAACCTTTAATTAGTGGATCCACAATATTATCCTTTGACTTCACATAGTCAATAGAGATAACTCTAGTTGAGAATAGTTGTCTTATGGTATTATGTCTACGACGTATGTGTCTAGACTTACCATTATACATGTTACTCTGTACCCTACCAATTGCAGATTGACTATCACAATGTATACAAATTGCTGGCACAGGCTTTGACCATCTAGGAATATCCTCTAGGAAGTGATGTAACCACTCAGCCTCTTCACCACACTTGTCCAAAGCTATAAACTCAGATTCCATAGTGGATCTGGCTATAATCGTCTATTTAGAGGATTTCCATAATATAGCTGCATCTCCCAGTGTGAACACAAATTCACTTGTAGACTTTGAGTCTTTTATATCAGATATCCAATTAGCGTCACTGTATCCTTCAATAACTACTGGATATCTGGTATAGTGCAGCCCATAATCACGAGTATACCTCAAATACCTTAGTATTCTTATTATTCCTTTCCAGTGGTCAACTCCTAGATTACTCGTGTATCTATTCAGTTTGCTAACTGTGTAGGCTATGTCTGGTCTTGTACAACTCATCAAGTACATCAGACTTCCGATAATTCTTGAGTATTCTACTTGAGAAATACTCTCACCTCTATTCTTTGATAGATGTTGACTGGTATCTATCAGTGTTCTAGCCATGCCAGAATCATCCTTGTTAAATTTGTCAAGAATTTTGTCCACATAGTGTGATTGACTTAGGACAATTCCCTCTGATGTTTTTGAAATTTTAATCCCAAGTATCACATCAGCTAAGCCCATATCTTTCATGTCAAATCTTGAATTTAACATGTCTTTAGTAGATTTAATCATTTTATCGTTGCTTCTAACAATAAGCATGTCATCAACGTAAAGACATAAAATGACATAGCCATTTTCAGTGTCTTTGATATCAACGCATTTGTCGTACTCGTTGATTTTAAATCCACATTCCATCATGACATGATCAAACTTTTCATGCCATTGTTTTGGAGCTTTTTTCAAGCCATATAATGACTTTACTAATTTACAGACTTTGTTCTCTTGCCCTGGAGCAGAAAAACCCTCAGGTTGTTCCATGTAGATTTCTTCATCTAAATCTCTATTTAGAAATGCAGTTTTCACATCCATTTGATGTACTTCGAGATTTCGCAACGCTGCAATTGCAAGTATCATCCTGATGGATGTTATTCTCATTACTGGAGAATATGTATCAAAGTAATCAATGCCTTCTCGTTGTCTGTATCCTTTTATAACAAGCCTGGCCTTATACTTTTCGATTGTTCCATCTGCTTTCATTTTCTTCTTAAAAATCAATTTGTAGCCTAGTGGTTTGCATCCTCGAGGAAGATCCACTAGCTCCCACGTATGATTTTGCAGAATAGAATCTATATAACTTTTAATTGCATCTTTCTATTGAGGACCTTCAGAAGAGTTCACAACTTCTTTAAAGATTTGTGATTCACTTTCTAGCATATAAATCAGAAAATCTGGACCAAACGATTTTTCAGTTCTAGTTCTTTTGCTACGTCTTGGTTCAACCTCATCTTCTTCTTCTGGTTGTTCTTTTTGGTCCGTTGCTTCATGTGTCCGTTTAGAGGAGCTTGCTTCATCTATGGATTTGTACAGAAATATATGTTCAAAAAATGAAGCATTTCTCGATTCTATTATCGTATTTTTGTGTATGTCTGAAATTTTAGATTCATACACAAGAAATCGATAAGCACTATTGTTATGTGCATAGCCAATAAAAATGCAATCAACAGTTTTTGGACCAATCTTCACTTTTTTCTTTGTAGGTACAGCTACTTTGGCAAGACACCCCTATACTCGCAAAGTATTTATAGGAAGGCTTCCTTCTTTTCCATAACTCATATGGGGTCTTTTCTTTTTTCTTTCGAGGCACCTTATTTAAAAGATAATTAGCTGATAAAACAGCTTCTCCCCACATGTTCTGAGGTAACCCAGAACTTAATAGCATTGCATTCATCATTTCTTTTAAGGTACAGTTTTTCCGTTCAGCAACACCATTTTGTTGAGGTGAACAAGGTGCTGTGGTTTCATGTGAGATTCCACTTTGTGCACATAATTTAGCAAATGGTGATTCATATTCACCACTTCGGTCACTTCTCAACACCTTAATTTTCTTGTTGAGTTGATTCTCAACTTCATTCTTATAAAGAACAAATTTCTCTATAGCTTCGTCCTTACTTTTGAGTAGATAGACATAACAATATTTTGTGCTATCATCAACAAAAGTAATGAAGTACTTATTGCCACCCCTTGTTTGTACAAATTTTAAATCACAAACGTCAATGTCAATTAGATCAAGTGGTTCAGTTTTCCTTTCAATAGTTTGAAATGATGACCTTGTCAATTTTGCATCAACACACGTTTCACACTTGTGTTTAGAATTAATATGGAATACAGGTATGGAATTCAAGTTAATTAATCCATGCAAAGTATCATAATTAATATGTCTTAGTCTACCATGCCACAAATTGAAAGACTCAAGCAAGTAAGCAGAAGAATTAATCACTTTATTAATTTTCAGCTTAACCGTCATTACATTTAGCTTAAAAAGCCCATCAGATACATAACTTTTTCCAACAAACATTCCACTCTTAGAAAAAATGACTTTATCTGACTCAAACACTATACGAAAACCATGCTTGTTTAGCAGTGACTCGGACACCAGGTTCTTGCAAATTTCTGGCACAAAAAGCACATTGTTCAGAGTCAGCTCTTTCCCAGACGTCATCTTCAAAACCACTCTGCCTTGGCCCTTTATTTCAGATGTAGCTGAATTTCCCATAAACAACTTCTCTCCATTCTCAGTTGTGTCAAAAGAACTGAACGTCTCTTTATCTGAGCAAACATGACAGGTAGCACCAGTGTCAATCCACCATTCTCTTGGATTTGATCCCACCAGATTCACTTCAGAATTGACTGCAGCGAGGTTCATTTCAGACACATCATATGTGATGTCATCGACAACATTTGCTTCTTTTTTGTTGTTTCTTCTTGGCAATCTGCACTCTGAAGATTTATGACCTACTTTGTTACAATTGTAGCATTTCCCTGGAAAATTCTTTTTGGAAACTCCTCCTTTTGGACCTAGTTTCGTCCCTTTTCCAAACAGTCCAAACTTGCTCTTGTTTGTCTTAGAGCTTTGACCATGCTCCACAACATTTGCTTTGCCATTGGAGGATTGAACCCCTTCTTTTCAGAACTTTTGTTGTCTTCTTCAATTCGAAGTCTGATAATCAGTTCTTCAATGTTCATTTCCTTTCGCTTGTGCTTTAGGTAATTCTTGAAATCTTTCCAAGCCGGAGGTAGTTTTTC
This sequence comes from Forsythia viridissima, assembly GCA_030279155.1. Lineage (NCBI taxonomy): Eukaryota > Viridiplantae > Streptophyta > Magnoliopsida > Lamiales > Oleaceae > Forsythia > Forsythia viridissima. The sequence goes on from CM059040.1 coordinate 26,058,920, forward strand.
AATCATTGCTGCCACTTGGAAAGTTTCATTTAAAATCATCCAGTCGGCATGAATCTCATGCAAGATTACTTGAAGTTCTTGTACTTGACTGATTACCATTTTTGAGTCCACCATTTTATAATCCAGGAAACGGCCAACAATGAATTTCTTAGCCCCTGCATCCTCGGTTTTATATTTTCGGTCTAGAAACTCCCATAATTCCTTCGATGTTTTCATTGTACTATACACATTGTATAGTGAATCTGCCAAGCCATTCATGACATAATTTCGGTATAGAAAATCAGAATGTTTCCAAGCTTCAACAGCGCTGACAACTTGTATGTCTCCCTCACCCTGTTAGAGTTTCGGAGCATCGGAGCATCTTCCGTCAAGAATCTTGCAAGAATCAAGGTGGTTAGATAAAATAGCATTTTATGTTACCACCTTTTGAAATTCAATCCATTGAACTTCTCCGATTTACATTTACATGACCAGTTGGAGCCAAAGTTTGGGTCACAGCAAAACTTGGCACTTGTGCCACAGTCTGGTTCATAGATGGAAGCCACAATTTTATTTTCAGTAGCTACAACTTCAGTAATTGGATCAGTTGCCATTTTTCTGAAATAAGAAGAAAATTTCAGTTCCACTTTTAAAATAAAATTAAACAGTATAAACAATACTGTTTAAGGAAACCTGTTTTCTAGTTTAGTCACACTTACAGTTACATGTAATTTTTTAAAAAAAAAAAATTTAGAAAAAATTACACTTGCAGATCTTAATTATATTGCAAATATGAAATTAACAATTGGAGCAGAAACATGAATTTAGATTAAAGCTTGAATTGGGATTTAAGCTAACAAATAGAAGCAAACATCCATCCATATGCTGTAAAAAAGAAAATTTTCACATGTAATACATAATTAAAAAAACAGTAAAAAAAATTAAAGGCAAACTTATTTTTAAGGAAAAAATGTTACAAAGTAGAAAATGAAATAAAATCACCGTGTCTTCTAATGTGGCCTCATTTTCACGCAAGTCATGAAACCATTGTTTCTTTGATATTGTAATTGAACCAAAATTGAATGTCGGGACAATTTTCTCTGCTCGTTTTATAAACTTATTACCTCTGCAAATTATAATTGAAATGTAAGATACAAAAACTACATAAATTTTTTATAAGTATGAAATGGTATATTATCTTACTTTTTATTAGGCCTATGTCTTTCACGATACCATTTCTCAAAACTGTCAATGTCAGCAACACTAGGTGCTATAAAGCCCGCCTCAAATGCACATAATTCAACATGACTTTGATGTACAACATCTGATGAAGATCCATAATTACGCAAATATGGTGATTGGAGTAAAGTATTGGGTTTATGAGGCCTTTTTGTTGGCATGCCTGGCATATTCTGATCAGCAACAATTTTATCTGGTATATGAACCTAAACAAATATTAAGAACTCCGTGTTAAACCAGAAAGATTTATGTCATTGCAATTGTGATATATTTTATAAAATATATAAAAGTATACATTTTTTTTATTCATAGCTTTTGTCTTTTGCGCCTCATCAATTACTTTATCAACATTCTCCAACACTTTATATATATAAAATGAACCATTGGACAACCTCGGAAAAAGATCATTTGGAGTAAAATCAATGCCAAGATCAAAACTAGGCAAGTTATCCTCACACAGTGGTTGCTCTTTTTCTGAAATCACACCTTCTTTTCATGAACCTTTCAATGAAAGCATGTAACACAAGTTAACAGAAAAATTAGATGAAAATGAATAAAACACGTACTGCTTATAATAATAATAATAAAAAGTTAACTAATTAAAGCACATACCTTAAAGTTCAAAACACCAACTAACTTACATTCTTCCACAATACCACATTTTTTGTCAATGATTTCCACAAATTCATTTCCCTTTGGACTATCAAAATTTGTCTCCTCATTGTCAAAATTTTCCATTTGTGCTCTTAAAATCTGACCCATTCTCATTAACCTATAACACAAAAAATTAATTAAACTTAACAAATCCATGAAATTATTAGCCCCTAGACACGAGAAAAAAATCTCAGTGGAAAAAATATAATAATCGAGTCTTGTACTCATATTACCCAAGGACAAACATTAAAAAAATACATTATTATCCAAATGCCTTTCACCAGCCTTTGGACTTGATATTTACTTGAATATTTCAATTATCTCATTTTTTAAGTCAGCAATCATTGATTTGACACCATGTTTGAACGACATCATTTCATGCAACATTTGTTCTTGCTTTATTTGTACATTTGCTAAACGATTGATGATGTCTTCATTGTAGCGACTTTTGGAATCCTAACAAAAACAAGTAGACAAACAAATGGAAACACATAATTATTATACATTGGTTCAACATATTAACCACAATGACTAGTGATTACAATGAAAAAATAAAACCAGATTAGGGAGTTCAACAAATTCATTGCACATCGGTGCAGCACTTAAATTTTTCATTTGCCGTGCTGGAAGGTCCACACCATCTTTGTTGTTATCATGAGTAGGAGCTGTAGATGCCTCTTCAAACATTTGAATACAATATGATGTCTCCATCTCCTCTTCACACGTCTCAAAAGATTTAGCCTTCATAGTCAGATACATATATGTCAAAAATTATAAATACAAACATGTATTATTAAAAAGAAAGGCAAAATAATAATAAAGATACTTCGAAAGAGTCAAACATGCTGTCCTCTAGTTGAGATGACATTATGCACTTATCAGTTGTCCAATTGATTATCCGAGGCCAAGAACCACGTATCTTCTCACATAATATCTCATCTAATGACAATATCTTATAAATCCACATTTGGAATGCAATTGAGAAGCCACATAGCCTATATGTGATTACTCCTTCATCATCAGCCTTAGTGTTGAATACGGACTTCAAATAAGTGAATGTCGTGTTGAATAAGTCCTTCCCCTACGGAAAATTGTCTAATTAATCTAAATCAACAAGTCTCATGGTTGAATCTGATACTTGTTTTGCATACGTAGTTGTAAAAAGATAGGATGAAAGCAGATAAAGAATTCCTAATTTGACAACATCTTCATCATTGGTGCTATTAGGAAAATTGAGGAAAACACTTTCAACATCCTTTTTGTACACAGCACGCAGATGACTGAAAATATCATGTTTTGAGTGAGATTTGGGCCAATAAATGTTTTGATATATCACTACTGCTCGTGCACTTTAGTCCTATGACTATGCAAAACTCCTCCATTGAGAATCTTACGTGCTTTTTACCAATTTTAAACCACGTTTCATTGTAATTTGGTTGCTTAACCTCTCTTAGCAACATTTTTTGAATTAGTTGATGTTGAAATCTAATGTCTTTTGTATCTAAGAACCACCCAAAATAAGTTTCTTTAAACAATTGCTTCTGAGATTCTTTCAGTTTAGCATTCAGCTTTCCTATGACGTCAATATTTGGTACTACCGTGATCCTACCAACAGGCAAACTTTTGCGATCTATGCGGTAGTCCCAATCCTATAAATTTAACCAAAAAATGGATTAATAAACATAAACATTCATTTATGTAAAATTGAATGTTGAAATTAACATTCTAATCATAACCCACAAATTAACAAGTTATGTTATTTCAATATAGAAAATGTAACAAGTTATGTTATTTCAAAATTACAAATGTAACAAATTCTGTTATTTCAAAAATATCTAATCCTAATTCACAAAATAACAAGTCATGTTATTTCAATATAGCAAATGTAGCAAGCTATGTTATTTCAAAATTACAAATGTAACAAATATAACAAGTTATGTTATTTCAAATATAACAAATGTAATAAGTTCTATTATTTCAAAATTACAAATGTAATATATTCTGTTATTTCAAAAAATATCTAATTATAACCCACAAATTAACAAGTCATATTATTTTAGCATATCAAATGTAACAAGTTATGTTATTTCAAAAATACAAATGTAATAAATTCTGTTATTTCAAAATTACAAATGTAACAAATATAACACGTTCTGCTATTTCAAAATTACAAATGTAACAAGTTATGTTATTTCAATAATATCTAATCCTAATCCTTAAATATATTAAAAACATTTTTACGCAAACACTCAACTCATGATAATATCACAAAACGATCGAAGACATTTCATCGTATTCTCAATTAAACAACATAGTGCACACAAATAATATTATTGAGAAAATTGAAGTTGGAGTCATAGTTGATATGGGATCATGGATGGGGAAGACTATACAATCCTGCATTTCTATGGCCACACATCAACGAAACAATTAAAAAAATGACAAGAACACAACATGTGCTTCGTATTGCCTAATTTCTTTTTTTTTTCTTGGATGGTAACTCCTCCGGTAGGATTTCTCTACTCCTTTCGCACTCTTCTCACCCATAACTTTGGGTGCATTTTTGCTTGTAGACGAGGGAGTTACATGATGGCTAGAAGAATCCATATGTTCAATAACATCAGGTGGAGACTTGTTCTTTGATGTTGAACGTGTGAGACGACGATTATAAGTCTGCATAACTTCACGCTAAATCTCAATGGATTTCTTTCTTCTAGCAATCACTCATGTACTCAGGTGAAGTGTTCCAACTTTCACAGCTTTATTGATGATAGAATATACTTCTGCAATGGGAATGATGTCTCGAGGTGAGTGAAATACTAGTCATCATTCAATGCAACTTATTTATTCACATGGAATGACACAATTCAACCCTCTACAATGTAGGAAAATGGGACTCCAAGAAGATACATAATACAGAACACATAATGTCATTCAAATCTATTAATTTATTATGTGGAAATTACATAATACAGAACACATAATATATATATATATATATATATATATATATATATATATATATAGTTGAAAATAGAAGGAGAGAAATAAAAAATAAAGAACTCACAAAGAAAACCATGAATGTAAAACAGCTGATAGTAGAATATAAACCAATTGCTAAGAAAACAGAAAATCAGAATTATTTTGGCAATTAAAAGAGATGCGCTGAAGATACTTGAAAACTAGACTCCTTAAAGTGTCACAAAAGGCAAAAATTCGCAAGCAAATAAATCATATCAGAACCAAAAAAATAAAAAAGAAAAAAGAAAAATAATGTCTCAAAGATTAATAATAATTAAGAAACCAAAGAAAAATCAACATCAAAACATTTGCAGTTTATAGAAGTTTTCGTGCAACCTTGCTTGCAACAACAGCGAGATACTGGCCTGGGCAACTTCAATGGTTCATGGCAACGCAACCTAGCTAGCAACCCACTTCCAAATTCCACCAAAACGCTGTCTCTGGACAGTTGACGCGAGTTCCATTTCACGTTCAAAGGCAACAATGACTATTCCTAACCTAGAAACACGGCAAAATCATGCTTAATGATCCCTAATTCACAATTTTTTTTTGTGCAATTCAAGAAAAACAACGGATCATTAGTTTTGGTTTTGGGTTTAGGGTTTCTTAGAAGAGGATCTAAATTCGAGAGTGAAATTAGGAGATTCTGAATTTGGGAGTGAAATTAAGAGATTCTCGTTATGCAAACGTGATTTGGATCCGTTTGACGAGAGAAATTAGGCGGATGTTTTGAATTTGGGAGTGAAAGCACTGCTATATGTATTTGGGTTATGGGTAAGTAATGTGAGTTTCATAGTTGGACGGCTATTGATATTATATTTGGGCATCATATATTTGGACTTTTTTTAAAACAGTATTTCTGAAATAAAAAAATTTGAATAGTAAAATTGGAATTTGGAAACTAATGAAAGTAAGGAGTGCAATTTCCACTAGTACAAATTGTCATTTGGGCCCAAGCCCAAACCGAACCTACCCAATGTTGGTCGTAGGTCGGTTTAGATGTATAAAACTAGAGGAAATTACATCTATTACTATGTCTATACAATATATTGTTAAATTTAGTTTTCTAATGTTTTTATTCTAAAAATACTGGGTATTATTTATATATTATTCTATATATTTATATAATATAATATTTATAAAAGGAAGCACAATATACATCCCTATTAATTTTGTGGAGAGAGAGAAAGAAAAAACTGTGGGAGAGAGAAAATACCATATTTATCTTCTCTATCCTTTTTCAGCACATCCATATCGCCGACATTGCTGACAACAGTATAATCTTATCTCTCTAATCTCTAGGGTTCCATCACTATGTGAAAGCCTAATCCCTAATTTGTAGAAATTTTAGTCGCTGGACAAAGATATCCAACATGGATACGCCTACTCGCAGAATGACTCGGTCGGCGGCAAAGAAGGAATCGCCTGACTATGTGAAGAAGCCTGCATTGCATTCCAAACAGAAAGTCATTTTGATGCACATATTGAAGGAAGTCGTCGGACAAAGGTACCACACATGGATGCACATATTGAAGTAAGCCGTCGGCGAATAGGTGCTTACTAATCTGTTGCAAAAGTTGTTACAAAATCAATTTGCATTGTCTCTGTTCCTAATCTGTTGCAAACATTGTTACAAAATCAGTTTGCATTGTCTCTGTTACTAATTTGTTGCAGACGATGTTACAAAAATCTGTTTCGTTGTCTCTGTTATTAATATGTTGCAAACAATGTTACAAAAATCTGTTTTGTTCTCTTTGTTATTAATCTGTTGTAAATGATGTTACAAAAATCTGTTTCAGTTATAAATATGGGGATGTTATCATCGGACACAATTTGCATGAAAAAGACGCTTTGCAGTTGGCTGAGATGAGTTGCAGTTTATTGTAATGTTGGAGAGATCTTGAAATGATTAAGATTGTAAATGATAAAAGAGAGAGAGAGAGAAACAAGATAGAGATTAAATTGATGAGAGAGAATATCTTAATTAGTTATATATAAAATGTTAATCAAAATAGTAAATGAGATAATTAAGAATCCCGTTACAATATTTAATTAATTAAATAATTAATTAAAAATTAGATGAAACTCAGTATTTTTAAAATAAAAAATATGTTACAGTTTTTTTATAAATAATAACGTCACATGGTTTACTTGTGAAAATTTCCCATAAAACTAGTAGGTTCAGTTTGGACCATGATGTCGGTTAGGATTCGGTTTTGGTACCCAACCCACGCCATACAAGAGTGCGAAGAGGCCTCTCCTCTCGTTCAATCGTCAAATCGCTCCAAATCTGAATATCCATTTCTTACTGCACTGTCCCCAAATCTCTTTCCCTCTATTTTTCTCTCTAACTCTTGTGAGGTAAGCAGTAAAACATTTCATCGTTTTAGGGGAATTTATTTGGAATCCCAGTACAAGTTGTTTTTAAATTTCTTTTATGATTAAGTACTGAATGGTCATGGTTTTTTCGCTTTTTATATGGTTCTTGTTTATACTTGAGTGCTTAATTTGGAAAAGGGTTGAAATTTAATGTTTTTTATTTGTATGTAGTTTACAGTTTTTTAGTCTTTTAGACTTAACAACTTATGTTTTTAGCCCACCCTAAAATAATTGTTTCTAGCTCCGTCCCTGTCACAAGTCAATAGAGAAAATTCATAAACTTTTCATTTGAATCCCCAGCAAAACACTCGAAAATGGCAAGTTTGCGAAGGGCAGTTTTCACCGCCGTTCCTCGGCTTCTTAGCTCCTCAAATTCGTCCTCGGCTGCCACATCTGATTCTCTTTCCAGGTCAATGATTTTACTTAAATACACTGCCGACAAAAAAATTACTGTATTTTTTTTTGTTATTACTGCTGTTGTTGACCATAATTTGTTGGATTTATCTAGGCCTATATTGGGTTTGTTTTCGCGTGTTTATTCTTCAAATGTGGGCACCCAATCGATCGATTTTGATCTTTCGAATGAAGAAAGCAAAAGGCGCTTGTTTAACAGGTTTTCCATTTCCACAACTCAGTGACAATTAGGCCAAAAACTAGTTTTGGGGCCTGTTTTTGGCAATGGATTGCGTGTGAACAGTTGTCATTTGTTCAAAATTGTAGGTTGATGTATAGGAGCAAACAGAGAGGGTACCTGGAGCTGGACTTAATTTTGGGGAAATGGGTGGAGGATCATATTCACTCCATGGATGAAAATGGAATTAAATCCCTTGTTCATGTTCTTGACCTGGTAAATTTACTTCAGCTCATCTCGAATTGTTTTTATGTTAGCCAATGTCAAGAGGCTGTTTGCTTACATAATTTGCCAACAAGAACTTGATATTTAGATTTTTAGCATTCTTATGTGCTTAGATAATATAACTAAAAGATTAGAAGTCAAATATATTTCTTGTTTTCAGTGTTTATTTTTTATGGTATTTTCTTAAATAATTCAACATTATAACATGTCCATATTTACCTTAAAAGGAAGATGTGGAACAGGGATGGGGAAAAAACCTTCTACATTTATTGTTTCTTGATTGTTGTTTTCAATACTTCAATTTGTTTCAAAGTTTTTTGCGGATGCATCGAAACCTTTGTTATAAAGAATTTGTTGAGCCTAGAACTTGATTCCTTGTCTTTGAATACTGGGGCAATCGAAGCTGAGCATTTGTACTGACTAACCTCATTATTTCTGAACCACAATAAGTTACTTCTCCAATTTTAGGTGGTTGAATATGTTTTGGTTGTTCTGATCATCAATTGGGAAAGTGATAATACCTTCAGACTGATGTTGGTCATGTAAAAGCCAATTCAATCAAGGAATATAATTGTTCAAGAAATAACTGTGTTAATCACTAATTTCAGGTGATTAGAAATATGGGTCAGTGTGAATTGTGACATGGATGTTTAATGTTTTGGCACAATATGGATGTAAGCATTGGCATTTATACTTTCCCTAGGAAGGCCTGGGTTTAAGCTTTGATCTGTGCTATCAAAGTTCACGGAGCTGAGGTTAATAGGATCCAATGTGGAAATAAGCTATTTCCCACTCTTTTATCATTACAGAAATTTACTACAGAACTGCCACTTGAATTTGACTCTTGATTATAGGCACTCAGCTTCTTTTTTCACGTTTAAAGTTGCCTGAGATGAGAGGGTTTTGTCATGAGGAAGGTCTACTTATGAAGTTACATGCATCGAAGTAATGTTATCTGACACATCACGGAAAGATATTGGGATTACAAACTGACTAAATGTGGAACGTGTTAAGATGGGGGCCACAGGGGTTTGCTTCTTCAGATGACTCAGATGGATTCCAGTTTATTTTTCAGAAGTGATAAATTTATTGAGTTCATTTTTATATGTTTACGTAGTACCCTAAGATTGAGTAGTTGAGTTTTATTACTAGAAAGTAAATTTGCTTTGAAGTTTGTCTTTTAGGATTAGCCAAACATGCTGCTGGACAATATAATGTTCATGTGCCACTTATTTGATGAAGTTTGACCAAATGCTGAAATAGAAATGACTTCCTTAATTGCATAAATAAATAAAAAATATACCCTAACTGACTCCTTCCCAATCTTTGCAAGTTCTATGCATTCAAAGACAGAGAAAAAAAAAAAGAAAAAACTCTCCTCTTCCTTTCCCTTTTTGTTTGACCATATTATATTCATACTGAATCTAACTCCTTTTCATCAGAAATCCTAAGTTGAGAAGCACATATGCTTCATACACACGTTCCTACCTTCGAAACAAATTCTTTTAAGCCTCCTCAACCTAACATAGAAAGATGAAGTTACCCAGCTTTGAACCTAACCGATTGTATGTAGATTAAGTTGCTATAATGTTGTAGATTAAGTTGCTAACCGATTTTATGTAGATTAAGTTGCTATAATGTTGTTGTTACCTGATCTTTATCCTTTATGTTAGACCCAGTGCTGCCGGTATTAGAATCAGCACAATCCGTGCTACTACATCAATTTCTCTACCATGAATAGAATATGTATATAACCTTCAAATTATGCTTTTATGTATTTGATTTGGCATGTCTTGCATTAAGTTGTTTAAAATCATGTCTCTGTGTTCCTGCTTATACAGGAGAATCCAGATCTGTGGAAATGGCTGACTGGTCAGGAGCAACCTCCAGACACAGTAAACATAAATCCCGTAAGACAAGATTTAGAAACCAAGTTTTCTGTTTGTTGCTCTCCTCGCTCCATGACTGCTTTTGTGATATGATTTAATTTTCTTCACAGGTATTTGTAGCTGTCCGGGACAAGGTTATGAACAACCTCAGCAACCATGCTTCTCCTGAGACTCGAGCAACTCCGGGGCAGCCTTGGGTAAGAGGTTGGGACGATGTCAAAAAAGGTCGAGATTGCCCTACAGCTGGGAACCAGTAGTTGCATTTTGGGATTAAAATGTTCCAAGATATTTTCTTCTTCTCTAGTGTAGCCCAATATATATTGCGAAATACATTTGTGTAGTCATCCCATCCTTGTGTGGTACTATTGTAAAATAATGTTCCAGTGATGATCTGCTAAACCGTGAGTTGTGATTTCAACAGATGCCTTAATAACATTAAAATAAATGTCTAACAGTTTACAGTTGTATTAACATTGTTTTTTGCTGCTAAATATTGGAGATAGATATTGCATAATAAATAATGTTAGAACCGAAGGGAAGTATTACCACCTCTGGGGTGGCAGCTGATACAATAAAACTACTTCCACACAAAGTACAATACATAACATTATCCCGAAACAGCAGATCTGCTCATACCCAATGTTATCAAAATCTTGGGGACATCAATCTAGAAAAAGTAAAGAGTTAGAACGAACTTTGGTTAAAAGTTACTTATTTTGTCAAATATGTAATTGTATAACTTGTAGAAAAGTATCTTTTAAGTCAGCACAATTTTAGAATTTCACATTCTTGATGACCTGAAAAATCTCGTCCTCCAAAACTTAACTTACTGGATAAGGAGAAAATGAGGTGGGAATATTGTTAAATGGCTTGGTGACCCGACAAATTTATCTTAATAATTGTTGACCCATTTTACAAGTAAATTATTAAATATATTCTTGCCACTTTATTTCCTACTTATTCTATTTCAAACCATTTCAAATTCATCTCTATTGTTTATACATTATTGCTGAAAAATAGAAGATTTCAAAGATTAAAATCTAATCCATTTGATTATTAGAATCTAATCCATTTTATCTCGGTAGAAAATTTCATTTCAAGGTTAGAATCCAACTCATCTAAATTCTTGTAAAATGTGTAATTATTTCTTCTTCTTTTAATTTATAGTAAAAATTGTAGATTTTATGGTATAAATTATGAAATTATGTATATATGTGAGTATAAATTGTGATTTTTACTTTAAATTCCTGGAAATTTGAGTTCATTTGAGGTGGGTTAATTGAAAAATCAATTTAAAATGTATAAACTTGCCTTAATTGTCTGTTAAGATTTGGTTTGTTAACATCATAGTTATAAAACCCTGCCCGGGCCGATCGGTTCGACCGATGACCCGGGCACTAGACCGGTCCAGTTACTTCATTTAACCAAACGAAGACATGACCCGAAAAAAATCGAATAAACTAGGAAAAAACCGTGCAATCTGGTGATCGGGGTTTTAGTGGTAAACCCGGGTTTGTTTCTATTTGTTTCTTATTTTTGTAAAAACCAAAAAACATTCAGATTCAACTCTTTACCTTCCAGTGGCTGCTGTAAATCTAAAGTCTTATTATCTTCTTCATAATTATTCAACTAAGAACCTTAATAAAGAATTTCCTAATTCATTAGGTAATCTGCAATCCTTAACGTCTCATAACTTGTAAGTTTTCTCCCTTTTTTTTTTTTTTTTTTTTTTTTTTTGGTATATCATATATGGTACTTAGATGGAAACTAAGAATAATTTAGTTCATTAACATGAATATACTTTGAATATTTTTCTTTTGAATATAATATTAAAGTGCCAAACGGTGATGTAAGAATGCACTCGCGTTTAATATAGTAATTTTCTTTTGAATATAATATTAACCATCCATTAACACAATTACATGATTAAAAGTTTGTTTCTTCATATTTTTTGTTTTTCTATACTGTGATTGTAACTCTCTATTTTATTGATTTTCTTCTCATCAGCCTTTCTCTGCATTATATAGGACCAGGTGGTGTTGAGGGGTTAATTCACTTAATTGGCAATTTGATGACAAAAATATGCGGCCCAGATCCTCATTCTTATGCAGCACTAAACAATAATATCAAATATCACATTCAAGTTTCAAGTTTCAACTATTTTTTGTATTAAAAATTGCTTAAATTGTCTTATATTTTTCTTATATCATGATGAGAATGTTATATTTTTCGTAACCCATAAGTTTGATTATGATCTTATATCTACAAAAGATTAATTTACTTGACTATAATTTGCACACTCATACCAAAATTTGGCCACCCATCCAGTGTTTTCATAATTTATTTGGAAAATATCTTGGATTGTGTCTCAAAGTTTCTATTTTCTCTCTTTATTCTATAGGTGATGTCTTCTTCAGATGATAATAACACTCAAATTTCATCTCTTCCAAAAAAGAATGTTAGAGGAAGAATTGATCTAACATGGGACATTGTAATGAAATTGTACAAGATAACAAAAAGGGAAAAAAGAAGAAAGAAAAAAGAAGAAGAAGAGAGAATAGTATGCGTATTGTGCAAATAATTTTTGTGGTGGTGGTATTAATCGAGTCAAGTAGCATTTGGCGGGGGTGAAAGGTGATGTAGATTCATGTCGTAAGGTTCCACCTGATGTTCAATTTCAAATGAGAGAAAATTTAGAGGCTTTTGCAACAAAGAAAAAAAAGACTCAAGAAAATTTTGAAGAGCATAATCCATTCAGTTCTTACCATCGGGACATGGAAGAAAACATGGCTAACAAATTGCATGACGAGGAAATTCCACCATTTTTTTAGGAGAAGGGGAAAGCTAGTGTAAAAAACCAGAGTAAAGAGATGGAGGGTAGAAACCTAGATAAACAAAAAAGAATTGGCTCTTACTGCATGCTAAAAACTGGTCCTGGTTCTCAATCCACTATCAAAAGTGTTCTTTAAAGTGAGGCAAAGAGAAGTGCGATCTTGTTATTTCAAAATGGATGATTGATGTCAGCGTTCGCTTCAGTGCTGTAAATTCGGTGTATTATCAACAAAGTATACATGATATTGCTAGCATGGGTCTTGGATATAATGATATTGCTAGCATGGGTCTTGGATATAAAGGGTCAAACTTTCATAGTTTCCGGGGGTTTTTGCTATCCAAAAATGTTGAGGAAGTGCGAAAATATATCGAGAGCTATTGTACAATATGGAAAAGCACTGGTTGCACAATTATGGCTGATGGGTGGACTAACCAATGCAAAAGGACTCTCATTAACTTTCTAGTTTATTGTCCTAAAGGAACAAATTTTTTTTTTTAAAATCTGTTGATGCTTCAAATGCATCTAAGACTGCTGAGTTGTTGCACAGACTGTTCAGATAAATCGTGTTATTTGTGGTCTCAAAAATGTTGTTCACATGGTGACTGATAATGCTGCAAATTATGTTGCCGCTGGTAAGTTTTTGGAGCTGGTGGTCTCCATATGCAACTCATTGTATTAATTTAATGTTCCACGACATTGGCAAACTAGAAGAAGTTGGAAACCTTGTAGCTCATGCATCAAGAATTACGAAGTATGTATACAATCATTGTTACCTATTACATCTAATGAGAAAATATACAAAAGGAAGAGAAATACTTCGGCCTGCTCCAACTCGTTTTGCAACGAATTTTATTGCAATGCAGAGTGTATTGGCACAAAAAGATGCATTGAGAGCTATGGTTACATCCAAAGAGTGGTATTAATTTTACTGCTTTTATATTGTGTCTTTTTATTTTTTAGTTAAGAAATTTTTGTGATGGTAACTATATAATTTTTATAGATGAATTCAATTTGGTTGATCTTTGATACTCGTGATGATGGAGATGATGTTGATGGAAATGAAAATTTAGGTGATGCAAGCAACGCAAATTTCGACTTTAGCGTGACAGAGACTCCATCATTTGTACAATGTGAAGGAGTTGGAGAATTTATGACCGAGACTCCAGCATGGATGCGTTCCAACCCTTGTTAAATTAATAGGGAAATTGGCGCAAATGGTCCCTAACGTATCATGTTAGTGCGCAAATGGTCCCTAACCTTTCATTTTTGGCGCAATGGTCCCTAACCTATCCATTTAGGTGCGGAAATGGTCCTTGTGGACGGATTCCGTTAAAAATCCGTTAAACAACCTTTCATTTTGGTGCGCAAATGGTCCCTCTCAATGTTTTTGTCTTTATTAGTGGAGGTAAAATTGTCAAGTTACATCTTTCTTTCAATTGGCGCAAATGGTCCCTAACCTTTACATTTTTTTGGTGCAAATGGTCCCTAACCTATAATTATATTTTGGTGCACAATTAATCCTTATTTGATGAAAAAGACAAAAATATATTTATTTTTAATTAAAAAAATTTACAATTGGATTCCTAACCTTTAAAAAAAGTAAAAATGAGTCCGATACTTTATTTTTTTATTAAAAAAAAATTAAAAGAAAAACTAACAAATTGACAATATACTAAATTATTTTGTATATTTTATGAACTATTATAAAATAACTAAAATTGAAATTCATAATTATTAACGAGTGTGCTAATTAAAATTATTTTATTATTATTAAGTAATCGTATTATTTAAAATTCAAACTTTAATTTTATCATTACTAAATAAAAAGAAAAATAAATTTGTCACAAATAAATTTTTTAATTATGCTCAACCCAGTTCGATTTTATACGATCTCATATTTATTGGGTCAATCCAACCCACTTTTGAGCCACAAAGAAACTGGACCAATCTTATTTTAAAATTTAATTTATTTTTGTATTTAAAAAAAAAAAGTTTCATCCCACCCCTACCCCCACCCCACCCCACCCCACCCCACCCCACCCCACCCAACCAAACCAGACCAGACCGGAAGGGAGGGGATTTCTCCCCTTCCCGGTCGCCGTCGACCTTCCGATCGCGAAACCAGGGGGAAGAAATCCCCCCTGGATTCGCAGCGATTAGGGGGGGAGAAATCCCCCCTATTCGCTGCGACACCTCTCCCCTGGTTTCGCGACGGTCTGGTGGGGTGGGGTGGGGTGAAACTTTTTTTTTAAATACAAAAATAAATTAAATTTTAAAATAAGACTGGTCTAGTTTCTTTGTGGCTCAAAAGTGGGTTGGATTGACCTAGTAAATATGAGATCGTATAAAATCAAGTTGGGTTGAGCATAATTAAAAATTTTATTTGTGACAAATTTATTTTCTTTTTATTTTGTAATGATAAAATTAAAGTTTGAATTTTAAATAATACGATTACTTAATAATAATAAAATAATTTTAATTAGCACACTCGTTAATAATTATGAATTTCAATTTTAGTTATTTTATAATAGTTCATAAAATATACAAAATAATTTAGTATATTGTCAATTTGTTAGTTTTTCTTTTAATTTTTTTAATAAAAAATTAAAGTATCGGACTCATTTTTACTTTTTTTAAAGGTTAGGAATCCAATTGCAATTTTTTTAATTAAAAGTAAATATATTTTTGTCTTTTTCATCAAATAAGGATTAATTGTGCACCAAAATATAATTATAGGTTAGGGACCATTTGCGCCAGAAAAATGTAAAGGTTAGGGACCATTTGCGCCAATTGAAAGAAAGATGTAACTTGACAATTTTACCCCCACTAATAAAGACAAAAATATTGAGAGGGACCATTAGCGCACCAAAATGAAAGGTTGTTTAACGGATTTTTAACGGAATCCGTCCACAAAGACCATTTCCGCACCTAAATGGATAGGTTAGGGACCATTGCGCCAAAAATGAAAGGTTAGGAACTATTTGCGCACTAACATGATACGTTAGGGACCATTTGCGCCAATTTCCCAAATTAATATGTTCTTACATGTGATTTCATCTCAACTTAGATTGTCAAAGGCACAGTTACAGATTTTTTTTGTAATTGTTTTAAGTAGTAGAATTGTGTTTCATTCAAACTTGTTGCTTAGAAATTGTTTTGATAATTTTTGCATTGACCATATAACTCAATTTGATAACTTTTTATAATTGTTTTGATAATTCTTGTTATGAAAAGTTTGTTGTCTTCATAATTTTACAAAAAACGGTTTATTTTTGTATTATAAGTTAAAAGTAATTAAGAGAGTAAACATAGAAATTGACCCGCCGGTTCAATTGTTAACCCGCTACCAAGTCCGGGTCATTCTCCGGGTTGGTTTTTATAACTATGGTTAACAGATCTTAACATAAGTCTATTAACAAGACCACATGTATGTTAAAGCCAATTCTAGTCTTAACAAACACATGCATCTAGTTTGTTAAAAGACCATATGTTAACAGACTACCTATTAATAGACTATTTTGTTAACAGACCTTATTAATAGGAGTATTTAAGTCGATTTTTTTTAAAAAGAAGCATTTTCAAAATAAATTGTATAAATTATGTATTTTTTGATTCAGCTTGTCGACCAGAAAATGAGAGAATATTTCTTTTTCTCCCAAATCCATCTGCCTCTTTCTCTCACTAATCCCTGCAATCTCTCTGGTTTATTTGAACAATTGACTTATAACTACTAATTTAAGAAAATAATGTAATAACATATGTGAACACAAATGTCAATAATTTATCAAATATGATGATTATTCACGAATTCACTATAGTTATCATATCCAATATATCCTCTCAAGTTTTCTTCATAATGTTGTACTCAGTCAAATTCACGAATTTAACCTAATTTACCTTTTTTAAGTTCAAAGTAGTCATATCTAATTAAATTTACTCATTATATCTCTATGTGAAGTCAGAAGAATCCTTAACTAAATGCATTAAATCTCATAAGATTTCAATTTAATACCGCAACAATAACTTGCCTCTCGGTTTGTTGTAATCTACAAATTAATGAAATAGTGGCCACTTAATAACTCGCATCTCGGTTTGACTAAAATAAGGAAACAAAATTCTTGTCACGAAATCGCTGCGATCGCAAGGTTATATCTGATACAATGCTTTTTTTTCCCCTCCCATTGAACCTTGCTATCGCAAGGGCCAAAACTCATTCAATTTTGTGGCTTAAGTCCCTGATTAATTGTATGATAAGTCATTCATTTTTATAATCTCTCCACTTTAGTCCATATATTTTTTCTTTCATTTCAATTTCATCCTCTTTTATTTACATCTCAAGTCCTTCAACTTTTGGATGTTTGCAAGTTGGTTTCCATGGTTATACTTTTATTTCAATTTAGTCATTTTTGCCAGTTTTGCTCAAAACACCACCAAACTCGAATTTTGAACTATAGTAATAAAATCAACACATAATTAAGTACAATTAAACTCAAAAGCACTCACAATGGTCCACTTTTGACAGTCTTGATTAGTGTAAAAACACACTTATTAGTAGCTTTAGCTTTAACCAGATATTCTTTGTGATAATACTAGCAATGTCACACACCTGAATACTCTCATTCAATTTATTTTGCACAAGTTTTCTTCGCACGTTAATGGCCATGCACTAACTAGTTTCAAGAACTTTTTAGAAAGTAACTCTGAACTTTCTTTGAAGCAGCACCACTTCTAAGTTAATATAGGTGAAATTCTTACAGTGTCTTTGTTACAATGAAGACACTTGTACTATGTACTGAATTTCATCAAGATATTTTTAACTCAACCCTCCAACTGTAACACTAGTAGCACTAACATCATTTGGGTATGATTTGTATTATTTTAACTGCTGCAAATCATCCACTTATCGAATGACTTGTTGTTATCATTTGAACTCGTAAATTACTCATTTTGTTATGACGAGTAGGGTTGCCATCATTGATGAATTAATTAAGGCGTTCCAACTCCATCCTACTCAATGTTGATCTTCCTAACTCTTTCATAAGTGACTTTGTTAATTGATCAACTAAATTCTCGCTTGATCTCACAATTGTAAGAAAAATTATTCCAATTTTGATTAGTTTTCTTACATAATCATGTATAAGACCCATATGTCTTGACTTTCCATTATAAACATCAATATATGCTCTAGCTAATGTGGCTTGACTATTACATAGTATTGAGATAGAAGATTCATTCTTCGTATCCAATGGAACTTCATATAGAAGATACCGGAGCCACTAAACTTCTTTTCCTGTTTGTGCTAATGCAACAAACTCTGATTCCATAGTTGAGTGTGTTATACAAGTTTGTTCTTAGATCTCCAAGAACGGCACATCCTCTAAGAGTAAACACCCAACCTGAAGTAGACTTGCTTTCACCAGCATTTCATATCCAACTATTTCATATCCAACTATCGTCAATATATCTTTCTAAAATAGCCGGGAACTTAAAATATTGGAGTCCAAGATTTTTGGTCCTTTATAAATAACCAAGAACCCTACCAACCTAGTTGTTAACCAGAAGAAAAGAGAATTGAATCCCTTTTGGTTTGGTTGCTAGCTGGTGAGGGAATAGTAGATGGGTTTATGACCTAGAGGCTAGATTGTTCATGTCAGGTTTCAGGGTCATATTTTTGCCAAATTTACCATACCTCCGGCCCCTATGTTATGCTGCCGTAATATCTGCTCATTATAGTTGTGACCACCACGTGAATGTGTTAATGCTTTGTGCTATTTGATGCTTTTGTATGTGAGGGCTCTAAATAAATTTATTCAGTTTTTGTCGTGCATTGCACATTAAGACAAGTGTTTAGTCCGTCTACTACTTTTGGATCATGGAAACATTCTTGTAAGAGGCGTATTTACAGTTAGCATACCTACTTGTGACTGTAATTAAACTGTTTGTTTTCTTCTACCTGATCATTTCCACGGTTAATTGACGATTTTATGTACTATTTTTCTGAAAAAAACTTATTTTCGTTAACCGGATCTCATTGGAACTTTATCATAAACAAGAAGAAGTGAAATTTGTTGAAGGAATCCAACCTGCTTCACAATCCTGTAAAGTGTATATCATTTTTCGTGAAACACTGTTTTTTTCCTTCCGTCCATCACACCAATTATGTATCCACCTCATTACCATCTTGCAATTAAATGAGCATGTCAATTTGGCAGGATTACAGAATGATCAATTTATAGTATTTTCCATGGATGCTAATGCATAATGAAAAATTATAATAATTTTTTTATTTATTTCTTATCCATCCTTAAATGCAGGAATAAGAAGATTCGTAGGTCTTGTTGCATCTGGAAATGGCTCTGGTACATGCTGCTTAACACCAACTTCGCATTTGGATTTATTAGTACTGTTTAGACTTTTCGTTATCATCAAATGGTCCAGAACTAGGATGAAAAGCAATGAGTTGTTGTGAGAAATTATGTTAATTTTAATTATAAGGCTGTGCCAAATGCCCTTAACTATGAAGACGTAGTAGCTACTTTACTTCGAGAAGTTAGGTGTTGTTCGAACAAATTGGCCCATTATCATGCCGCAAAGGGTAACAACTTATGCGGGGATTTGTACTATATTGATTCATTACCGCTGTTCATTTCGTCCTTTGTTTGTGACGATTTATTGTAATAAATTTCCATGGTTCGCTTCAAAAATAAAAAATTATAAGGCTAATTCATAAATTCACAAAACAAAAACTTGTTGCAAATTATTTCGCAAGTGAACTCATAGCACAAGTATATAATGGATTTGAGTTTGAATGTCGTACTCACATAGATTTAGTTAGCTCAACACAATTAAATTAATCTTAACCAAAACGATTGAACTTTGGATGTTTGTGTACCTAAGAACTCATTAACGTACTAATTAGAAAGAATAACTAATGATAATGCAAACAATTAAAGGATGCAAGTTTCACGCCAATTTACTTTAAATATAGGAAAAAAAGTACTAGGACCTCGAATTCACTTGTCCGGATTATTGAATTTGAAAACATACACCAGTTATAACGATCAATACCCCTAAATTGTTCAATAGTCTACCTCGAATAAAATCAAACATATTCTTATGCATGACCCGACTATATTTCTATGACAAATGCGATCACATAAGAATAGTACTCCCTCCGTCCCAATTATATAGTCTCTTTTCCCTTTTTTGGATGTCCAATATATATAGGCCTCTTTCTATATTGAATAGTAAAAATTTTGTTTTTTTACCATTCTAACCTTATTTAATTTGTATAGATATATCCAATGTAATCTTGATATTTTAAATTATTTACATTACCAATTAAACTAATGGCATCCCCACGTCTTTTGGAAAATTGAAAACATTAAAAAATTGACTCTCTCCATAATGAAAGCTGCAACAGACGGCTCTTTTTCTATAAACTTCCACTTTTTTCCATTTTGTGTCTCCATCTCCCTTAATTGAATGAACAAGCCATGAGTATAAAATCTGAAAATTGCTCAACCTCCCCCACACCTATAGAAAACAATTGTAAGCAGTTTTATAGGAGTGAACTTGATTCGAAGAAAGTGGTGAGGCCATTGCTTGATTTGAATTGAATGTTCCGCCGAAAGAAGATGGCTATATTTCCGCTTGTCAAGAGTATCAACGTGTAGTATCCCAAATGATAAAAATATATCTACCGAAATATTATGAGCAGTTTGATGCTTCTCCTCCTAAAAAATAATTTTGAAGATTTGTGGCAATTGTTTTTCAGTTATTCGGTGCTTGAAATAAATTTCGAAGATGGATTTTTATTTCTTTGTACATATTTTTCTTATTTGTTTTTATCTAGCGGCAATCCCTTTTGAATTACTATTTTCTTATTTGTTTTTATCTAACGGCCTCATCATTGACGGTATAATATGGGAAGAAGGCACCGAGAAAAGAAAGTGTCCCAACTGTTACTGCTGTCTTCGCCCGTGTAAAGAATGTGGAGATCAGAAATGATAGCATTATTGAGCTAAGTCCAAACGAGAAGAAGTACATGAAGACCAGTGACTTGTCGCTGTACTTAAAAAGGGTTCCCATTGTACAGAGAGTGATTATCCCAGAGGAGATAGCAAACTGCCAAAGAGATAGCATTGGAAAGAACTTCTAAGGTCAGTCTTCACAAAACAGTACGAGGACAATGCTTCCATGAACTAAGCACAGTACAAATCTAGGGACTAAAGCTGCTAAAGCTATGTGATAGGGAATCAGCCGTGTGTGCTTAAAATGAAGTATCCATATACCACAAGGGTGCTTAAGCATGCTGCTGTATGACTCTACAAGTCCTATCCTACTTAAATGCAATGGTAACCATCAACCGTGTGTGTGTGTAAAAATGGCCCATATGAGAAGTAAAATCATAAAAATATAACACGTGAGGGAGAACATAAAGGGCACGATGCATTATAGATCTTAACATATAGCCAGCAATGACAAGATACTTTGCCCTCAAGATTGACAGAGTTGAGAAGAAAGAAAAATTGTCATGCAACTGCAGTAATGCAATTGTGATACAAAATTGAAATTTTTCTACCTGCAATGCATATGTTATAAACCACGAGAAATGGAATATCTCATCCTTCAGACCCATCATGTAGAGACCTTCCTTAATCTTCAGCTCCTGATGTATTAGTAATGTATTAGCACAACAAGCTTTTAAAGCAACAAACTCCTCTAAATGGATATGTTGGCAATAAAGAAAAGGTAATCAAGAACAAGAGACAAGGTGATCATCACCTTTTCCAAGACAGAATAACTAATCAAACGGGAGATTGGATAGAGAAACCCCAGCAAGTACCTGTTCAGTGGTATATTATCAACTAAAGGTTCAGAGAACTTCATAATGAAGTTGGAAAAGGTTCAGAAGATATCAGAAAATGCCAAAGAATTACATACAACACTCCCATGACTGTCAAGACAAAAACTTATTTTAGCATCAAAATTCCATGGTTATCATGGCAAAACACAAAATCTTCTAACCTCAAGAAGAATTTGAGATATAAGCAATAGCTTTATCAGTTAGATAATACAATCCCACCCCCACCGCCGCAAAAGATAAAGAAAAAATAAAGACAAATTATAAGTATTGGAAGCAAAACAATCTCCTATGATCCATAATCTATTGACTTGCATTCAAAAACAGTACTACAGCAGCCTATTTTCCAGAGTGGATTTCTTTCTTTTTTTTGCTTTTTTTTCCCCTTTTCTGTGGTCGAGTCTTTCCTGAGATAACTGAAACTTTAACGCATGTAGAAGGAAACAATTTCCCCCCATATTTTGTGGCTACTATAATCCACCCAAAGAGTGAGCGCAAAACACACCTTAAATCATCAGAATTTAATGAGATCTGCTGAATATGGATATCATCAAATCATATAAGTTTTCTTCCTGTCAGCAATGCAGTTGTCCACAACATTTTAATAACAAAACCGTGTCATTATATTCAGTCATAAATAAGGAATTAGCTTGTCTTTTCAGCATCATGTCCAGTCATCAGAAAAACTATTACTTATGCTGTACTCTTTTTGTCTTTCGACGTCGCTTAATCATGTTAACCCGAAGTAAGAGCTGCCTTTGCAGCGTCTACGACTTCCCTATCGAACTCAATGCAATCCGGTAGTCTACCGTCTCTAATCAAATTTTGTTTGTTCATATGTGGAATTTTGTAGTTGTTACCCCCCAAATCTTTCATTGCCTCAACCATGCATGATTGCAATGTTAAAAAGACCTTGTTCAAATCTTCAGCTGGAAATTTGTTAAAAGCATTTTCCACTGCTAATACAAATTCTTCAATTGTGGATGGAGATTCTTGATGTTGAAATGAATCAATGGCTCTAAAAAAACCAAGATCTAAGACATTCATATCGGGACTAATCCAAATGTGGTTTTGCATTGTCTTGTTGAATGAAGACGGTTCTCGAACTGGAAGATGGCCATTTCTCTTTGATTGAAGGCAGCAAATTTTGAACGACACATGATCGAATGACTTCTTTAGTTACCGATGCAATAGGCTTTGTTTCTAAAGTCCCGGCTACACGGTTTTTACTACTCCGCTTGGCTGGCTCATGAGACACAAATGGCCATATTCCAATTTTCCCATCGAATTCTTCATTTGTAATAGCATCAAATCGTGGACGAGCAACGGCAGCAAGAAACATTATCTTCGTAATAAATCTTTTACTCTTGCATGTTCGTAAGGGGTCGGATTCATCCAGGTGGAGATAATACTTGTTCGATGTCTTAGACATATAAAACCATTTTTCGTCAATGTGAATTCGATTGTGCATGTTGATAAACGTAGGTCTAGATGCAATTGTACCTTCGACTATCATTGATAAGCAAAACTCCAATCTCACTTTTTTGTTGTCATCCGACAAGTATGGTTTTATCGGATTTGAATGTGGTCGAATATTTCCTTCTTTGATTCTCCTGTGCACGGCTGATTTTGACATATTCAATGCATTTGACAAAGATCTTATATTTGTTTGACGACGTAAAGGGATATCCTTCATTTGTTCAAAACATATTCCAATTTTCTGTCGGTGTCTTCTATTGAGTAGCTTTGAAGAGAACCGCAAATCACTATTTGTAGTACTAAAAGATTTTCCTTCATGCCAAATTCTAGAAACCGATTTGTTGGATATAGAAAATAAAGTGGCAACTTTCGACCTTACTCCTTTTGCTAGCCTTCCATCTTGTTGTTCTTTGACTAACATTTCAAAAACGGCTCTTTTTTTGTCAATACTCAAATTTTTCTTCTTGTTTGGCGGACGATTCATATTGCTAGATTCAACATCGGTATTGCAAATAAAATCTTCATCGGCATCTTCTTCTGGAAATTGATTCAAATCAATATGCGAATTTCGCGGCAAAGGGGACTCAGTTTCATCCGACGAATAATTATTTTCGGGTGAGGCATTCAAATCAATGAAAGAAAATCGTGATCGACTACCCATTTTTCTTCTTTCTGTTTTTAGTTTTCATTCTAAAACAAAATACACAATCCATATTTATAATGTTCATTTTGAGTTTGAAAAGATTTCAAATTTGGCCAAAAAATGATTTCAAAATTTTTTTGCAGAAACCATTTCGTCAATTGGCGGAGCTAATTTAAAATATTTGCACTATTTGGCGCTGGCATTTGAAATTGTAATTGACGGAACTAATTTAAAATATTTGCACTATTTGGCGCTGGCATTTGAAATTGTGGATTATGCATGTATTGTCAATTTCCAATGGAAGTTAAAATCAATAGTAGTGGGTATTTTGTTGCTAGTTTTCATGCAGTAATAAATTTTTCATTAACATTATTTTTACAGGTAAAAATAAATAAGGGTAAGATAGGAAAATTATTTGTATTTTTTATTTTTCCCATACTGTTTTAATCTGCGTGAAAAAAAAATAGGGCCTATATAATTGAGACGGAGGGAGTATTAAATTGCTATGGGTAACTAAAGATCACGTAAAGTATAGCGGTATATCTCTATACCCCCATCGGACTTTACAACAATTAAAATTATGTCTAACTTATTTTCAATCTCTCGATGGTAAAATTAACCACAAAATTCATACAATCATTATGTTTATAATTGTAAATGAAAAGAAATGAAAACCAATTGTTCAAAACTATGTTAATGTGTATTGCCAAAAATCAAGTTTCCAAATTGAAGAATCAAACTACAAGTTTCATCGTAATCCTAGCACAAAACGAATCTAGCTTAACATACTAAGATGAAAAAGATCAAAAGAAGAGATAAAATCCATCACCCGGATACGAAGAAATTCTTATATGTGATCATTGTTTCGTTCAATCTTGCCTTGATGAGTTTCAATCTTTCACCTCTTGTTTCTTCTTTTAAAATCTCCCAAAATTACCAACCCTAATTTAAAGTCAATCTTTCCTGTTTATAGCCGCCTCCAAGTGTCCTAAAAAATCCCAAAAAGTTCTAAAAATTGTGGTCCAAAAAGTTACATAGTTGGAGTAACACTAAAAAAGGTAAAAAATCCTGTTGACAAATTGCAATGGGCGATCGCCAGTGCAAACTCATGCGATCGGCCAGGCAAAGAAAATACTTTCTGGTTGAAAAAATAATGCCCGGGTCGCCCAGTTTTAAGTTTGGGCGATCCCCAAGCTTAATATTTCTATTATGCGCATTGTAGTCCTCCAACTTTGGATTTTGATTTCTTTAGTCCTCAACAGATGAAGGGAAATGCATTCACAAACACAAAGAAATAGGCTCCCCAATGTTCATGCTAACGCAGCAAAGGTTAGGAACAGAAAATCCTACTGAGCAGCTGGTGCAATTTTAAACCCAAAGGCATAATTCAGCAACTGAGCAACCGCAAAATATTAACGAAAAAGAGAATAATACATAAAAGAATAAGGTTTACGAGATTCAAGGGCTTAAGAACCTTAAATAATTAGTTTAGTTTCTGCAGTAGAATAAATGAACAAAGATACAGCATCCAGCCCCTTAAAGAGCTATTAATAAGCACCAATTCGCTTTGTGCCATCCGAATGAACAAATATACCAAAATACTGCTTGTCAAATATATACATTTAGTACATTTGTTACTGCTTGTCAAATATTTACATTTAGCTAGCTGGAAGAAGAAATTTCTCTCCGACTCCGAATAAAAACACTGCTTGTTTCCTCAGTTGTGCCACTGTGCTCTGTAATTCAGCATTAGATGGCTGATCATGAAGCATGTTTTGAGCTGCAATCAGATCCCTTTTTGCTTTATCCGCTCTAGTTGAAATATGCGCAAAGTGTTTTCTATTCAGCTGTTTGAGGGGGGCTTTCAATCCTTAAAGTTTCCTACAAATGCAGAACTATTTCGTACCAGTGAGAGCATGACCCCAGTTTGATTGCACCAATTCTTGAAAATCCGGATGAGAAACCCACATGTTAAAGAATTTGAAAATTTTTCTCCTAGCTTCTTGATGCTGGATAGCAATACAATGACTGGATAATGGTCTGAAATGTGTGGTAGAAATAGTCAGGAATAGATTTTGAAAAGGGACAGTATAGTTCAACCTCTTTATTCATATAAAGAGGAATGTGCAATGTAAAGTATGCAGAACAAAATGTTATCTCCGATTGATATTTTCATAGCCCACCAAATGTTATCTCCGATTCTTATTTCCATAATGTACTCTTACTGCCCTCCGCAAATAACAAAACCCAAGGTAATATCACTAGCAAACATCCTATTCATAGTATACATGCATTTTGGCCTTGTGTTCTCATTTGGCCAATGCTCACCACTTGTTATTCATGATGGTAGGAGTGCAAAAAGATTTTCATTGTTCACCTGTCAGAGAAAGAGTACTTCGCTGTTCCGAAGAACTTGAAACTTCTTGCTGTTCCGTTGTTTGAACTACATGACAATGTTCAGGTGTGAAAGAGATTCTTGCCTCAGCTCACTGGTTTACATTTAATTTTCTTGATATGTTCTCCTCGTCCTGTCTCCACTAAAATTATGGGAGAAACACAGCATTTGTTTTCCCCCTTTCTGTTAGCATTCCTGGTGAAGATCATCTATATATGGTAATCACATGATTTTTAAATGCTCCTTGTTTTCTATATCAGAGATACGGACCTGTTATATCCACCATTCTGCAGCAGCTATCTCGTTTCCAGTTCAACATGATCCAGTCATAGATTTTCATGGAGTTCCTAGAAACTTATATGAAGATAGAATGCGCCCGGAGAGTCTGGCTTTACTTGTTTTAATCTTCCTTCTATTTATGCTATTACAATCATCTCGATGTAAATTAAGCATTCTTATTCCAACTAGAAATAAAGAATTTATCTTTCTCAAATATCAATTAAAAAATAATTTACAAAACAAAAACAAAAACTCAATCCTTCTACCAATAAAAATTCATCCTACTAACAACCATATCCCATGGGTATCTCAAAGATCCACTCAATTTCGTCTCTAATTTATTGCTGGCCTACAATTTCGAAAGCATCAAATTTTTTTGTAAAACAAAAAAAAAAAAAAAATGATACAAAAAATTATGCAAATAAGTGGATAGAATAGGAAGAGAGAACATAACTTCAATGTCAAAGCAATCTATTATTTTTCTATAATTTTATCAATTGAATTTGTAGAAGAGATAGAAGCATCCATTACCTGGGTTTAGTGGGTGTTAAGTGGGTGTGATTAATGGATTTGAGAAAGACGGAGAGAGAGTGTATGGTGGTGTAGTAATTATTTTTCTTTTTATTAGATAGGGTTATATTTGTAAAATGGTTGTAGTGTATTTATTAAAAATAATTTTTAATTAATGTTTATTTATAATGTGGTGGGTTAAAAAAAATTGTAAATTGTGGTGGTAATATATTTACCCTTTCATTAAACTATGAATATTAGACAATTTTAATACATCACTTAAAAAAGAGAATTTCCCTGAATGTTTCCCATATAAATATAAATGAATAATTTTATTTCCATTTTTTTTTAACAATTTAAGTATTTAAATGAGATTGTTTGATATGATATAGATAGATCAAACAAAGCTCGTGAGTTACTAATCTCACCGTTGTCTAATTATAAAATTTTACGTGTGAAGCATTGATGAAAATTTGAATTTGTAAGGGATTTTTGGAACTACTATGCTAAATATAATGTACAAATAATCTTCTCTCTTTAGGACCTTAATCTTGTCTACGTGTTTTGATAATAAATATTACTAGTATACCGTGTATCGATAGAATTCGATTTTAGAAACTTGCTCTTATTGAAGAATAATAAAGAGGAATGTTGAGATGAGAGATTTGAAAAATGGTGAAAAGAAATTAAATAGAAATATTTGATGTGAGAGTGATTTTTTTTTATAAAAAAAAAAAATTGAAGACAGACTTATGTTTGTTTTTTTACGTGAATTGGGAGTGAAAACATCTTTTACGATCGGTGATAAATATTTTTCAAACAAGATATCTATGAATATTTACTTTTCACACATACATATACATATACGAGTGGTGATCTCCTGCCCCTTGGGGGCAGGATATCAACCACCCATTGCTGACATGGCGTCTCCACGTCAGCGGTGTGTACCTTAAAAAAAATGGGGCAACATTTGTAATTTGCCCCAAAAGTACTTTGTAATCTTCAGCAAAAAAAAAAAAAAAAATAATAAAACAAACAAACTTCATCATTTTATCTCTCTCTCCCACCCTTCTCCTGTCGTAAAACCTCCCCTCTACCGACCCCACCCACCCAGGCCATTTGTCGCAGGCAGCAATCATTTCATCTCTTTTTCTCTCCCCCCCCCCCCCCCCCCCCCCCCCCCCTTTTCCCTTTTGTGCCCTCAAACTCTCTCCATGCCATTTGTCGTCGGCAATCATTTCATCTCTCCCCTCCCCCCTTCTCCCTTTTGTGCCCTAAATCCCCCCCCCACACCATTTATCGCCAGAATTAGACGCAGGAACCACCACTACAATTTAAGTCTCTAATCAGCCCCCACGCCTCTTTTCCACCACTACAATCATTTCATCGGCGAAGATGGACGACTTTGACGACAGTGGTGGTTCGGCGACAAATGGTGGGAGTAGGGAAAAATATAAGATCGCAAAAGAAGGCTATTATCTTGTTAGGGTTACGTGCAGTAAAGAGACGGCGAAGGAGGTACATGGGACGAGTGGCGTTATAGAGTTGGGCTTTGTTGGTCGGAGATGTTGGGTTGACTCCGCCGCTATCCCTCGGCTCTCTTTTTCTCTCTCGACTGTGGCGTACTCCCATCTTTTACCATCAGATTGAAGCATCCCGCGATTTGTGTATTTTTTCCGACGACATTCTAGCTATTGTCAGCTGCCCCATTTTTTTTTTGGTGTATTTCTTCCGGCGTTTGTCAGCCCCCCCTCTCTCTCTCTCCCCCCCCCCCCCCCCCAATTTTTTTTTTTAAATCATGGGTTATCACCGGCGCATCCCCATTCCACTGCACTGGAGAAGATTGAATGTGTTGGGATGTTGTTATGCGTTGTGGCAGCCCACAATTTGTGTATTTTTTCCAGAGACATTCTAGTTATTGTCAACTGCCCCTTTTTTTGTGTATTTCTTCCGGCGTTATCACCAGCGCTTGTCAGCTGCCCCATTTGTCAGTGATGAATTTGGACTTTGTACGCCATAGTCGAGAGAGAGAGAGAGAGAGAGGGAGACAAGGAAAGCATTTTGGGGTAGATTACAAATGCTGCCCCATTTTTTTTTACAAGGCACACACTGCTGACGTGGAGACTGGCGTCAGCGGTAGGTGGTTGATATCCTGCCCCCTAGGTTAAAATATATTTTTCATATTTATTATTTACATATTATACATTTAAAATTTATTATACGTATATATTCAAGCAATGCCTACGTTAAAATTTATACGTATGTTGCACGTAGGCATTGCTTGAATATATACGTATAATAAATTTTAAATGTATAATATGTAAATAATAAATATATATATATATATATATATATATATATATATATATATATATATATATATTAGTTTTTTATACGTATGTTGCACGTAAGCATTGCTTGAATATATACGTATAATAAATTTTAAATGTATAATATGTAAATAATAAATATGAAAAATATATTTTTGAATATACCAT
Organism: Forsythia viridissima; assembly: GCA_030279155.1. Lineage (NCBI taxonomy): Eukaryota > Viridiplantae > Streptophyta > Magnoliopsida > Lamiales > Oleaceae > Forsythia > Forsythia viridissima. Next base: position 26,088,440 of record CM059040.1, read on the forward strand.
TTAATACAATTAATTAAGTAAATTATTGAAATTCTATTAAGAAAAGCAGAACCAAATAAACATATAATTCGTACAAAAAAAATTAAATAACTAAGATTCGTAAATGACCTTTGGATGTTGGTACAGTAATGTGGTAAAGTGGTCATTTATATATTTTTATTAAATTGCACCACTTCGAGAATTTGAATTGTACCAAACCCTTATTTTTCAAACTCGGCTCCAATTTTTTCAATTTTTTTTTTATTATTAATGACTCAAAAGCCCAAATAGTAAAAAAAAAAAAAATTAAGGAAAAAAATAATAGCATTTATTTAGAATAATTTGTAAACTTCTTTTAAAAAAAGATTAATGAAAATTTGAATGAAAATAAAGTGTAAAAGAAAAACAAATAAGAAAAATAAATTAAAGGGAAAAAAAACTTTGTCAAAATGGCTGATTGACACACACCACAATAAATAAATAAAGAATAAAAAAAAGTAAAAGGCATGTGTGTGTAACACAAACATCATAATAAAATAAAATAAAAAATGGGGAAATTCCCTACAAGTCATTTGTATATGACTTGTTTCAAATTAGGTCAAAATATTTTTTAAAATTGTGATTATGTCATACTTTTAGCAATATTTTAAATTAATTTCAAAATTACCCTCCACAATCTTCCACATCTACAAACCTCCATCGGTCACGTGGGCATGGGCGAGTCGACCGGTGACCGTCCAGTGGTCGCGCGTTCGGTGGAGGAGGTCACGGCGGCATTAGGGTCTAAACCTAGGTCCGCCGCGATTTAGATGCTGTTTTTTGGCGTGGCGGGCTGAATTTGATGGCGTGAAGCTGGGTATGGGTGCGACAAGGGTGACCGAATGTGGTCCGCCCATGGTAAAGTTCGGGTCCAGTAGTTTTGCAGTTGGGTCTACCATAAAATACTTGGTTCTGGTTTCTCGTTTTCAAGTGTTTCTTGCTTTCTGGTTTTCTAGTGTTTCTTACGTGAATCAATTAGTTGGAAATACTTTCTTCTGGTTGAATTTCAATTTCTAATTGCAAGCAAAGAAATAGAAGTTCAAAATTACATTCATTCAAAGTTTAATTCTGGTCTCGCCGGCGGTGGTGGTGGTGGATATTGAGGCAGAGGTAAACCTTGGGTTGTACACATTCACTTGCTTCACATACACAAGTGGTTTGGTTAGTAATTGGATTTTGAAAATAATCAATTTGTATGTGAAAAAGAATGAAGATATGGAACAAAGATAGGTGATAATGCTCCACCATTTGATTGAATTGTGAAAAATAGAGAGAAGTGAAATATATTGATTCAATGCCATTACCAACGTGTAGTTTGATACTGTATTAAATTGTCCATTAGATTATTTCTTTGTGTTGTTAGTCATGTGTGTTGTTTGATACTGTATTATACAAAACAGTATAACAAAATATTATCATAACAGAAATTGTATAGAATTCGCATATGTGCTCAGAATTTTTATTATAATATGTTTTTAGAATGGTCTCGACGAGCCGGTCTAGACCAGTCGCTTTACACTGCGTACGATGTATTTAAGCCGTTTGAAGTCGTCTCTTTATCTTAAAATGGTAATCTTAATTTTTTTTTTCAAAACAGTATCATACATACTAAAAAAGTATCACGGATAAATGTATCTTAATATATTAATATCATACATGAAAATATCTTAATAAAACAATATCACATACACAAACTACAACCCAATAAAATAACAATATCATAAGTTAAAATATTATCATAATAAAACAGTATCAAAGATAAAAATATAGTATAAGTATATCATATCACTTTATCTAAATAAAACTGTATCATAGATCTGTTTTACTGGTTGAAGTAATTATATTGTTATTAAAATACTCCATTAATAGTACAAGACCATTGATAATGTTTGCATTCAATAACATTATCATATATATTTTACTAGTTGAAGTAATTATATTGTTCTTAAAATATTCCATTAGTAGTATAAGATCATTGATACTGTTTGCATTCAATAACATTATCACAGATTAAAACAATATCATAGGTTGAAACATTATCATAATAAAATAATATCAAAGATAAAAGCATAGTGTAAGTGTACCATAGTACATTATCTATATAAATTAGTATCATAGATAAAACAATATTATATATAAAACTAAGTACAAGATGTTTTAATGGTTGATGTAATGATACTGTTCTTCAAATGCTTCATTAGTAGTACAAGATCATAAGTTTAAACACCATCATAATAAAATAGTATCAAAGATAAGAGTATGGTATAAATATACCAATGTACATTATCTAAATAAAACAGTATCATAGATAAAACAATATCATACAAAACAGTATATCAATAAAACAGTATCATACAAAACAGTATCACAATAAAACAACATTTTACATATTTAACATTTGTGTTACCATTACCAATCGCCTCCTAATTTAAATTAGAGTAATATTTGTGTTACTTGTATGGTAACACGTGTGTTACCACCACCACCACTAATTTAAATTACGTAACACGTGTTGCCCTAATCTAAATTAGAGTAACACATATTTTACTTGTAGGTTAACACGTGTTCCTACCAACACCGTATTTTTCCACTGCTGCCACCGTTCCACCACCTCACTAATTTAAATTAGTGTAACACATGTTACCCTAATTTAGATTAGGGTAATTTATAATTTATCTTCTTTTATAATTATTTTAAAAAATACATTATTTTTATTTTAAATTGATATTTTAATTTTTCATTTGAAAACACCATCTTTATACAGGTAACATATGTGTTTTCCTATGTTAGTTCCTCACTTTCATTAAAATCAATATTTTGTAATTTATCTCCTTTATAATTTTTTAAAAAAATAATATTTTTCATTTTTCATTTAAAAACAACATTTTTACACAGTTAATATATGTGTTACCATTACTAATCGCCTCCAAATTTAAATCAGAGTAACACATATGTTATCACATCATCACTAATATAAATTATGTTAACACATGTGTTACCCTAATTTAAATTAAAATAACATATGTTTTTATTTGTACGTTAACACACACGTGCTATCCTAATTTAAATTAAAGTAACATATATTTTACTTGTAGGTTAACACATGTATTACCACTACTGCCATCTTTTTTCACCACCGCCATAGCTACACTACCTCCACTAATTTAAATTAGTATACCACTTCTCATCGGTAGGATCTGACTGTAAGATCTATGAGAATGTGTTAATGAGATTTGAACCATTTGTTTCTGATGGAGTCTTGATGGGCAAGGATGGCAATCTGAGTTGCGGTGGTTATGATTTTAGGATTGAAATATTGAGTAGAGTAAAAAGAAGATCATTTGAGCGAGTGTTTCGTTTGAGAGGGAGATTGAAAACGTAGAAACACACTGATATATACATTCTTTTTTTCTTCTCATAGCGGAGAAAACTCCATACGGTTGTGATTAGTGTAACATGTCCTAATTTAAATTAGGGCAATTTACACTTTATCTATTTTAATAATTATTTTAAAAAATACATTATTTCTCTTTTAAATCAATAATTTAATTTTTTTATTTGAAAAAATCAATTTTACACGAGTTACATATGTGTTACCATATAATACTTCCCCATTTTCATTAAAAATCAATATTTTACAATTTAACTTCATATATTTTTTAAAAAAGTAAATTATTTTTATTTAAGGTCAATATTTCAATTCTTTTATTTGAAAACAACATCTTTACACGGTAACATATGCGTTATCTTATGTTACTTCCTCATTTTCATTAAAATCAATATTTTATAGTTTATCTCCTTTATAAATTTTTAAAAAATACATTATTTTAATTTAAAAACAATATTTTCAAATTATCATTTGAAAACAACATTTTTACATAGTTATCATATGTGCTACAATTATCAATCGCCTCTTAATTTAAATTATAATACAATATGTGTTACTTGTATAGTAACACACGCCGCCACTAATTCAAATTAGAGTAATACACGTGTTATCATCACCACCATCTTTTTCCACCACCGCCACCACTCCACCACATCCACTAATTTAAATTAGTGTAACACGTGTTACCCTAATTTAATTTAGGTTAATTTACAATTTATTTCTTTTTATAATTTTTTAAATTACATTATTTTCATGTCAAATCAATTATTTAATTTTTTATTTAAAAACAACATTTTTACACGGGTATGTGTTACCACTTACCATATGTTACTTCTTCATTTTCAGTAAAATCAATATTTTATAATTTATCTCTTTTATAATTTTTAAAAAAAACTATACTATTTTAATGTAACTTAAATTAGCATTGCCACCGTCTTTTCCCACCCTCGTGCATCAACTTTACAAGTGTTTACAAGTGCTGTGATTTGTCATATCCTTCAGGACTTTTACTGTAATTGAATAACAATTTGGAACCACCTTAAAGAATCAAAAAGATTACGTATTACTTCAAACAACTAGGATAGTTGTCTGCCACTTGTCTGAAACACTTATTTTGAGAGGACACATGCCACAATTACTTTTTCTTTTTATAATTTTTTTTAAAAAACTATACTACTTTAATGTAACTTAAATTAGCACAACCACCGTCTTTTCCCACCCTCGTGCATCAACTTTACAAGTGTTTACAAGTGCTGTGATTTGTCATATCCTTTAGGACTTTTGTGATTTGTCATATCCTTTAGGACTTTTACTGTAATAGAATAACAATTTGGAACCACTTTAAAGAATCGAAAAGATTACGTATTACTTCAGACAACTAGGATAGTTGTCTGCCACTTGTCTGAAACACTTATTTTGAGAGGACACATGCCACAATTACTTTTTCTTTTTATAATTTTTTTAAAAAACTATACTATTTTAATGTAACTTAAATTAGCACAACCACCGTCTTTTCCCACCCTCGTGCATCAACTTTACAAGTGTTTACAAGTGCTGTGATTTGTCATATCCTTTAGGACTTTAACTGTAATAGAATAACAATTTGGAACCACCTTAAAGAATCAAAAAGATTACGTATTACTTCAAACAACTAGGATAGTTGTCTGCCACTTGTCTGAAACACTTATTTTGAGAGGACACATGCCACAATTACTTTTTCTTTTTATAATTTTTTTAAAAAACTATACTATTTTAATGTAACTTAAATTAGCACAATCACCGTCTTTTCCCACCCTCGTGCATCAACTTTACAAGTGTTTACAAGTGCTGTGCTTTGTCATATCCTTTAGGACTTTAACTATAATACAATAACAATTTGAAACCACCTTAAAGAATCGAAAAGATTACGTATTACTTCAGACAACTAGGATAGTTGTCTGCCACTTGTCTGAAATACTTATTTTGAGAGGACACATGCCACAATTACTTTTTCTTTTTATAATTTTTTTAAAAAACTATACTATTTTAATGTAACTTAAATTAGCACAACCACCGTCTTTTCCCACCCTCGTGCATCAACTTTACAAGTGCTGTGATTTGTCATATCCTTTAGGACTTTAACTGTAACAGAATAACAATTTGGAACCACCTTAAAGAATCAAAAAGATTACGTATTACTTCAAACAACTAGGATAGTTGTCTGCCACTTGTCTGAAACACTTATTTTGAGAGGACACATGCCACAATTACTTTTTATTTTATAATTTTTTTTAAAAACTATACTATTTTAATGTAACTTAAATTAGCACAACCACCGTCTTTTCCCACCCTCGTGCATCAACTTTACAAGTGTTTACAAGTGCTGTGATTTGTCATATCCTTTAGGACTTTTACTGTAATAGAATAACAATTTGGAACCACCTTAAAGAATCGAAAAGATTACATATTACTTCAGACAACTAGGATAGTTGTCTGCCACTTGTCTGAAACACTTATTTTGAGAGGACACATGCCACAATTACTTTTTCTTTTTATAATTTTTTTAAAAAACTATACTATTTTGATGTAACTTAAATTAGCACAACCACCGTCTTTTCCCACCCTCGTGCATCAACTTTACAAGTGTTTACAAGTGCTGTGATTTGTCATATCTTTTAGTACTTTTACTGTAATACAATAACAATTTGGAACCACCTTTACTTCAGACAACTAGGATAGTTGTCTGCCACTTGTCTGAAACACTTATTTTGAGAGGACACATGCCACAATTACTTTTTCTTTTTATAATTTTTTTAAAAAACTATACTATTTTAATGTAACTTAAATTAGCACAACCACCGTCTTTTCCCACCCTCGTGCATCAAATTTACAAGTGTTTACAAGTGCTGTGATTTGTCATATGCTTTTGGACTTTTACTGTAATACAATAACAATTTGGAACCACCTTAAAGAATCGAAAAGGTTACGTATTACTTCAGACAACTAGGATAGTTGTCTGCCACTTGTCTGAAACACTTATTTTCAGAGGACACATGCCACAATTACTTTTTCTTTTTATAATTTTTAAAAAAAACTCTACTATTTTAATGTAACTTAAATTAGCACAATCACCGTCTTTTCCCACCCTCGTGCATCAACTTTACAAGTGTTTACAAGTGCTGTGATTTGTCATATCCTTTAGGACTTTAACTATAATAGAATAACAATTTGGAACCACCTTAAAGAATCAAAAAGATTACGTATTACTTCAAACAACTAGGATAGTTGTCTGCCACTTGTCTGAAACACTTATTTTGAGAGGACACATGCCACAATTACTTTTTCTTTTTATAATTTTTTTAAAAAACTATACTATTTTAATGTAACTTAAATTAGCACAATCACCGTCTTTTCCCACCCTCGTGCATCAACTTTACAAGTGTTTACAAGTGCTGTGATTTGTCATATCCTTTAGGACTTTAACTATAATACAATAACAATTTGGAACCACCTTAAAGAATCGAAAAGATTACGTATTACTTCAGACAACTAGGATAGTTGTCTGCCACTTGTCTGAAATACTTATTTTGAGAGGACACATGCCACAATTACTTTTTCTTTTTATAATTTTTTTAAAAAACTATACTATTTTAATGTAACTTAAATTAGCACAACCACCGTCTTTTCCCACCCTCGTGCATCAACTTTACAAGTGCTGTGATTTGTCATATCCTTTAGGACTTTAACTGTAACAGAATAACAATTTGGAACCACCTTAAAGAATCAAAAAGATTACGTATTACTTCAAACAACTAGGATAGTTGTCTGCCACTTGTCTGAAACACTTATTTTGAGAGGACACATGCCACAATTACTTTTTATTTTATAATTTTTTTTAAAAACTATACTATTTTAATGTAACTTAAATTAGCACAACCACCGTCTTTTCCTACCCTCGTGCATCAACTTTACAAGTGTTTACAAGTGCTGTGATTTGTCATATCCTTTAGGACTTTTGTGATTTGTCATATCCTTTAGGACTTTTGTGATTTGTCATATCCTTTAGGACTTTTACTATAATAGAATAACAATTTGGAACCACCTTAAAGAATCGAAAAGATTACGTATTACTTCAGACAACTAGGATAGTTGTCTGCCACTTGTCTGAAACACTTATTTTGAGAGGACACATGCCACAATTACTTTTTCTTTTTATAATTTTTTAAAAAACTATACTATTTTAATGTAACTTAAATTAGCACAACCACCGTCTTTTCCCACCCTCGTGCATCAACTTTACAAGTGTTTACAAGTGCTGTGATTTGTCATATCCTTTAGGACTTTTACTGTAATAGAATAACAATTTGGAACCACCTTAAAGAATCGAAAAGATTACGTATTACTTTCAGACAACTAGGATAGTTGTCTGCCACTTGTCTGAAACACTTATTTTCAGAGGACACATGCCACAATTACTTTTTCTTTTTATAATTTTTTAAAAAAACTATACTATTTTAATGTAACTTAAATTAGCACAACCACCGTCTTTTCCCACCCTCGTGCATCAACTTTACAAGTGTTTACAAGTGCTGTGATTTGTCATATCATTTAGGACTTTTACTGTAATTGAATAACAATTTGGAACCACCTTAAAGAATCGAAAAGATTACATATTACTTCAGACAACTAGGATAGTTGTCTGCCACTTGTCTGAAACACTTATTTTGAGAGGACACATGCCACAATTACTTTTTATTTTATAATTTTTTTAAAAAACTATACTATTTTAATGTAACTTAAATTAGCACAACCACCGTCTTTTCCTACCCTCGTGCATCAACTTTACAAGTGTTTACAAGTGCTGTAAATTGTCATATCCTTTAGGACTTTTACTATAATAGAATAACAATTTGGAACCACCTTAAAGAATCGAAAAGATTACGTATTACTTCAGACAACTAGGATAGTTGTCTGCCACTTGTCTGAAACACTTATTTTGAGAGGACACATGCCACAATTACTTTTTCTTTTTATAATTTTTTTAAAAAACTATACTATTTTAATGTAACTTAAATTAGCACAACCACCGTCTTTTCCCACCCTCGTGCATCAACTTTACAAGTGTTTACAAGTGCTGTGATTTGTCATATCCTTTAGGACTTTTACTGTAATAGAATAACAATTTGGAACCACCTTAAAGAATCGAAAAGATTACGTATTACTTTCAGACAACTAGGATAGTTGTCTGCCACTTGTCTGAAACACTTATTTTCAGAGGACACATGCCACAATTACTTTTTCTTTTTATAATTTTTTAAAAAAACTATACTATTTTAATGTAACTTAAATTAGCACAACCACCGTCTTTTCCCACCCTCGTGCATCAACTTTACAAGTGTTTACAAGTGCTGTGATTTGTCATATCCTTTAGGACTTTTACTGTAATTGAATAACAATTTGGAACCACCTTAAAGAATCGAAAAGATTACATATTACTTCAGACAACTAGGATAGTTGTCTGCCACTTGTCTGAAACACTTATTTTGAGAGGACACATGCCACAATTACTTTTTCTTTTTATAATTTTTTTAAAAAACTATACTATTTTAATGTAACTTAAATTAGCACAACCACCGTCTTTTCCCACCCTCGTGCATCAACTTTACAAGTGTTTACAAGTGCTGTGATTTGTCATATCCTTTAGGACTTTTACTGTAATAGAATAACAATTTGGAACCACCTTAAAGAATCGAAAAGATTACATATTACTTCAGACAACTAGGATAGTTGTCTGCCACTTGTCTGAAACACTTATTTTGAGAGGACACATGCCACAATTACTTTTTCTTTTTATAATTTTTTTAAAAAACTATACTATTTTGATGTAACTTAAATTAGCACAACCACCGTCTTTTCCCACCCTCGTGCATCAACTTTACAAGTGTTTACAAGTGCTGTGATTTGTCATATCTTTTAGTACTTTTACTGTAATACAATAACAATTTGGAACCACCTTTACTTCAGACAACTAGGATAGTTGTCTGCCACTTGTCTGAAACACTTATTTTGAGAGGACACATGCCACAATTACTTTTTCTTTTTATAATTTTTTTAAAAAACTATACTATTTTAATGTAACTTAAATTAGCACAACCACCGTCTTTTCCCACCCTCGTGCATCAAATTTACAAGTGTTTACAAGTGCTGTGATTTGTCATATGCTTTTGGACTTTTACTGTAATACAATAACAATTTGGAACCACCTTAAAGAATCGAAAAGGTTACGTATTACTTCAGACAACTAGGATAGTTGTCTGCCACTTGTCTGAAACACTTATTTTCAGAGGACACATGCCACAATTACTTTTTCTTTTTATAATTTTTAAAAAAAACTCTACTATTTTTATGTAACTTAAATTAGCACAATCACCGTCTTTTCCCACCCTCGTGCATCAACTTTACAAGTGTTTACAAGTGCTGTGATTTGTCATATCCTTTAGGACTTTAACTATAATAGAATAACAATTTGGAACCACCTTAAAGAATCAAAAAGATTACGTATTACTTCAAACAACTAGGATAGTTGTCTGCCACTTGTATGAAACACTTATTTTGAGAGGACACATGCCACAATTACTTTTTCTTTTTATAATTTTTTTAAAAAACTATACTATTTTAATGTAACTTAAATTAGCACAATCACCGTCTTTTCCCACCCTCGTGCATCAACTTTACAAGTGTTTACAAGTGCTGTGATTTGTCATATCCTTTAGGACTTTAACTATAATACAATAACAATTTGGAACCACCTTAAAGAATCGAAAAGATTACGTATTACTTCAGACAACTAGGATAGTTGTCTGCCACTTGTCTGAAATACTTATTTTGAGAGGACACATGCCACAATTACTTTTTCTTTTTATAATTTTTTTAAAAAACTATACTATTTTAATGTAACTTAAATTAGCACAACCACCGTCTTTTCCCACCCTCGTGCATCAACTTTACAAGTGCTGTGATTTGTCATATCCTTTAGGACTTTAACTGTAACAGAATAACAATTTGGAACCACCTTAAAGAATCAAAAAGATTACGTATTACTTCAAACAACTAGGATAGTTGTCTGCCACTTGTCTGAAACACTTATTTTGAGAGGACACATGCCACAATTACTTTTTATTTTATAATTTTTTTTAAAAACTATACTATTTTAATGTAACTTAAATTAGCACAACCACCGTCTTTTCCTACCCTCGTGCATCAACTTTACAAGTGTTTACAAGTGCTGTGATTTGTCATATCCTTTAGGACTTTTGTGATTTGTCATATCCTTTAGGACTTTTGTGATTTGTCATATCCTTTAGGACTTTTACTATAATAGAATAACAATTTGGAACCACCTTAAAGAATCGAAAAGATTACGTATTACTTCAGACAACTAGGATAGTTGTCTGCCACTTGTCTGAAACACTTATTTTGAGAGGACACATGCCACAATTACTTTTTCTTTTTATAATTTTTTAAAAAACTATACTATTTTAATGTAACTTAAATTAGCACAACCACCGTCTTTTCCCACCCTCGTGCATCAACTTTACAAGTGTTTACAAGTGCTGTGATTTGTCATATCCTTTAGGACTTTTACTGTAATAGAATAACAATTTGGAACCACCTTAAAGAATCGAAAAGATTACGTATTACTTTCAGACAACTAGGATAGTTGTCTGCCACTTGTCTGAAACACTTATTTTCAGAGGACACATGCCACAATTACTTTTTCTTTTTATAATTTTTTAAAAAAACTATACTATTTTAATGTAACTTAAATTAGCACAACCACCGTCTTTTCCCACCCTCGTGCATCAACTTTACAAGTGTTTACAAGTGCTGTGATTTGTCATATCATTTAGGACTTTTACTGTAATTGAATAACAATTTGGAACCACCTTAAAGAATCGAAAAGATTACATATTACTTCAGACAACTAGGATAGTTGTCTGCCACTTGTCTGAAACACTTATTTTGAGAGGACACATGCCACAATTACTTTTTCTTTTTATAATTTTTTTAAAAAACTATACTATTTTAATGTAACTTAAATTAGCACAACCACCGTCTTTTCCCACCCTCGTGCATCAACTTTACAAGTGTTTACAAGTGCTGTGATTTGTCATATCCTTTAGGACTTTTACTGTAATAGAATAACAATTTGGAACCACCTTAAAGAATCGAAAAGATTACATATTACTTCAGACAACTAGGATAGTTGTCTGCCACTTGTCTGAAACACTTATTTTGAGAGGACACATGCCACAATTACTTTTTCTTTTTATAATTTTTTTAAAAAACTATACTATTTTGATGTAACTTAAATTAGCACAACCACCGTCTTTTCCCACCCTCGTGCATCAACTTTACAAGTGTTTACAAGTGCTGTGATTTGTCATATCTTTTAGTACTTTTACTGTAATACAATAACAATTTGGAACCACCTTTACTTCAGACAACTAGGATAGTTGTCTGCCACTTGTCTGAAACACTTATTTTGAGAGGACACATGCCACAATTACTTTTTCTTTTTATAATTTTTTTAAAAAACTATACTATTTTAATGTAACTTAAATTAGCACAACCACCGTCTTTTCCCACCCTCGTGCATCAAATTTACAAGTGTTTACAAGTGCTGTGATTTGTCATATGCTTTTAGTACTTTTACTGTAATACAATAACAATTTGGAACCACCTTTACTTCAGACAACTAGGATAGTTGTCTGCCACTTGTCTGAAACACTTATTTTGAGAGGACACATGCCACAATTACTTTTTCTTTTTATAATTTTTTTAAAAAACTATACTATTTTAATGTAACTTAAATTAGCACAACCACCGTCTTTTCCCACCCTCGTGCATCAAATTTACAAGTGTTTACAAGTGCTGTGATTTGTCATATGCTTTTGGACTTTTACTGTAATACAATAACAATTTGGAACCACCTTAAAGAATCGAAAAGGTTACGTATTACTTCAGACAACTAGGATAGTTGTCTGCCACTTGTCTGAAACACTTATTTTCAGAGGACACATGCCACAATTACTTTTTCTTTTTATAATTTTTAAAAAAAACTCTACTATTTTAATGTAACTTAAATTAGCACAATCACCGTCTTTTCCCACCCTCGTGCATCAACTTTACAAGTGTTTACAAGTGCTGTGATTTGTCATATCCTTTAGGACTTTAACTATAATAGAATAACAATTTGGAACCACCTTAAAGAATCGAAAAGATTACGTATTACTTCAGACAACTAGGATAGTTGTCTGCCACTTATCTGAAACACTTATTTTGAGAGGACACATGCCACAATTACTTTTTCTTTTAATAATTTTTTTAAAAAACTATACTATTTTAATGTAACTTAAATTAGCACAACCACCGTCTTTTCCCACCCTCGTGCATCAACTTTACAAGTGCTGTGATTTGTCATATCCTTTAGGACTTTAACTGTAACAGAATAAAAATTTGGAACCACCTTAAAGAATCAAAAAGATTACGTATTACTTCAAACAACTAGGATAGTTGTCTGCCACTTGTCTGAAACACTTATTTTGAGAGGACACATGCCACAATTACTTTTTATTTTATAATTTTTTGAAAAAACTATACTATTTTAATGTAACTTAAATTAGCACAACCACCGTCTTTTCCTACCCTCGTGCATCAACTTTACAAGTGTTTACAAGTGCTGTGATTTGTCATATCCTTTAGGACTTTTGTGATTTGTCGTATCCTTTAGGAATTTTACTATAATAGAATAACAATTTGGAACCACCTTAAAGAATCGAAAAGATCACGTATTACTTCAGACAACTAGGATAGTTGTCTGCCACTTGTCTGAAACACTTATTTTGAGAGGACACATGCCACAATTACTTTTTCTTTTTATAATTTTTTTAAAAAACTATACTATTTTAATGTAACTTAAATTAGCACAACCACCGTCTTTTCCCACCCTCGTGCATCAACTTTACAAGTGTTTACAAGTGCTGTGATTTGTCATATCCTTTAGGACTTTTACTGTAATAGAATAACAATTTGGAACCACCTTGAAGAATCGAAAAGATTACGTATTACTTTCAGACAACTAGGATAGTTGTCTGCCACTTGTCTGAAACACTTATTTTCAGAGGACACATGCCACAATTACTTTTTCTTTTTATAATTTTTTAAAAAAACTATACTATTTTAATGTAACTTAAATTAGCACAACCACCGTCTTTTCCCACCCTCGTGCATCAACTTTACAAGTGTTTACAAGTGCTGTGATTTGTCATATCCTTTAGGACTTTTACTGTAATTGAATAACAATTTGGAACCACCTTAAAGAATCGAAAAGATTACATATTACTTCAGACAACTAGGATAGTTGTCTGCCACTTGTCTGAAACACTTATTTTGAGAGGACACATGCCACAATTACTTTTTCTTTTTATAATTTTTTTAAAAAACTATACTATTTTAATGTAACTTAAATTAGCACAACCACCGTCTTTTCCCACCCTCGTGCATCAACTTTACAAGTGTTTACAAGTGCTGTGATTTGTCATATCCTTTAGGACTTTTACTGTAATAGAATAACAATTTGGAACCACCTTAAAGAATCGAAAAGATTACATATTACTTCAGACAACTAGGATAGTTGTCTGCCACTTGTCTGAAACACTTATTTTGAGAGGACACATGCCACAATTACTTTTTCTTTTTATAATTTTTTTAAAAAACTATACTATTTTGATGTAACTTAAATTAGCACAACCACCGTCTTTTCCCACCCTCGTGCATCAACTTTACAAGTGTTTACAAGTGCTGTGATTTGTCATATCTTTTAGTACTTTTACTGTAATACAATAACAATTTGGAACCACCTTTACTTCAGACAACTAGGATAGTTGTCTGCCACTTGTCTGAAACACTTATTTTGAGAGGACACATGCCACAATTACTTTTTCTTTTTATAATTTTTTTAAAAAACTATGCTATTTTAATGTAACTTAAATTAGCACAACCACCGTCTTTTCCCACCCTCGTGCATCAAATTTACAAGTGTTTACAAGTGCTGTGATTTGTCATATGCTTTTGGACTTTTACTGTAATACAATAACAATTTGGAACCACCTTAAAGAATCGAAAAGGTTACGTATTACTTCAGACAACTAGGATAGTTGTCTGCCACTTGTCTGAAACACTTATTTTCAGAGGACACATGCCACAATTACTTTTTCTTTTTATAATTTTTAAAAAAAACTCTACTATTTTAATGTAACTTAAATTAGCACAACCACCGTCTTTTCCCACCCTCGTGCATCAACTTTACAAGTGTTTACAAGTACTGTGATTTGTCATATCCTTTAGTACTTTTACTGTAATACAATAACAATTTGGAACCACCTTTACTTCAGACAACTAGGATAGTTGTCTGCCACTTGTCTGAAACACTTATTTTGAGAGGACACATGCCACAATTACTTTTTCTTTTTATAATTTTTTTAAAAAACTATACTATTTTAATGTAACTTAAATAAGCACAACCACCGTCTTTTCCCACCCTCGTGCATCAAATTTACAAGTGTTTACAAGTGCTGTGATTTGTCATATGCTTTTGGACTTTTACTGTAATACAATAACAATTTGGAACCACCTTAAAGAATCGAAAAGGTTACGTATTACTTCAGACAACTAGGATAGTTGTCTGCCACTTGTTTGAAACACTTATTTTCAGAGGACACATGCCACAATTACTTTTTCTTTTTATAATTTTTAAAAAAAACTATACTATTTTAATGTAACTTAAATTAGCACAATCACCGTCTTTTCCCACCCTCGTGCATCAACTTTACAAGTGTTTACAAGTGCTGTGATTTGTCATATCCTTTAGGACTTTAACTATAATAGAATAACAATTTGGAACCACCTTAAAGAATCGAAAAGATTACGTATTACTTCAGACAACTAGGATAGTTGTCTGCCACTTGTCTGAAACACTTATTTTCAGAGGACACATGCCACACTTACTTTTTCTTTTTATAATTTTTTTAAAAAACTATACTATTTTAATGTAACTTAAATTAGCACAACCACCGTCTTTTCCCACCCTCGTGCATCAACTTTACAAGTGCTGTGATTTGTCATATCCTTTAGGACTTTTACTGTAATAGAATAACAATTTGGAACCACCTTAAAGAATCGAAAAGATTACGTATTACTTTCAGACAACTAGGATAGTTGTCTGCCACTTGTCTGAAACACTTATTTTCAGAGGACACATGCCAGAATTACTTTTTCTTTTTATAATTTTTTAAAAAAACTATACTATTTTAATGTAACTTAAATTAGCACAACCACCGTCTTTTCCCACCCTCGTGCATCAACTTTACAAGTGTTTACAAGTGCTGTGATTTGTCATATCCTTTAGGACTTTTACTGTAATTGAATAACAATTTGGAACCACCTTAAAGAATCGAAAAGATTACATATTACTTCAGACAACTAGGATAGTTGTCTGCCACTTGTCTGAAACACTTATTTTGAGAGGACACATTCCACAATTACTTTTTCTTTTTATAATTTTTTTAAAAAACTATACTATTTTAATGTAACTTAAATTAGCACAACCACCGTCTTTTCCCACCCTCGTGCATCAACTTTACAAGTGTTTACAAGTGCTGTGATTTGTCATATCCTTTAGGACTTTTACTGTAATAGAATAACAATTTGGAACCACCTTAAAGAATCGAAAAGATTACATATTACTTCAGACAACTAGGATAGTTGTCTGCCACTTGTCTGAAACACTTATTTTGAGAGGACACATGCCACAATTACTTTTTCTTTTTATAATTTTTTTAAAAAACTATACTATTTTGATGTAACTTAAATTAGCACAACCACCGTCTTTTCCCACCCTCGTGCATCAACTTTACAAGTGTTTACAAGTACTGTGATTTGTCATATCCTTTAGTACTTTTACTGTAATACAATAACAATTTGGAACCACCTTTACTTCAGACAACTAGGATAGTTGTCTGCCACTTGTCTGAAACATTTATTTTGAGAGGACACATGCCACAATTACTTTTTCTTTTTATAATTTTTTTAAAAAACTATACTATTTTAATGTTACTTAAATAAGCACAACCACCGTCTTTTCCCACCCTCGTGCATCAAATTTTCAAGTGTTTACAAGTGCTGTGATTTGTCATATGCTTTTGGACTTTTACTGTAATACAATAACAATTTGGAACCACCTTAAAGAATCGAAAAGGTTACGTATTACTTCAGACAACTAGGATAGTTGTCTGCCACTTGTTTGAAACACTTATTTTCAGAGGACACATGCCACAATTACTTTTTCTTTTTATAATTTTTAAAAAAAACTATACTATTTTAATGTAACTTAAATTAGCACAATCACCGTCTTTTCCCACCCTCGTGCATCAACTTTACAAGTGTTTACAAGTGATGTGATTTGTCATATCCTTTAGGACTTTAACTATAATAGAATAACAATTTGGAACCACCTTAAAGAATCGAAAAGATTACGTATTACTTCAGACAACTAGGATAGTTGTCTGCCACTTGTCTGAAACACTTATTTTCAGAGGACACATGCCACAATCACTTTTTCTTTTTATAATTTTTTTAAAAAACTATACTATTTTAATGTAACTTAAATTAGCACAACCACCGTCTTTTCCCACCCTCGTGCATCAACTTTACAAGTGCTGTGATTTGTCATATCCTTTAGGACTTTAACTGTAAGAGAATAACAATTTGGAACCACCTTAAAGAATCAAAAAGATTACGTATTACTTCAAACAACTAGGATAGTTGTCTGCCACTTGTCTGAAACACTTATTTTGAGAGGACACATGCCACAATTACTTTTTATTTTATAATTTTTTTAAAAAACTATACTATTTTAATGTAACTTAAATTAGCACAACCACCGTCTTTTCCCACCCTCGTGCATCAACTTTACAAGTGTTTACAAGTGCTGTGATTTGTCATATCCTTTAGGACTTTTACTGTAATAGAATAACAATTTGGAACCACCTTAAAGAATCGAAAAGATTACATATTACTTCAGACAACTAGGATAGTTGTCTGCCACTTGTCTGAAACACTTATTTTGAGAGGACACATGCCACAATTACTTTTTCTTTTTATAATTTTTTTAAAAAACTATACTATTTTGATGTAACTTAAATTAGCACAACCACCGTCTTTTCCCACCCTCGTGCATCAACTTTACAAGTGTTTACAAGTGCTGTGATTTGTCATATCCTTTAATACTTTTACTGTAATACAATAACAATTTGGAACCACCTTTACTTCAGACAACTAGGATAGTTGTCTGCCACTTGTCTGAAACACTTATTTTGAGAGGACACATGCCACAATTACTTTTTCTTTTTATAATTTTTTTAAAAAACTATACTATTTTAATGTAACTTAAATTAGCACAACCACCGTCTTTTCCCACCCTCGTGCATCAAATTTACAAGTGTTTACAAGTGCTGTGATTTGTCATATGCTTTTGGACTTTTACTGTAATACAATAACAATTTGGAACCACCTTAAAGAATCGAAAAGGTTACGTATTACTTCAGACAACTAGGATAGTTGTCTGCCACTTGTCTGAAACACTTATTTTCAGAGGACACATGCCACAATTACTTTTTCTTTTTATAATTTTTAAAAAAAACTATACTATTTTAATGTAACTTAAATTAGCACAATCACCGTCTTTTCCCACCCTCGTGCATCAACTTTACAAGTGTTTACAAGTGCTGTGATTTGTCATATCCTTTAGGACTTTAACTATAATAGAATAACAATTTGGAACCACCTTAAAGAATCGAAAAGATTACGTATTACTTCAGACAACTAGGATAGTTGTCTGCCACTTGTCTGAAACACTTATTTTGAGAGTACACATGCCACAATTACTTTTTCTTTTTATAATTTTTTTAAAAAACTATACTATTTTAATGTAACTTAAATTAGCACAACCACCGTCTTTTCCCACCCTCGTGCATCAACTTTACAAGTGCTGTGATTTGTCATATCCTTTAGGACTTTAACTATAACAGAATAACAATTTGGAACCACCTTAAAGAATCAAAAAGATTACGTATTACTTCAAACAACTAGAATAGTTGTCTGCCACTTGTCTGAAACACTTATTTTGAGAGGACACATGCCACAATTACTTTTTATTTTATAATTTTTTTAAAAAACTATACTATTGTAATGTAACTTAAATTAGCACAACCACCGTCTTTTCCCACCCTCGTGCATCAACTTTACAAGTGTTTACAAGTGCTGTGATTTGTCATATCCTTTAGTACTTTTACTGTAATACAATAACAATTTGGAACCACCTTTACTTCAGACAACTAGGATAGTTGTCTGCCACTTGTCTGAAACACTTATTTTGAGAGGACACATGCCACAATTACTTTTTCTTTTTATAATTTTTTTAAAAAACTATACTATTTTAATGTAACTTAAATTAGCACAACCACCGTCTTTTCCCACCCTCGTGCATCAAATTTACAAGTGTTTACAAGTGCTGTGATTTGTCATATGCTTTTGGACTTTTACTGTAATACAATAACAATTTGGAACCACCTTAAAGAATCGAAAAGGTTACGTATTACTTCAGACAACTAGGATAGTTGTCTGCCACTTGTCTGAAACACTTATTTTCAGAGGACACATGCCACAATTACTTTTTCTTTTTATAATTTTTTAAAAAAACTATATATTTTAATGTAACTTAAATTAGCACAACCACCGTCTTTTCCCACCCTCGTGCATCAACTTTACAAGTGTTTACAAGTGCTATGATTTGTCATATCCTTTAGGACCTTTACTGTCATAGAATAACAATTTGGAACCACCTTAAAGAATCGAAAAGATTACGTATTATTTCAGACAACTAGGATAGTTGTCTGGCACTTGTCTGAAACACTTATTTTCAGAGGACACATGCCACAATTACTTTTTCTTTTTATAATTTTTTAAAAAAACTATATATTTTAATGTAACTTAAATTAGCACAACCACCGTCTTTTCCCACCCTCGTGCATCAACTTTACAAGTGTTTACAAGTGCTGTGATTTGTCATATCCTTTAGGACTTTTACTGTAATTGAATAACAATTTGGAACCACCTTAAAGAATCGAAAAGATTACATATTACTTCAGACAACTAGGATAGTTGTCTGCCACTTGTCTGAAACACTTATTTTGAGAGGACACATTCCACAATTACTTTTTCTTTTTATAATTTTTTTAAAAAACTATACTATTTTAATGTAACTTAAATTAGCACAACCACCGTCTTTTCCCACCCTCGTGCATCAACTTTACAAGTGTTTACAAGTGCTGTGATTTGTCATATCCTTTAGGACTTTTACTGTAATAGAATAACAATTTGGAACCACCTTAAAGAATCGAAAAGATTACATATTACTTCAGACAACTAGGATAGTTGTCTGCCACTTGTCTGAAACACTTATTTTGAGAGGACACATGCCACAATTACTTTTTCTTTTTATAATTTTTTTAAAAAACTATACTATTTTGATGTAACTTAAATTAGCACAACCACCGTCTTTTCCCACCCTCGTGCATCAACTTTACAAGTGTTTACAAGTACTGTGATTTGTCATATCCTTTAGTACTTTTACTGTAATACAATAACAATTTGGAACCACCTTTACTTCAGACAACTAGGATAGTTGTCTGCCACTTGTCTGAAACACTTATTTTGAGAGGACACATGCCTCAATTACTTTTTCTTTTTATAATTTTTTTAAAAAACTATACTATTTTAATGTAACTTAAATTAGCACAACCACCGTCTTTTCCCACCCTCGTGCATCAAATTTACAAGTGTTTACAAGTGCTGTGATTTGTCATATGCTTTTGGACTTTTACTGTAATACAATAACAATTTGGAACCACCTTAAAGAATCGAAAAGGTTACGTATTACTTCAGACAACTAGGATAGTTGTCTGCCACTTGTTTGAAACACTTATTTTCAGAGGACACATGCCACAATTACTTTTTCTTTTTATAATTTTTAAAAAAAACTATACTATTTTAATGTAACTTAAATTAGCACAATCACCGTCTTTTCCCACCCTCGTGCATCAACTTTACAAGTGTTTACAAGTGCTGTGATTTGTCATATCCTTTAGGACTTTAACTATAATAGAATAACAATTTGGAACCACCTTAAAGAATCGAAAAGATTACGTATTACTTCAGACAACTAGGATAGTTGTCTGCCACTTGTCTGAAACACTTATTTTGATAGGACACATGCCACAATTACTTTTTCTTTTTATAATTTTTTTAAAAAACTATACTATTTTAATGTAACTTAAATTAGCACAACCACCGTCTTTTCCCACCCTCGTGCATCAACTTTACAAGTGCTGTGATTTGTCATATCCTTTAGGACTTTAACTGTAAGAGAATAACAATTTGGAACCACCTTAAAGAATCAAAAAGATTACGTATTACTTCAAACAACTAGGATAGTTGTCTGCCACTTGTCTGAAACACTTATTTTGAGAGGACACATGCCACAATTACTTTTTATTTTATAATTTTTTTAAAAAACTATACTATTTTAATGTAACTTAAATTAGCACAACCACCGTCTTTTCCTATCCTCGTGCATCAACTTTACAAGTGTTTACAAGTGCTGTGATTTGTCATATCCTTTAGGACTTTTACTGTAATAGAATAACAATTTGGAACCACCTTAAAGAATCGAAAAGATTACATATTACTTCAGACAACTAGGATAGTTGTCTGCCACTTGTCTGAAACACTTATTTTGAGAGGACACATGCCACAATTACTTTTTCTTTTTATAATTTTTTTATAAAACTATACTATTTTGATGTAACTTAAATTAGCACAACCACCGTCTTTTCCCACCCTCGTGCATCAACTTTACAAGTGTTTACAAGTGCTGTGATTTGTCATATCCTTTAATACTTTTACTGTAATACAATAACAATTTGGAACCACCTTTACTTCAGACAACTAGGATAGTTGTCTGCCACTTGTCTGAAACACTTATTTTGAGAGGACACATGCCACAATTACTTTTTCTTTTTATAATTTTTTTAAAAAACTATACTATTTTAATGTAACTTAAATTAGCACAACCACCGTCTTTTCCCACCCTCGTGCATCAAATTTACAAGTGTTTACAAGTGCTGTGATTTGTCATATGCTTTTGGACTTTTACTGTAATACAATAACAATTTGGAACCACCTTAAAGAATCGAAAAGGTTACGTATTACTTCAGACAACTAGGATAGTTGTCTGCCACTTGTCTGAAACACTTATTTTCAGAGGACACATGCCACAATTACTTTTTCTTTTTATAATTTTTTTAAAAAACTATACTATTTTAATGTAACTTAAATTAGCACAACCACCGTCTTTTCCCACCCTCGTGCATCAAATTTACAAGTGTTTACAAGTGCTGTGATTTGTCATATGCTTTTAGACTTTTACTGTAATAGAATAACAATTTGGAACCACCTTAAAGAATCGAAAAGATTACGTATTACTTTCAGACAACTAGGTTAGTTGTCTGCCACTTGTTTGAAACACTTATTTTCAGAGGACACATGCCACAATTACTTTTTCTTTTTATAATTTTTTTAAAAAACTATACTATTTTAATGTAACTTAAATTAGCACAACCACCGTCTTTTCCCACCCTCGTGCATCAACTTTACAAGTGTTTACAAGTGCTGTGATTTGTCATATCCTTTAGGACCTTTACTGCCATAGAATAACAATTTGGAACCACCTTAAAGAATCGAAAAGATTACGTATTACTTCAGACAACTAGGATAGTTGTCTGCCACTTGTCTGAAACACTTATTTTCAGAGGACACATGCCACAATTACTTTTTCTTTTTATAATTTTTTAAAAAAACTATACTATTTTAATGTAACTTAAATTAGCACAACCACCGTCTTTTCCCACCCTCGTGCAAAAACTTTACAAGTGTTTACAAGTGCTATGATTTGTCATATCCTTTAGGACCTTTACTGTCATAGAATAACAATTTGGAACCACCTTAAAGAATCGAAAAGATTACGTATTATTTCAGACAACTAGGATAGTTGTCTGCCACTTGTCTGAAACACTTATTTTCAGAGGACACATGCCACAATTACTTTTTCTTTTTATAATTTTTTAAAAAAACTATATATTTTAATGTAACTTAAATTAGCACAACCACCGTCTTTTCCCACCCTCGTGCATCAACTTTACAAGTGTTTACAAGTGCTGTGATTTGTCATATCCTTTAGGACTTTTACTGTAATTGAATAACAATTTGGAACCACCTTAAAGAATCGAAAAGATTACATATTACTTCAGACAACTAGGATAGTTGTCTGCCACTTGTCTGAAACACTTATTTTGAGAGGACACATTCCACAATTACTTTTTCTTTTTATAATTTTTTTAAAAAACTATACTATTTTAATGTAACTTAAATTAGCACAACCACCGTCTTTTCCCACCCTCGTGCATCAACTTTACAAGTGTTTACAAGTGCTGTGATTTGTCATATCCTTTAGGACTTTTACTGTAATAGAATAACAATTTGGAACCACCTTAAAGAATCGAAAAGATTACATATTACTTCAGACAACTAGGATAGTTGTCTGCCACTTGTCTGAAACACTTATTTTGAGAGGACACATGCCACAATTACTTTTTCTTTTTATAATTTTTTTAAAAAACTATACTATTTTGATGTAACTTAAATTAGCACAACCACCGTCTTTTCCCACCCTCGTGCATCAACTTTACAAGTGTTTACAAGTACTGTGATTTGTCATATCCTTTAGTACTTTTACTGTAATACAATAACAATTTGGAACCACCTTTACTTCAGACAACTAGGATAGTTGTCTGCCACTTGTCTGAAACACTTATTTTGAGAGGACACATGCCTCAATTACTTTTTCTTTTTATAATTTTTTTAAAAAACTATACTATTTTAATGTAACTTAAATTAGCACAACCACCGTCTTTTCCCACCCTCGTGCATCAAATTTACAAGTGTTTACAAGTGCTGTGATTTGTCATATGCTTTTGGACTTTTACTGTAATACAATAACAATTTGGAACCACCTTAAAGAATCGAAAAGGTTACGTATTACTTCAGACAACTAGGATAGTTGTCTGCCACTTGTTTGAAACACTTATTTTCAGAGGACACATGCCACAATTACTTTTTCTTTTTATAATTTTTAAAAAAAACTATACTATTTTAATGTAACTTAAATTAGCACAATCACCGTCTTTTCCCACCCTCGTGCATCAACTTTACAAGTGTTTACAAGTGCTGTGATTTGTCATATCCTTTAGGACTTTAACTATAATAGAATAACAATTTGGAACCACCTTAAAGAATCGAAAAGATTACGTATTACTTCAGACAACTAGGATAGTTGTCTGCCACTTGTCTGAAACACTTATTTTGATAGGACACATGCCACAATTACTTTTTCTTTTTATAATTTTTTTAAAAAACTATACTATTTTAATGTAACTTAAATTAGCACAACCACCGTCTTTTCCCACCCTCGTGCATCAACTTTACAAGTGCTGTGATTTGTCATATCCTTTAGGACTTTAACTGTAAGAGAATAACAATTTGGAACCACCTTAAAGAATCAAAAAGATTACGTATTACTTCAAACAACTAGGATAGTTGTCTGCCACTTGTCTGAAACACTTATTTTGAGAGGACACATGCCACAATTACTTTTTATTTTATAATTTTTTTAAAAAACTATACTATTTTAATGTAACTTAAATTAGCACAACCACCGTCTTTTCCTATCCTCGTGCATCAACTTTACAAGTGTTTACAAGTGCTGTGATTTGTCATATCCTTTAGGACTTTTACTATAATAGAATAACAATTTGGAACCACCTTAAAGAATCGAAAAGATTACATATTACTTCAGACAACTAGGATAGTTGTCTGCCACTTGTCTGAAACACTTATTTTGAGAGGACACATGCCACAATTACTTTTTCTTTTTATAATTTTTTTATAAAACTATACTATTTTGATGTAACTTAAATTAGCACAACCACCGTCTTTTCCCACCCTCGTGCATCAACTTTACAAGTGTTTACAAGTGCTGTGATTTGTCATATCCTTTAATACTTTTAATGTAATACAATAACAATTTGGAACCACCTTTACTTCAGACAACTAGGATAGTTGTCTGCCACTTGTCTGAAACACTTATTTTGAGAGGACACATGCCACAATTACTTTTTCTTTTTATAATTTTTTTAAAAAACTATACTATTTTAATGTAACTTAAATTAGTACAACCACCGTCTTTTCCCACCCTCGTGCATCAAATTTACAAGTGTTTACAAGTGCTGTGATTTGTCATATGCTTTTGGACTTTTACTGTAATACAATAACAATTTGGAACCACCTTAAAGAATCGAAGAGGTTACGTATTACTTCAGACAACTAGGATAGTTGTCTGCCACTTGTCTGAAACACTTATTTTCAGAGGACACATGCCACAATTACTTTTTCTTTTTATAATTTTTTTAAAAAACTATACTATTTTAATGTAACTTAAATTAGCACAACCACCGTCTTTTCCCACCCTCGTGCATCAAATTTACAAGTGTTTACAAGTGCTGTGATTTGTCATATGCTTTTGGACTTTTACTGTAATAGAATAACAATTTGGAACCACCTTAAAGAATCGAAAAGATTACGTATTACTTTCAGACAACTAGGATAGTTGTCTGCCACTTGTTTGAAACACTTATTTTCAGAGGACACATGCCACAATTACTTTTTCTTTTTATAATTTTTTTAAAAAACTATACTATTTTAATGTAACTTAAATTAGCACAACCACCGTCTTTTCCCACCCTCGTGCATCAACTTTACAAGTGTTTACAAGTGCTGTGATTTGTCATATCCTTTAGGACCTTTACTGCCATAGAATAACAATTTGGAACCACCTTAAAGAATCGAAAAGATTACGTATTACTTCAGACAACTAGGATAGTTGTCTGCCACTTGTCTGAAACACTTATTTTCAGAGGACACATGCCACAATTACTTTTTCTTTTTATAATTTTTTAAAAAAACTATACTATTTTAATGTAACTTAAATTAGCACAACCACCGTCTTTTCCCACCCTCGTGCAAAAACTTTACAAGTGTTTACAAGTGCTATGATTTGTCATATCCTTTAGGACCTTTACTGTCATAGAATAACAATTTGGAACCACCTTAAAGAATCGAAAAGATTACGTATTATTTCAGACAACTAGGATAGTTGTCTGCCACTTGTCTGAAACACTTATTTTCAGAGGACACATGCCACAATTACTTTTTCTTTTTATAATTTTTTAAAAAAACTATATATTTTAATGTAACTTAAATTAGCACAACCACCGTCTTTTCCCACCCTCGTGCATCAACTTTACAAGTGTTTACAAGTGCTGTGATTTGTCATATCCTTTAGGACTTTTACTGTAATTGAATAACAATTTGGAACCACCTTAAAGAATCGAAAAGATTACATATTACTTCAGACAACTAGGATAGTTGTCTGCCACTTGTCTGAAACACTTATTTTGAGAGGACACATTCCACAATTACTTTTTCTTTTTATAATTTTTTTAAAAAACTATACTATTTTAATGTAACTTAAATTAGCACAACCACCGTCTTTTCCCACCCTCGTGCATCAACTTTACAAGTGTTTACAAGTGCTGTGATTTGTCATATCCTTTAGGACTTTTACTGTAATAGAATAACAATTTGGAACCACCTTAAAGAATCGAAAAGATTACATATTACTTCAGACAACTAGGATAGTTGTCTGCCACTTGTCTGAAACACTTATTTTGAGAGGACACATGCCACAATTACTTTTTCTTTTTATAATTTTTTTAAAAAACTATACTATTTTGATGTAACTTAAATTAGCACAACCACCGTCTTTTCCCACCCTCGTGCATCAACTTTACAAGTGTTTACAAGTACTGTGATTTGTCATATCCTTTAGTACTTTTACTGTAATACAATAACAATTTGGAACCACCTTTACTTCAGACAACTAGGATAGTTGTCTGCCACTTGTCTGAAACACTTATTTTGAGAGGACACATGCCTCAATTACTTTTTCTTTTTATAATTTTTTAAAAAACTATACTATTTTAATGTAACTTAAATTAGCACAACCACCGACTTTTCCCACCCTCGTGCATCAAATTTACAAGTGTTTACAAGTGCTGTGATTTGTCATATGCTTTTGGACTTTTACTGTAATACAATAACAATTTGGAACCACCTTAAAGAATCGAAAAGGTTACGTATTACTTCAGACAACTAGGATAGTTGTCTGCCACTTGTTTGAAACACTTATTTTCAGAGGACACATGCCACAATTACTTTTTCTTTTTATAATTTTTAAAAAAAACTATACTATTTTAATGTAACTTAAATTAGCACAATCACCGTCTTTTCCCACCCTCGTGCATCAACTTTACAAGTGTTTACAAGTGCTGTGATTTGTCATATCCTTTAGGACTTTAACTATAATAGAATAACAATTTGGAACCACCTTAAAGAATCGAAAAGATTACGTATTACTTCAGACAACTAGGATAGTTGTCTGCCACTTGTCTGAAACACTTATTTTGATAGGACACATGCCACAATTACTTTTTCTTTTTATAATTTTTTTAAAAAACTATACTATTTTAATGTAACTTAAATTAGCACAACCACCGTCTTTTCCCACCCTCGTGCATCAACTTTACAAGTGCTGTGATTTGTCATATCCTTTAGGACTTTAACTGTAAGAGAATAACAATTTGGAACCACCTTAAAGAATCAAAAAGATTACGTATTACTTCAAACAACTAGGATAGTTGTCTGCCACTTGTCTGAAACACTTATTTTGAGAGGACACATGCCACAATTACTTTTTATTTTATAATTTTTTTAAAAAACTATACTATTTTAATGTAACTTAAATTAGCACAACCACCGTCTTTTCCTATCCTCGTGCATCAACTTTACAAGTGTTTACAAGTGCTGTGATTTGTCATATCCTTTAGGACTTTTACTGTAATAGAATAACAATTTGGAACCACCTTAAAGAATCGAAAAGATTACATATTACTTCAGACAACTAGGATAGTTGTCTGCCACTTGTCTGAAACACTTATTTTGAGAGGACACATGCCACAATTACTTTTTCTTTTTATAATTTTTTTATAAAACTATACTATTTTGATGTAACTTAAATTAGCACAACCACCGTCTTTTCCCACCCTCGTGCATCAACTTTACAAGTGTTTACAAGTGCTGTGATTTGTCATATCCTTTAATACTTTTACTGTAATACAATAACAATTTGGAACCACCTTTACTTCAGACAACTAGGATAGTTGTCTGCCACTTGTCTGAAACACTTATTTTGAGAGGACACATGCCACAATTACTTTTTCTTTTTATAATTTTTTTAAAAAACTATACTATTTTAATGTAACTTAAATTAGCACAACCACCGTCTTTTCCCACCCTCGTGCATCAAATTTACAAGTGTTTACAAGTGCTGTGATTTGTCATATGCTTTTGGACTTTTACTGTAATACAATAACAATTTGGAACCACCTTAAAGAATCGAAAAGGTTACGTATTACTTCAGACAACTAGGATAGTTGTCTGCCACTTGTCTGAAACACTTATTTTCAGAGGACACATGCCACAATTACTTTTTCTTTTTATAATTTTTTTAAAAAACTATACTATTTTAATGTAACTTAAATTAGCACAACCACCGTCTTTTCCCACCCTCGTGCATCAAATTTACAAGTGTTTACAAGTGCTGTGATTTGTCATATGCTTTTGGACTTTTACTGTAATAGAATAACAATTTGGAACCACCTTAAAGAATCGAAAAGATTACGTATTACTTTCAGACAACTAGGATAGTTGTCTGCCAATTGTTTGAAACACTTATTTTCATAGGACACATGCCACAATTACTTTTTCTTTTTATAATTTTTTTAAAAAACTATACTATTTTAATGTAACTTAAATTAGCACAACCACCGTCTTTTCCCACCCTCGTGCATCAACTTTACAAGTGTTTACAAGTGCTGTGATTTGTCATATCCTTTAGGACCTTTACTGCCATAGAATAACAATTTGGAACCACCTTAAAGAATCGAAAAGATTACGTATTACTTCAGACAACTAGGATAGTTGTCTGCCACTTGTCTGAAACACTTATTTTCAGAGGACACATGCCACAATTACTTTTTCTTTTTATAATTTTTTAAAAAAACTATACTATTTTAATGTAACTTAAATTAGCACAACCACCGTCTTTTCCCACCCTCGTGCAAAAACTTTACAAGTGTTTACAAGTGCTGTGATTTGTCATATCCTTTAGGACTTTCACTGTAATAGAATAACAATTTGGAACCACCTTAAAGAATCGAAAAGATTACGTATTACTTCAAACAACTAGGATAGTTGTCTGCCACTTGTCTGAAACACTTATTTTGAGAGGTCACATGCCACAATTACTTTTTATTTTATAATTTTTTTAAAAAACTATACTATTTTAATGTAACTTAAATTAGCACAACCACCGTCTTTTCCTACCCTCGTGCATCAACTTTACAAGTGTTTACAAGTGCTATGATTTGTCATATCCTTTAGGACTTTTACTGTAATTGAATAACAATTTGGAACCACCTTAAAGAATCCAAAAAGATTACGTATTACTTCAGACAACTAGGATAGTTGTCTGCCACTTGTCTGAAACACTTATTTTCAGAGGACACATGCCACAATTACTTTTTCTTTTTATAATTTTTAAAAAAAACTATACTATTTTAATGTAACTTAAATTAGCACAACCACCGTCTTTTCCCACCCTCGTGCATCAACTTTACAAGTGTTTACAAGTGCTGTGATTTGTCATATCCTTTAGTACTTTTACTGTAATACAATAACAATTTGGAACCACCTTTACTTCAGACAACTAGGATAGTTGTCTGCCACTTGTCTGAAACACTTATTTTGAGAGGACACATGCCACAATTACTTTTTCTTTTTATAATTTTTTTAAAAAACTATACTATTTTAATGTAACTTAAATTAGCACAACCACCGTCTTTTCCCACCCTCGTGCATCAAATTTACAAGTGTTTACAAGTGCTGTGATTTGTCATATGCTTTTGGACTTTTACTGTAATACAATTACAATTTGGAACCACCTTAAAGAATCGAAAAGGTTACGTATTACTTCAGACAACTAGGATAGTTGTCTGCCACTTGTCTGAAACACTTATTTTCAGAGGACACATGCCACAATTACTTTTTCTTTTTATAATTTTTTAAAAAAACTATATATTTTAATGTAACTTAAATTAGCACAACCACCGTCTTTTCCCACCCTCGTGCATCAACTTTACAAGTGTTTACAAGTGCTGTGATTTGTCATATCCTTTAGGACCTTTACTGTCATAGAATAACAATTTGGAACCACCTTAAAGAATCGAAAAGATTACGTATTACTTCAGACAACTAGGATAGTTGTCTGGCACTTGTCTGAAACACTTATTTTCAGAGGACACATGCCACAATTACTTTTTCTTTTTATAATTTTTTAAAAAAACTATATATTTTAATGTAACTTAAATTAGCACAACCACCGTCTTTTCCCACCCTCGTGCATCAACTTTACAAGTGTTTACAAGTGCTGTGATTTGTCATATCCTTTAGGACTTTTACTGTAATAGAATAACAATTTGGAACCACCTTAAAGAATCGAAAAGATTACGTATTACTTCAGACAACTAGGATAGTTGTCTGCCACTTGTCTAAAACCCTTATTTTGAGAGGACACATGCCACAATTACTTTTTCTTTTTATAATTTTTTTAAAAAACTATACTATTTTAATGTAACTTAAATTAGCACAACCACCGTCTTTTCCCACCCTCGTGCAAAAACTTTACAAGTGTTTACAAGTCCTGTGATTTGTCATATCCTTTAGGACTTTTACTGTAATAGAATAACAATTTGGAACCACCTTAAAGAATCGAAAAGATTACGTATTACTTTCAGACAACTAGGATAGTTGTCTGCCACTTGTCTGAAACACTTATTTTCAGAGGACACATGCCACAATTGCTTTTTCTTTTTATAATTTTTTAAAAAAACTATATATTTTAATGTAACTTAAATTAGCACAACCACCGTCTTTTCCCACCCTCGTGCATCAACTTTACAAGTGTTTACAAGTGCTGTGATTTGTCATATCCTTTAGGACCTTTTTAAAGTCATAGAATAACAATTTGGAACCACCTTAAAGAATCGAAAAGATTACGTATTACTTCAGACAACTAGGATAGTTGTCTGCCATTTGTCTGAAACACTTATTTTCAGAGGACACATGCCACAATTACTTTTTCTTTTTATAATTTTTTAAAAAAACTATATATTTTAATGTAACTTAAATTAGCACAATCACCGTCTTTTCCCACCCTCGTGCATCAACTTTACAAGTGTTTACAAGTGCTGTGATTTGTCATATCCTTTAGGACTTTTACTGTAATAGAATAACAATTTGGAACCACCTTAAAGAATCGAAAAGATTACGTATTACTTCAGACAACTAGGATAGTTGTCTGCCACTTGTCTAAAACGCTTATTTTGAGAGGACACATGCCACAATTACTTTTTCTTTTTATAATTTTTTTAAAAAACTTTACTATTTTAATGTAACTTAAATTAGCACAACCACCGTCTTTTCCCACCCTCGTGCAAAAACTTTACAAGTGTTTACAAGTGCTGTGATTTGTCATATCCTTTAGGACTTTTACTGTAATAGAATAACAATTTGGAACCACCTTAAAGAATCGAAAAGATTACGTATTACTTTCAGACAACTAGGATAGTTGTCTGCCACTTGTCTAAAACACTTATTTTCAGAGGACACATGCCACAATTACTTTTTCTTTTTATAATTTTTTAAAAAAACTATATATTTTAATGTAACTTAAATTAGCACAACCACCGTCTTTTCCCACCCTCGTGCATCAACTTTACAAGTGTTTACAAGTGCTGTGATTTGTCATATCCTTTAGGACCTTTACTGTCATAGAATAACAATTTGGAACCACCTTAAAGAATCGAAAAGATTACGTATTACTTCAGACAACTAGGATAGTTGTCTGCCATTTGTCTGAAACACTTATTTTCAGAGGACACATGCCACAATTACTTTTTCTTTTTATAATTTTTTAAAAAAACTATATATTTTAATGTAACTTAAATTAGCACAACCACCGTCTTTTCCCACCCTCGTGCATCAACTTTACAAGTGTTTACAAGTGCTGTGATTTGTCATATCCTTTAGGACTTTTACTGTAATAGAATAACAATTTGGAACCACCTTAAAGAATCGAAAAGATTACGTATTACTTCAGACAACTAGGATAGTTGTCTGCCACTTGTCTAAAACCCTTATTTTGAGAGGACACATGCCACAATTACTTTTTCTTTTTATAATTTTTTTAAAAAACTATACTATTTTAATGTAACTTAAATTAGCACAACCACCGTCTTTTCCCACCCTCGTGCAAAAACTTTACAAGTGTTTACAAGTGCTGTGATTTGTCATATCCTTTAGGACTTTTACTGTAATAGAATAACAATTTGGAACCACCTTAAAGAATCGAAAAGATTACGTATTACTTTCAGACAACTAGGATAGTTGTCTGCCACTTGTCTGAAACACTTATTTTCAGAGGACACATGCCACAATTGCTTTTTCTTTTTATAATTTTTTAAAAAAACTATATATTTTAATGTAACTTAAATTAGCACAACCACCGTCTTTTCCCACCCTCGTGCATCAACTTTACAAGTGTTTACAAGTGCTGTGATTTGTCATATCCTTTAGGACCTTTTTAAAGTCATAGAATAACAATTTGGAACCACCTTAAAGAATCGAAAAGATTACGTATTACTTCAGACAACTAGGATAGTTGTCTGCCATTTGTCTGAAACACTTATTTTCAGAGGACACATGCCACAATTACTTTTTCTTTTTATAATTTTTTAAAAAAACTATATATTTTAATGTAACTTAAATTAGCACAATCACCGTCTTTTCCCACCCTCGTGCATCAACTTTACAAATGTTTACAAGTGCTGTGATTTGTCATATCCTTTAGGACTTTTACTGTAAAAGAATAACAATTTGGAACCACCTTAAAGAATCGAAAAGATTACGTATTACTTCAGACAACTAGGATAGTTGTCTGCCACTTGTCTAAAACGCTTATTTTGAGAGGACACATGCCACAATTACTTTTTCTTTTTATAATTTTTTTAAAAAACTTTACTATTTTAATGTAACTTAAATTAGCACAACCACCGTCTTTTCCCACCCTCGTGCAAAAACTTTACAAGTGTTTACAAGTGCTGTGATTTGTCATATCCTTTAGGACTTTTACTGTAATAGAATAACAATTTGGAACCACCTTAAAGAATCGAAAAGATTACGTATTACTTTCAGACAACTAGGATAGTTGTCTGCCACTTGTCTAAAACACTTATTTTCAGAGGACACATGCCACAATTACTTTTTCTTTTTATAATTTTTTAAAAAAACTATATATTTTAATGTAACTTAAATTAGCACAACCACCGTCTTTTCCCACCCTCGTGCATCAACTTTACAAGTGTTTACAAGTGCTGTGATTTGTCATATCCTTTAGGACCTTTACTGTCATAGAATAACAATTTGGAACCACCTTAAAGAATCGAAAAGATTACGTATTACTTCAGACAACTAGGATAGTTGTCTGCCATTTGTCTGAAACACTTATTTTCAGAGGACACATGCCACAATTACTTTTTCTTTTTATAATTTTTTAAAAAAACTATATATTTTAATGTAACTTAAATTAGCACAACCACCGTCTTTTCCCACGCTCGTGCATCAACTTTACAAGTGTTTACAAGTGCTGTGATTTGTCATATCCTTTAGGACTTTTACTGTAATAGAATAACAATTTGGAACCACCTTAAAGAATCGAAAAGCACTACAAGAAAAGAGGGGTATAGGGACGATTTTTGTCGTCCCTATAGGTACAAATGTCGTCCCTATAGGTGTACAGGGACGACTATGTCGTCCCTAACGATCGTCCCAATAAGCCCGTCCTAGTAAGTCAACAGAGACGACAATAGTCGTCCCAATAGCTTCAAGATTTATAGGGACGACTTTTGTCGTCCCTATAGCCCTTATTTTCGTCTTCTACAATCGTCGAATTATTCGTTTCAACAGACCAATTGGGACGACTATTGTCGTCCCAATAGTTCGACCTATTGAGACGACTTATTGTCGTCCCAATAGGTCGAACCTATAGAGACAACTTATTGTCGTCCCAATAGGTCGAACTATTGGGACGACTTATTGTCGTCCCAATTGGTGTCCACTATTGGGACGACTATAAGTCGTCCCAATAGGTTGAACTATTGGGACGACAATAGTCGTCCCAATAGACAAAATATCCATCTTAAATGTTTTTTTTTTTGAAATTTATTTATTCTAATAAATAATAACACTTTCTTTACTAATTTAATGAATTTAATAACAATGACTGAATAGAAACATGAAATAAAAAGTTTTAAAATAACATAAATAATATTAATTATATTATGGACAAAAACAAATTGTATCAAAACATCCTAAAAAACCATGCACAATAACTTCCATCACAAAATAACCATAATGTACAAAACAAAAGTATTTACAAATAAAAATTGATAGAGAGAGGAAGACTAAAGATCAGATAAATAATCTTCGTCCCTAGAAGAATCTAACTCTTCTTCATGCGTCGGCGACAGGGGAGGTGGTGGTGGCGGTGTCGGCAGCTGAATTCCCGGCATGACAGATTGCAGATTACTCGTTAACAGTGTGATAAATTCATTCATTTGCTGCATGTATGTCTCCATTTTAGACTTCAATGCATTGGTTGCCTGAATAGATTCACTGGTACTGTGTTGGTCCCGCAATCTCGTAGTGGACGAGTGAGAGCGGGAAGTGCTCCTCAGAACCCGTCCAACTGCGCGCCGGTGTCCCCTCCTCTCTCCCAGGACCTTAAGAACAACGTCGTTCTCGTTGACTGCCACGCTGCTGGAGCTAGCTTGCTGCGTTTGCTCTTCCCGTTCCTCCACCATTTTTTCCTTACATAATCAAATTTAAAATATTTGTCAAGAAAATGTGAAACTAAAATAATGCTCAGTACTACATCACTTTGTATTAACTTGTACGTACATAATCTGACGCAGCCCTTTCGTTCACCCACTCGCCATTTCGCTGATGGTTGACTTTAAATGTTTCAATGACACTCAGCCACTCCTGGGTCTGGCGGTCCCGCTGTATACGTATGCATATCAAATGAATAACTGAAACGTCATGAAGACATTGAAAATGAAATTATGGACGACAAATAATATCTGTTACCATATCGAAACGCGTGGCAACTATAGTTTTTGACCCCTGCAGGCTAGTATACTTTATTTTTTCCCTGTTAATTTTGTTCGTCATTGAAACATCCTATAAAAAATAAAATGAAATGATTACAATGTTAATATTAATATTTAATGGAAATTCAATTAATTAAATAAAACGAATTGTGCTTACCTTAAATTTTTGATTCGACGAGCGCTCTATGCACTTTTCCCATACCTCCGTCGTCAGGCCACGGTAAGGTACGGAAGTACCTTTATCTCTTATGTATGCATTCACATCGGACTTGTACTGACGATATCTTCGGGCTGCTATATCTTCGATACCGTCAACAATGAGCTTGTAATCATCGTTGGAGTAACGGCTTGGATTGACATCAAAATATTCCTATAGCAAATCACTTATGTATGAAGTTAGACTTTATTAAAAGTACTTACGGTATAAAATGACAGCTAATTTACTTACGTATACGCAGCCCGTGGCACGGGCTTTTTGTTCTTCTGGAACATTCGCCCATCTATCGAAGTAGGGGTGCACAAATTGTCTCACACGTGTTCCTACAACCCTCGATACGTATTTTTGGTTGTCTCCTGTAGGTAAATATGTCCCTTCTTTTGTATCAAACTCTATGGGGAGGGGTCTTTTTCCGTTAGACTCGAACAGTTTCACAAGATGTAACGATCTCGAAGGGCCCCGTTTTTTAGCCGCAGTCGCTATGAATTCAAAAAAAAAAATACAAATTGGTTTACTATGTAAATGACTATGAATACACTCCATGTTTTGCCAAAAAAATGATCTTACCTGTCTGGCAATCCGCTTGTAGACTATTTGCATGCTGATGTGGAGGCTCATCTCCACCATCACCTCCATGGTGTAATACATCGGCCATTATATCTTCGTCAATATCTAGATGACCAACAAATTTTATAAGCTTTCACTAATTGAATAAAATAATCACAAGGTGAAAATGATCTTATTCTATTATAAAACAAACTACAATTTAAACGTATCATTGTGTAAAGAGTGAGATATACAAATGAATAGATAGATAAACGTATATAGTATTTGAGATGATCAATTTTTAGAAGGATCCCAAATGTCAAACTATCCTAGCAAGTAGCAAATAGTTCGGCAAAAAAAAAACTCAGATATGTGCTCGGTCGACAAACCGGTCGACCGGATGAGTCGACCGTTTGAGCAGGGACCCCAAACGGTCGCCAATCCGGTCGACCGTTTGGGTCGTCCGTTTTAGCAGAGAGCTGAAACGGTCGACCGTATGGTCGACCGGCTACATCATCCGTTTCAACAGAATCATGAGAATTAGGCCCAGGTGTCATACGGTCGACCGGATTACAAAAACGGTCGACCGTAATAAACTAATTTTGCCTGACTTTGAAGAATAGATTTCACTAATTTCTCCACAATAAGAAGAAACCGACATCTCAACTTCACCAAGTGACAGAAAAAATGAACATTTATCAATTATCTCCTCTCAATACTGCAAATGCAGAGTTCATAACTTCTGACACTGTATGTAGACAAGTAAATTCTGTACAAATTTGTGGGAGGTTCCATGGAAGTGGTGAAGTACCTGATAAAGAAGAAGAGGAGCGTACTTCAAGTTCTTGATATCCTCACCAGGAAAGAAAATGGGTTTGTAGAACACTTTCTGGAAGGTTGCTCATATATGGCCACCAGAAGGAACCAGTTGTCTCTCTTTCTTGTAGAAGCTTCAGACCCAGTTTCATAGCCCACAGCTCCTCTGTTGCTCGCTCCAAATGTCCTTCTTTACTCCGGAAGCAAAGTTCAATAGCATAATTTGATAAGGAACAGATCTTCTCTTGTATACCAAAATCTCATTACTCAACCCTATTTCATCAAATCAAAAAACCCACGAAATTGAAAGAGGGTAGAAGGGTTGGAGATGATTCTTGATGGAGGTTTGGTTGTGGAGTGTAGAATTCCTTTTGATGAACACGAGGGGAAGTCTGATTTTGGGGGGGAGAAATGGCATTTGGTGGGAAATGAAAATCATAAGTCTGAATGTGTTCCGGTTGATTTTGTAAAATTTCAGGCTCTACAGGGACGATTAAAGTCGTCCCAAAAAATAAATAAGCTGAGCACAGTGCACGTGCGCCAATGCGGTCGACCGTTTGTGTCGTCCGTTTGAGCAGAGAGGCCAAACGGTCGACCGTATCGTCGACCGGCTACCTCATCCGTTTGAACAGAGTTCCACCATTTAGGCCTAGCACACAAACGGTCGACCGTATTACACAAACGGTCGACCTTTTTAACCTCATTTTCAACTGTTTGAGCAGAAACGTCATTATCAAATTTATGTTCAAATTTAGTACTTGTCAAATTATGTTAACGTCATTATTTAAATAATGCAAATAAAAAAGTACAAAACATATTATCAAAATGTTATTCAATTGCGAATTTCATACTAAGTAACAGAGTACAATATGACAAAGTGTTGTTTTGATCACTCATAGTCACTATCATTACTTCTATCAGCATCATCGTCATCTTCGACACTGGGGCAGTCTGTCTCCGTGTCTGACGCCTCATACTCACCTCCATTTTCGCCCTCATCGTTATCGTCCTCGTCCTCGTCCTCGTCCTCATTATCCTCATCCGTATCGTTAATAAAATTATATTCGTCTCCACTAACATTCGACGATGACGCTCTCTTAGCAGGACGATCCAACTGAATGGCGTCCCGTTGCATAGTAATGTGGTCTATATTGCCAAGATCAACAAACAGCGAGAAGTTTGATGAGCTATCATCGTGCAGCAAATCTATCTCAGTCAAAACCCTCGATGGCGTATCCCACGTAGTACGATGATTGACTTCTTGAACCACTCGCCAGTTATGACTACGTGCCGGGTCATCAATGTAGAACACTTGCCTCGCTTGCAAAGCAAGTATGAACTGGTCATCTTTGTAAGCCTCTCTGCTAATGTCAATGATTGTGATGTTGTTCTCTGTGACCTTACTTTTCCCGTCACACTTAAACCATCTGCACCGAAACACCACCACTGAGAAACCGTTTATGTATGAAAGCTCCAATATATCCTGAAGCTGCCCGTAAAATATTTCACCACCGCTCCCTGCAATACTCACACCACTATTTTGTGTTTTACGTCGGATATCACGATCATAAGTTAGAAATCGAACTCCGTTCACGATACATGCTGGGTAGGAATGCACGACAGCATTTGGCCGAGACGCCAAAGATAGCAATTCTGCTGACACAGCATCAGCGTTTATCCGATGTAGACCATAAATCTGTGTTAATAATATGTGAAGTCATTAACTGATCAAACATTATACTAACTGTCAATGCAAACATTATTATTGTTCTACCTTCGTATGAAACCAAGCAGGACATTCGATTCTATGCAACTGGTTAACATTGGTAACTCCACGAGTCTCCAACTGATCCTTGTGCTCACTGTTGATAGTAAAAATTACATTGAGCAATTGTTATAATAATTAAACATTTTAATGTTAAATATAATGAAAATAATTAGTAACTACTCACTTTAAGAACGTTTCAATCTCCGGACAGTTGTTCAGTACATAAAACTCAGCTTGAGCTCGAACATCACTTTCGAGGACAACTAAACTTCTCTTTCCTATAGGACGACATTGGGAATCAAAAATAGATAGCTGCTTTTTGGGAACGCATAGATCTTCATTTCGCTCTGGTCGGTTGAATCGTGTCTCGACGTCTTCGAAATACCGTGAACAAAATGTCAATGCTTCCTCAACAACATATCCTTCGGCTATAGAACCCTCAGGCTTCGATTGATTTCGCACATAGTCCTTTAGTTTCTTCAGATATCTCTCAAAAGGATACATCCACCTCATGTAAACGGGCCCACCAAGAATTGCCTCTTCAGGCAAATGCATCACAAGGTGAATCATAATGTCAAAAAAAGCCGGTGGAAAGATTCGTTCAAGCTTGCACAATATGAGGATGAGCTGTTGTTGAGCATCCACCACGTCGCTAACCTTTATAGACCTGGCACACAATTTTTTGAAAAATGTACAAAGTTCAGTGATAGTGGATAAAATTGCCTTGTTTAGAAAAGCTCGACACACGACGGGCAACAATCTTTGCATGAGGATATGACAATCATGTGACTTCAAACCAATTAATCGGCTTTCATTAGGTGCAACGTTCTTTCTCAGATTCGATGCAAAACCATCGGGAAATTTGACATTCCGTATAAAATTGCAAAACTTTCGAGGATCTGCATTAATAAACGTGTACTGTGCTGCAGGCTTCATCAATCTCTCTTTATCTTCGTACAAGTGCAGCTCGTGTCTGATTTTTAATTTCATCAAATCACGTCTCGCGTTGTCTGTATCCTTAGACTTATGAGGATCGCCCAACAATGTACCCAACAAACTATCGCAGACATTCTTTTCTACATGCATGACATCGAGATTGTGTTTCAACTCATTTGTCGACCAATAGGGCAACTCATAGAAAATGCTCTTCTTTCTCCAGTTTAGCTCATCCTTGTCCCTTTTTCTTTTAACACCCCCATAGCTTGGGTGTTTTCCAGGTGTTCTAATTTTCACACGACTAAGTTGCTGTAGGATATCTGAACTAGTCAATTGAGGCGGTGGCCCACGTCTCTCTGTTTGTCCATTGAAAGTACGGTCATTTCGCCAATGATGAGTACTTGGTAAGAAACGTCGATGACCCACATAAGCCGTCTTACCAATGACACGCGTCGAAGGTGTCTCTTCATTATAAGTCGGACATGCGTCGTAACCCTGACCGCTCTACCCTGACAAACTGCTACGAGCAGGGAAATCACTAACTGTCCATAATAGCGCTGCTCGCATTCTGAATATACAGTTATTATTTGATACGTCACGCGTATCGATACCAGATGTCCACAATTCCTTCAACTCATCCACTAATGGCCGTAAAAATACATCCATATCTTTGCCTGGTGATTGGGGACCTGGGATCAAAAGGGTTAGCATTAAATTTTCTTGTTTCATACATAGCCAAGGCGGTAGATTATAAGTTGCCAAAACCACCGGCCACATGCTGTAAGACTGACTCATATTACCGAAAGGATTGAAACCATCTGACGACAATCCCAGCCGAACATTTCTTATCTCACATGCAAAATCAGGGTGATTTTTGTCGAAGGCCCGCCAAGCTTTTCCATCCACGGGATGACCCATTTCATCATTGTCTGTCGAGCGACCTGTATTATGCCACCTCATTAGTCGAGCAGTATGTGTTGTTGCAAACAAACGCTTCAGTCTAGGGGTCAATGGAAAATAACGCAACACTTTATGCGGGACATTTTTCCCAGAGGATTTGCCAGCTATTTGCACCCAACGACTTTCGCAGCAGACTGGACAAATTTCTTTATCAGCGTTTTCCTTCCAAAATAACGCACAATCATTCCTACAAACATGAATATTTTCGTACCCCAATCCCAACTTCGACATTAATTTTTTAGCCTCGTAGTGAGAGTCAACAAGATTGATTTTGGGGAAGGCCAATTTTAACAACTTCAATAGCCCATCTACAGATTTATTTGTCCACTTATTGACCACCTTCAAATGCATCAGCTTAGTTAAAAAGTTTAGAGACGAGAAGGAAGATACTCCTGGATACAACTCTGAATGCATAGCATCGAACAAAGCGTCATAACTTAAATCAGAAGTTGCAGCAGATGATTCATCCCTGACCACATCGTTAAGAATATCCGCCATCTCATCTTCTGCAACAAGCCCTTCGTTCTGTCCTTGCATATTCACAGGCCCTTCCTCACTCTCCCCGTGATAAATCCACCTCTCGTAGTTCTCATAAAAACCGTGACGAAATATGTGAGACTCAACATCATCTACCAATTGCATCATCATGTTTATACATCTTTTGCACGGACATTGAATCATCCCACTATCATTTGCTAATGGCCTCGCCATATTTATGAATGCTTTAAGACCATGCCAAAACTCTACAGACTTTGCCCGTTTTCTATTCAACTTTATCCAACTCTTATCAATTTCCATTTCCGCTTTAGATTTGCTGCAAAAAAAAAAAAATAACAATAATTAAGTGCAGTATACAAGTGGTGTGAGAATGTTCTAACTCCTTGTCGCTCCAATACTAATTTCAGGTATGGGCCCTAGCCATTCGACATTGATTTGTAAAATTATGAGTTGTGTTCATTATTTCTATTATTGCCTATGTTTCACGTGTAAATTTCGGCAGCATCTCCCTTCTATTCTCCTAAGTGCACGCACTATATTAAACATAGTCCACACCCGGAGAATAAAATGGAGACAATACCAAAAATCATACGTGATAGTCGAGGCAATCATAGGAAAAATGTATGATACAACAACTCGTAACTTACAAATCAATGTCAAACTGTCCGAAACAGGACAATTCAAGGATTAGTTTGTAAACATCAAACAACTTAAAATGAGGTTGTGTGTGCTTAACAAACTAATCTTCAAACGGCATTCTAAGGTTTATTAAAGTGCAATGTATTGTGAAAATGAAAGGAAAAATAGAAAATAAAAGAGCAAAACAGAAAACTAATACTTAAATATGTAAGTGGAATAAGTAAGTTTGACTTACCAAGGATATCTTGAAGATGACAAGTAAGACCATTAAATTGGGGGACTGCAACAGAGAAAGCGAGATTTACAAATGGTAGAATTTGTGGCCTAAGACTTGAAAGAGAAAATGAAGAAATGGTGCTTCTGCTGGAAATTTGTATACATGATCAATTGGGACGACATTTTGTCGTCCCAATTGATGGAATTAGGCGTGAAAATTCCCGCCAATTTGCTGTGGGTATTAGGACTTATAGGGACGAATATTTAAGCTATAGGGACGACAAAATGTCGTCTCTATAGATTGTAGACCTATAGGGACGACAAAATATGTCGTCTCTATAGATGCTGAACCTTTAGAGACGAAATGTCACCCTATAGGGACGACAAATAATTCGTCCCAGTAGCTTACAAAGCGGGAAAAAAATGCGCCAA
Organism: Forsythia viridissima; assembly: GCA_030279155.1. Lineage (NCBI taxonomy): Eukaryota > Viridiplantae > Streptophyta > Magnoliopsida > Lamiales > Oleaceae > Forsythia > Forsythia viridissima. The sequence continues at coordinate 26,130,553 of CM059040.1, forward strand.
TTTTTAGACAAATTTTTTAAGCTATAGGGACGACAAAATAAGTCGTCTCTATAGATGCTGAACCTTTAGAGACGAAATGTCACACTATAGGGACGACAAATAATTCGTCCCAGTAGCTTACAAAGCGGGAAAAAAATGCGCCAATTTTTAGACAAATTTTTTAAGCTATAGGGACGACAAAATAAGTCGTCTCTATAGATTGTAGACCTATAGGGACGACAAAATAAGTCGTCTCTATAGATGCTGAACCTTTAGAGACGAAATGTCACACTATAAGGACGACAAATAATTCGTCCCAGTAGCTTACAAAGCGGGAAAAAAATGCGCCAATTTTTAGACAAATTTTTTAAGCTATAGGGACGACAAAATAAGTCGTCTCTATAGATTGTAGACCTATAGGGACGACAAAATAAGTCGTCTCTATAGATGCTGAACCTTTAGAGACGAAATGTAACCCTATAGGGACGACAAATAATTCGTCCCAGTAGCTTACAAAGTGGGAAAAAATGCGCCAATTTTTAGACAAATTTTTTTAGCTATAGGGACGCCAAAATAAGTCGTCTCTATAGATTGTAGACCTATAGGGACGACAAAATAAGTCGTCTCTATAGATTGTAGACCTATAGGGACGACAAAATAAGTCGTCTCTATAGATAACCTATAGGGACGACAAAATAAGTCGTCTCTATAGATGCTGAACCTATAGGGACGACTATTATGTATTGGGACGACTTTAGTCGTCTCTATATCTTTTACAATCTGTAGGGACGCCATTTTATTGTCGTCCCTAAAAATGCTATATATAGAGACGAATTTGGTGTCGTCCCTATAGGTGTCGTCACTATAGACCTCTTTTCTTGTAGTGAAGATTACGTATTACTTTCAGACAACTAGGATAGTTGTCTGCCACTTGTCTGAAACACTTATTTTCAGAGGACACATGCCACAATTACTTTTTCTTTTTATAATTTTTAAAAAAAACTATACTATTTTAATGTAACTTAAATTAGCACAACCACCGTCTTTTCCCACCCTCGTGCATCAACTTTACAAGTGTTTACAAGTGCTGTGATTTGTCATATCCTTTAGGACCTTTACTGTCATAGAATAACAATTTGGAACCACCTTAAAGAATCGAAAAGATTACGTATTACTTCAGACAACTAGGATAGTTATCTGCCACTTGTCTGAAACACTTATTTTGAGAGGACACATGCCACAATTACTTTTTCTTTTTATAATTTTTAAAAAAAACTATATATTTTAATGTAACTTAAATTAGCGCAACCACCGTCTTTTCCCACCCTCGTGCATCAACTTTACAAGTGTTTACAAGTGCTGTTATTTGTCATATCCTTTAGGACTTTACTGTCATAGAATAACTATTTGGAACCACCTTAAAGAAACGAAAAGATTACGTATTACTTCAGACAACTAGGATGTCACTTTTGTGAAACACTTATTTTGAGAGGACACATGCTACAATTACTTTTTTTTTTTTTTAAATAATACAAACTGACAACAAATATGAATTTGAAAATAGTTGATTTATGAAAAATAAATGAGTTTATATTAACACACAAAAAGTGCAATAAAAAATAAACGAGTTTAGATTAACACACAGAGTGCAATATTAGGTTCTTCATTCATAATAAAAAACATCCCAATTTTTCTTTACCAAAAATCAAGATCTAAAGACCAATGAAAACAAATTCTTGCATCTACCACTGATCTCCATGCTCTTATTTCCAATTAATTAGGGAAGTTTCTATGATTTGCATAGCAGAAGTTTCCTTATCAGCTATAATAATCATCACAGAATCCTCATTAGATATTGAGGTGATCCAGCACGAAACATATGCGGGCTTGTTTTCTTCATTAAACCATGTTTCATCAACTCCCAACACATCATCCCATCCTTCACAAGTTAATCCATTCATGGTGCAAATTGTTTTATCATTGAGACATTCTGTCGAACACATTTCCACCTTAAGAAATTCACCCATTGCTTATAATCACCGACATTATAAGAAGAATCCAGCAGCTCATCATTTCAAGTCCAGCAGCTATACTAAGAATGAAAACAGCAACTGGCACTAAGAAAATGTCATCAAGAATGAGATTAGTAAACAAGTAATATGTAAGAAAAAAGTAACACTCCTACACAATTAGGTATAAACAAGCCAAATCAAATTCAACCAATAAAACAAATAGTAGTACTTACTGATCAACATTTGAGCACATGCAACAGACATATAGAGGTAAGCAGTGTTTCCAAGCCAAAGAGTTAAGCAAACATAACACCAATCGGTATGACTGAAGACATATATCTGTATATTCAGAACTCAAATTGGTTATGTAATTCTTGTAATCATCATATTAAATAAAAAATACAAGACCACAGCTAAGGGCATCTCCAACCGTACGCCAAATTGAAGTGAAAACACCAAGATGGAGCAAAATGTTTCTCCAACCGAACGCCAAATCCATGCGCCATTTTGAGGAGATGAACAGTGCTGCGCCACTGTAGCAATGAAGATGGATTTGCCGATTTGGTGTGAAAAAGTATTCCAAATTTACCCTTCTTGGCTGAAGCAAACATTTCTTTTTTCTTTTGTGTCCTTTTTTCTTTGGATTTTAATTTTTTGTGATATAAAGTGATTTATGATTATTTTAATTTGATTATTATTTTTAAATGACAAAATTAATTATGTTTTATTGTTTTTTTTTGTATCTGTCCAATTTTTTTTATGTTAAATGTTTTTGAAATTGTGATATTGAGGATCGTGCCTTTTCTTATTTTTTTAAATGAATGCAATAATTACGGAAATTAAATGTAATTTAAAATTTATATAATTAATATAAATACACTATATAATTAACTAATTTTTGAACTAAATTATTGTTCAAAATTAAAAATATAAATATATGATAATAGTTATTATTCATTTGGTGCAACATTTGAAGTTATGGGTTGGATATGACATGTGGATTTGGTGTGAAAGTTGCACTATTTTAGTGCAAAAGTTGGACCAATTTAAAGATATGGGTTGGAGATGGCCTAATGCAAGCAAACTAGTGGACATGTTGAAAATAAATGAGGAAAAACAACAAATCCCCAGCTTGAAAATCCTTCATTTATTTTTGTTTTAGCTCAAGGATGAACTATTGAGATGTTGTCACAAGAATTTTACTTTTGTCACTTCTTAAAATTTTAGATTTGGGACGAAAATTTTGAGATGGAGATCAATGGTGGTATTGGTGGGTTTGGTGGCAGTGGCGTAGCAACCGTGGTGCGCTCACGGTGGTCACAGTGGTGGAGCAGCAGTAATGGCTTGTGGTGGTCGACATCGGCGGCATCGGGTGAAAGGTGGAGGTACATGGGAGTTGAAGATCAGGGTTGAGAGTAATTAAAATGGGATTAGGTTTGGAAAATATTTGTAGGAGAAGGTATTTTTCATTTAGTATTTTTTATGTAGCATATATATTAATAAAAATTAAAAGGGATTATATTTTGATTTTTTTTTCTTCAAAAAGTAGGTATTTGGACTAGTTTTCCCTTTAACTATTATCACTAACAATTATCAAATATACAAATTCTGAAAAAATTGAAAACCAGATACGAAAAAAAAAATCAGAAAATCAAAATTAAAATATACAAAAGCACTATAAACATTAAAATTTATATAAATGCTAAACCATCAAATCAAGAACCAGGCAAGAAACGATGCACTTCCAACGTGAGACAATACTAAACCGTCAAAATTAAATATTAATTTCAGTAAAAATTAAGAAAATTAATTTATTAAAATTTCAAATGATGAGTAATTGGTGCTGTTGGTTATCACATGATTCATGCCAATATTTCTTTATCTAGATATTCATATTTTATATGCCACTGAAAACTATTCCATATTTGGTCTTTTTGAATATTCCTTAGCCAATTAGCCTCTCAAAGGCCGAGAAAAAGAAATTACCTAGGTTTTGGATCAGTCTTGCTTTTCAATTGGACATTGTTTCCTTTGAAAGAATGACTATGAAGGGGGCAAGATAAATCCCCCTCTCCTAGTCCTTATGCAAGCTGGCCAGTTTGATTAATGAATTTAGGATTGATTTTGGCTTATTGTAGCTTTAATTTAAAGAAATAGAGTGAAAATTACAATGATTATAGAGCACGGTTATTTGCAGTGAAAAGAATGGAATAGATAATATCAATTGGACTTGGAGACTGGGGTGTTTACCATCTAATATGAATTAAAACTTCGAGAAAATTAGGACTCGGGCTAATTTGGGCTAAAACTTGAATTAAAAAAAATTTGGGTTGAGAATTGGGCTTGAGCTTAGACAATTTTGGGCTAATTTATATTTTTGGATTTGGGCCTCGACAATTTTCAAAATCTTTGTGGGGTCAATTGACTCTTTTTTGCCCCAGGTTCTTTACATATATACATTACTTTTAAACATATGTATTAAGAATACTAGGATAAATTTATAGTAACAATATTACTATATTACATATCATAAATTATAATATTACTGGACTTTTAAATGAGACCCATTTGAAGAGGATTGTTACCAAATCGATATAGACGGGAGCCTACAATTAACGTCCCTGTTACTAGCTAAGCTAATGGTGATATGTTACACCTTATCACCAATTATGATGGTGATTTAAAATTTCAAACTCAACATAGATCAAAAAGGAAATCAAATTGAATGCAAATAAATGAGTAATCGTAACGCACGGGTAAGATATCATCAATCAAGATCAGTAATATCAAATTCTTTGCATTTTGGATTCTTTGAAGTGCATCAGGATTGCGCAATTTTCAATTTGTGCTGCTTTGTCAAAGATTTTGTGAGGTAATATTTCAATTTTAATTTCATCCATTAACAATAATTACGAAATTTATGATTTTACATAAATTCATAAACAAGTGTTTGAAACATTACCGATTCTTGATAATCTAATATGATGCTGCTTGATTTGTGAGTGTGAAGTTGACTGGGAAGTTTGCAATGATTGAAGTAGCATACTAATACTTTCAACAAATTGAACTCGATGTGAAGATACAATTTGTTGCATTGTTATATAAGTGATTTTAAATAAAATATTTCTAGCTTACTACTTTAGAATTCAAGTACAATGTTGGGGTGATTTTTTGTGGATTTTGTTAGTTCATATTGACAATCAGAACAATGTTCACATTTGTTAAGCTTAGTAATAAATTGCATATCAATTAGCATATAATATCTCATTTTGTGTGTTGGATGGAAATAACAACATAACTATACTGAGTTTGAATACCTAGCTGTATTACTGTAAATTGAGAAATTGTGTGTGTGACTGAATTGGGACTTTGTATTTTTCTTTGAACATTCCATCTTCTTGAGAATATAGTTTGTGAACAACAATTGTCATGCATATTTGTTAAATGCAAATGATTTGTTATTGCTTATGCTTATGTTGCAGATATGGGGTTTATTAGTGTGTTGGTTTATTATGATGGAGAATGGGATAAATCACGAACATACAATGGTTACTCATTTGTTGGAATAATTGTCCCCTTGGATTGCAGTTACGCAAATTTAGTTGACATGAAAATGAAAGAGATAAACACGGATCAGTCGCACTATGCTATAACAATATAGTACTAGGTTTTAGCAAACGGACCCCTCATCAAGATCTGCAACGATAGTTCTACATATTTCTACATACAAATAAAAAAGAATGAATTAGACTTGACGAAATTTCTATTGTGTATCGATATTAAAAAGGTTGCGTGTCATGATGACACTTTAATGTGCTTAGATACTTTAAATTTAGTTCTTGATTGCTTCGGAATGCATCGAACAATGATTACTGAAAATTCTACTAATTGACGTGCAGATAAAACCTTGAATCCAAGATTTCCAACAATTGAAGAAATGGGTTTGGATATTAATCAAAATGTGTATATGTTTTGATGAGGTCGTGGAAGAAACAGATAGCCATGTCTTTTGTCAACCAAGTATTGAGAGCATTAAAGACAATACAATTTTCAAGAACAAAGAATTGTTGACAACAAGTCTAGCTGCATGCAATTCATTACCAATTTCAATTCAAGGTGTACAAGTTGGACAAGAATGAGTACGTATTGAAGTATTTAGATGGTAATTGCAAATGGGGACTTAGATAGTCAGTAATTGGAAGGACCATGAAGTTTAAAATAAGAAACATAAAGAATAGTCATACATGTTCGCTAGATATAGTATTAGGAGATCAAAGACAAGCAACGTGTTCGATAACAGTAAACTACATCAAGTATAAGTTCACATCTGCAAAGATAGTTTACACACTGGCTGACGTCGTAAGGGACATGGCGAAAAATTACAAGATGTCCATTAGTTACAAGAAGCCTTGGAGAGCTCGTGAGCGTGCATTGGAGTTAATAAGGGGTGATCCAGAGGTGTCTTATGGGAGAGTACCGGCTTACCTATATGCTTGAACAAACAAATCGTGGATCGTACACAAGAATTGTGACTGATGAGAGTAACAAGTTCTTGTTCAGCTTCGTTGCATTATGGACTTTAATAGAAGGAAACATTGCAAGCCTATTATCGTAATTGACATTACATTCTTAACGGAAGGTTATTGTGAGACGCTATTCACTGCTTGCACATATGACGCTAATAACAACATTTTCATACTTACTTTTGGTGTGGGTGATTTTGAAAATAATTTTTCATGGGAATGGTTCCTGTTGAGACTAAAACAAGTATAAGGCGAATGCGACAAACTATTAATCATGTCTGATAGGCATGTTAGTATCAAAAGTGCAATACTTTAGGTGTACCCAAGAGCAATGCATGAGGTATGTTCTTACCATCATTGATACTGTAAACTAAACTTGATACATAAATAAGTTGGTTACCATAAATGGTCCAGAGCAAACATGACAACAAACAGGTTAACAACAATAACATTAAACATTGTAGAGTTGGTTAATTCGATAACAAGATTGGCAAAATTTTTGCCAATAGAGGCTTTGTTTTAGTCATTGAGTTGTACAATGCAAAAATAGTTTTGCAAGAATTTAAATGATGCGAGATCGACCTTCACAAGGCTAAGATCAAGATACGAGTTCATGATGAGGAAGAGATATCAAGAATCAGTAATAGGGGTGGGCATTTTATCCGGAACCGAAGTTCCCGAACCGGAACCGGCGGATTCGGTCCGGTTCCTATCACTAAATAAATGGATCCGGTTCTAAAGAACCGAGAACCGGCGGTTCTGGTCCGGTTCCGGATACCCGGTTTAGAACCGAAAAATTTAATTATTTTATTTTATTTTTAGATTTGCAATTTTTTTTTACTTTTCATATTTTTTTTTTTTACCAAATTAACTCCATTATACATTAATCCAAAAGCCAAAGGAAAAACAAATTAACCCATGACCCATTAGTGATGAATCCATTACGGCATTATCCAAACCCAATAATTTATTTACACTACCCAATGCCCATTTTCAAAATTAATATTGACTAATAGATCAGGGACCAAAAGTATGAAAACGAGTAAATAACTAATAATTTAATTCACATTATTGAATGTTTTTCATGCTATTTTTTGGTGCCTATAATTTAAAAATTTGTTTATTTGTACATTTAGTTTGAAATGACGATTATTAAAAAAAAATCGGATAGAACCGGAACCGAACCGGAACCGGTGGTTCTGGATCCGATTCGGTTCCGGTTGAAAGTGGGTGGTTCCGGTTCTTTTTACAAAATACCCGAACATGAACGGGTGGTTCCGGTTCTTCTACTATCCGAAACGAACCACCCGACGCACACCCCTAATCAGTAAGAATTGAGGTATGTGGACAACTTCATTTATTGATAGAGAATATTATCATCTTGAATTGTGCGTCTATGAATATAAATCTTTGTATGTGTTTGTATAGTTAGAAAAATGAATCTATTATCGTGTTGAAGACTTCTCTTACATGAATTTGAATTAAACAGGTTATACCGACAAGTGAGAGTAAGTACCAAGTGAACGAAGAAACATCGTCGTATTTGGTGAGGATCGGTGAAAAGTAACCGTTTTCAAATTGATGAAATGCCTTGTCCTCATGCAATAGCGGTAATCGGTAAAAATAACTTATCCGTGTATGATTATTGCTCACCTTATTTTAGCAAAGAGTCATATCTTGGGGCATATATGAGAACAATATATCCTCTTGGAAACAAATCTGATTGGGATTTACCGAAATACATATAGAGTATGGTGGTTCTGCCTCCTAAATGGAAAAGATGATCTGGAAGACCATGTGAAAAGAGAATTTGATCAATGTGCTAGGTTAAGAAGTCCTCAAGGTATGGACGTTGCATAGAGTACGGACAACAAAGCTAATTGCCAGAATCCATCTTGTTCAAATGCGAAAACAAAGAAGAAAAGAAAGGAAAACATTGGTCCCGATTTCGAGGTAAAATTTTCAGCATTTTGTTACCTTCTCTCAATATAATTAGTTACTATAATATTTTAAAGTCGTGAACTACAATTGTTTATGACCGTCCTGTTAATCTAACTTGCATACATTATTGTTACATATGGTGGGTAAAGAAAAGTTACGTTGTTGGCCACGCATTGTTCGGCGCCGTCTATTTAGGTCATCAAAGATAGAGGTACATATCATGAATTTAGCATTAGATTTATGAGCAGCAAGTGACATATATATAACTAGATAAATATTATGGAATTTCATCTTTCATTTTGCTTGATTCTTCAGTACCATCTATTGTTGGTTCTATTGAATTTTGGATTGGTTTAATAGAATTGCATTTGACAAACTTCTTATGAAATAGTACTAATATTCATGTACCGAAATGTTGTTTCTTACCAAAAATGTATGCATAACTTGAATGTGATACCATATTTTCTGTGTTTAATGATTGAATGTGATTCACTAAATGAAATCACTTTAATTCAACTGTAGTGTTTTTTTATATTTAGATATCCAGTATATCTTATGTTTTGATTTTATTTGTTGAGATATATGGTAATCAGTCAAGTTAACATGAGCAAAATGAAAATGAAACTACAGTTATTTAACATAAGAAACGTAATACATATTGACTTCGTGCATCTACATATGGCATGACGTTAACAGTCAACCGAAACATAATGAAACCTTGGTAAAATTGACAATTGCATGGTATTAACAAAGAATAGCAGCATAAGAACACATTCGACAAAGACTTCCAAGATAATCAACAGGCAGCATTAAAACGAAACATCAATTATTCACAATCATTTTGCCTTTCAGCTGAACGTATTGTATAATACCTTTGTCGCCAATGAGCTATTCACATTTAGGAATATATGTCCCAATACTAATCACAATGCACCGATGTTATCAAACTGTTCCAAAAATAAACAAGACATCATAATGAATGTGCAAACACGTCATTTACATAAACGGTTTAACAACCAAACCCATAAAAAAATATCATATAGACTAATTTCCAAGTCTTGAGCTTAGATTAAACAAGTAAATGGTGCCTCGGCATGCAAGTAATTAATTTAGTTTAAACAAACCAGTGATAAAAGTAAGTACAGAAGATTATATTAGTGATAATACTAACCCATTTGTTTGATGAGGAATGTCTTTGCATAATCTGCAGTATAGAGGGCATTCGGAGGGTTCAAACTCGAGTTCATTTGAATGACGAAGTAGATGTGAAATAATATTCTATAATGGCTCGACTACGTCCAAAATGACAGCATCTTTAATGGTCTTGAATGATGAATTGTAGACATCCAAATGCCAGTTGGCTATATCAAAGTGGCCTAAGATCCAGTGTGTTTTTTGTCCATGAAAATAGGAATCAAAACGTGATCAACATCACCCTAGTTAGAATTCAACTGAATCTTCTCTCCAGTAATATATGAGAGGAAGGTCGTTTGTTTAGCAATTGAACCACTAACTTTCTTTGATCTTTCGTATATGCTTTGGACCTTCAAATCGAAGTAGAAAACAGTACTAGTCGCCCTTAGCTTGTCATTACTGTTTAGTTTTATGTTCAATCTTAGATAGAAGAACATAGAGTCAATGTACTACCACAAATTCAAAAGTGATATTTATTTACTTTTTGAAATAGAAGTGGTAAAGGATTATAGGAGTGATTGACAATTACCATGGTGTTTAGTGGTGTCGCAACCTGATTTAAGTTAAACCACCACATTTTTGGATTGAATTTTGACACTACCAAGGTCCATTGGTGGGTGTGTCGCATGTTCATCTTTATGAAATTTCTTCAACCTAAATCGGAGAAGGAATAGTAAGATGCCAGTTATGGTCAACAAGAACGTATGCAACAGGGTTAAAACAACTAAAAACTCACTTGTTGCCAGTACGCAAGCCTATGTTGTACCACTTTTTGAACGCTCGAACATCAGGAGACTTTAGGCACATCTTGTATTCGAATGAAAGATAAGATATATTTGATGGATCTACAGACTTTGAATGAAAACTTCTGTCAAAAGATGATTTAAGGCATGCTGTCGGTCTGGGTATCCTCTTCTTCGGCTCAGGTGTGTTACCATTGTCTATCGTAAATGGGATGAAGTGTAAGAGCCAGAAAGAGAAGTAGCGTGAGTTACCTGATAATATAAAGATATAATCAATACATGATTAAGAAATAAATTCAAAGATGGGGTTTCAATTTAGTGATAACCTGGGAAAATCCTTTCTGGAAATGCACTCTGTGTTTTTTGGCTGACTCGTCATGCACCTGAAATCTTCTTCACTAAACATCAGGTCATCATCCAATAGTTCTGAAGATGATTTTGAAATTGTTTCAGTCCAATTTGTATCACTGCATTCTACCAATGGACAGATAGTCCTCCGTTTCTTGCTACCCCGACAGCAGTTTGATCGTCAACATCTTGACGAGTCTCTTTCATCGTGCCCGCAACAGCATCATCAATTTTCTTGATATCGACTTTTGTCAGTACTAGCCCATCATCTAGTACAATGTAAGGGACATTATATTTTGAATGAATCCCTAGATTGAAGCTGGGATAGTCAGCCTCACCGGTTATGGTTGCATTCTGGGGTCATATTACTCTACGAAGCAAAGATGATCTTCAATGTTGACGAGGTGTATTCATCGTAGCAACCTGTTGATACATTGAATATATAACAAAATTCGCATGCAAAAAAACATATAGGCATAGTTAACATTAGAAATAACCAAATGAACCTTTAGATATGTCGCATGAGATTTTGTGTAAAAACTATAAGTTTCGGAGCCTGCTAACTGGTTGGCTACACATCTTGTACTTAATTCATCTAAACCATCAGCAATTAACTTTGCAAACTCAGAATAGAAATTTTGAAACTGGAACTTAAGACGAAAATGGTCAGCTACTAGTTCCTCGTGCTTTCCATGTATCTCGTTGAAACAACTTTTGACTGCCTCATTCGAGTAACAGCTTGCCTGTGGTGTACAATTAACGTGTCAGATAATAGTTGAATTGTAAACATAATAGATTAATAGTAAACGTAGACAACAAAATTCCAAACCTTCATCTCCGATGAATCAGCAACACATTTCTTTGTTTTTAAAGAACGCATTGAAGGTGTCGATCTCTCAGTTCAGCTGTGAAGCTCATTGGACAAACTAGCAGGATGATCTACAATTTCATCGAATGGTTTACAAACTGGAAATACTAATGCTTTATCGACGGGTACCTCGATTAAGCAATACTGTCCGATCTTCCGTGATGGTCGCATTGCACGATAAAACCATAATCATGAAATCCAAATTGATAGATTCAACAAATATATCGATGTTACCTCAATTTTGAAAATATATAAATATTGTAATTACAATACCTGTGATGACTTATTTCTCCTCGGAACAGAGTGACTACACGAATTAACCACCGGTTGATTTTTTAAACTCCGTAGAGATCGTCGTAGCAATGGATACATGAAAATCATGTTCACTGTCTTCTACACGATACTGGCATTTCAACATAAAATCCAGAGGTGTACAGTTGTTGCCTCTCGTAACCGGTATCATTCATTGGGGTGACTTGTAACTACGGAAGACATAAGATATAAAATTATACAACTGGGGAGAGGGATGAACATTTGACATAGGTATTCATGAATAAACATAAACAAAGTATTGAAAAGATAAAATAAAAAAACTTACATCTGGATGACTAAATATGTATTTTTATCCAAATTCAGTTTAGATGGAAAGTTCCCGTGGACATTTGAAGTCCAATTCAGAATTCTTGCAGAAACGGGCACTAAAATGGGTACAAATCTTTCCTTCCAGTATTGGAAGAATTTCATATATCCATACTTGGAAGGCAATCACAAAGCTACTACTCATATACGCCATGTATGGTTTCCCATCCCCCCCGACTATTAACGACTTATTCGTAAGCCCAAATTTAAGAGATGCCAGAGTAATTTTAAACAACTCATTTCTCCATGCGTATGAGTTCATCTTGTCCGAATCAACTAACACAATGAGTGAATCTTCAACAAACTTCTTGTATGCTGTGGTGAACATCAGATTCATCAACAAAAAAAGCATCCACATTTTACGACGTCACTATCACTAAGTTGAAATTTTTTAAGACAGAATTCAGATACTTCTGGTGTGGAAATATTGTTTAAATAACTGAGTAATTCATGTTTTATCCTGTAGTAACATGCATCAAACTTCGATCATTTTTCTTTCCCAAAGCAACGTAATCTAGATATTAAGCAGAAGTCCTCCATAGTGAAACTCACAAGGCTGACACTAAGGTTGAACCACATCTCATCAGAATTAGGCTGCTTCACCTCCCTAAAAAGCACCTGGCGGATTAGCTGGTGATTTATTGCAATATCATTTGCCTCTAGGAAGTAACCAAAGCATGTCTCCGAAAATAGATTTTTCTACACCTCAGACATCCTTTCCACCAATGAGCTAAAGGTGTTAGGCTTCGAGAATGCATTAATCTTGCTAAGAGACTAGAGGTGGTAAAATAGGCACGGCCCATATAACTCGGATTTTGGGTTGGGCTGGCCTGACCCGAACAAAATCTGGCCTATATGGCCCGACCCGGCTAGCCTGCCAATATTTTTTTTCGTCTTTGGCACTAATCACTCATTTTGTGAATAGCTCCAATACATAAATTAAATAATATCAATCTAAAATAGCCTAAGCCCAAGTCTCCAACTTAAATTGTTATTTTTTTTTTGAAACATTAGTCCAAGAATCCTTCGCTCCAATATAAAATTGTTTAGATTTAATTAAAATTTTGTTTACTTCAAATTTCAATCCAAATTATATTTGGTGTGACAAGTAAATTATTTATTTAAAATTTACTTATAAGTAAACTTTTTAATTTAAGTCAAACATGCTTATTTCTCAAAGGAATAAGAGCTTCTCCAACGCTGCGCCAAAATGAAGATTCACGCCAAAATGAAGTGGAAAACAGCCTCCAACCGTGCGCTATATCACTACTCCATTTTGGAGTAGTGAACAGTGCTGCGCCAAATTTGGCGCAGCACTGTTCATTTGGCGCAGGTTTTCAGATTTTTTTTTTTCCAATTTTGTCCTTCACTTTGGTCTTGTCAAATTTGTTGTTCCCTATATGTCCCTTTTTATATTATTTTGCAATGAAAATGTTTAATTTTATTTATGTTTCTTGTTATTTCATTATTATTTTAGTAATGTAAAAAATTGTAATCAATTAATAAAAATTAATTAATGTATACGTTAAAATAAAATTACTCAATAATTTTAAAAAATAAAAATGTGATAACTCCAACAAGACAATATAAATTATTACGACAACAACAACATTAAAAAACGTAAATTACAACATGAAATAATAGAGATAATTTAATAATCTGGTAAATCATTTCCAGATCCTCCAAAGTCATCAAAATATTGTCCAAACGGAGTTGAAGTGCTTTGAGATTGTTTGGCTAGCTCATCAGATCGTTTTTGCACGATTCTTTTTTGTTCACTTCGAATAAACTCACGTAGATTTGGATCTGCAACATCATTCAAATTTGTGAGTAAAATTCTATTCTCCTCTCGAATTTCAGCCACAACCACTTTTTTTGCTGCCACATCCACTTTTTTTGCTGCCACATCCACTTTTTTTGCTTCAGTTTGAGCTCGTAGCATTTGGATATGATAATTTTGTTGTTTATCGTCGTTTCGTTTTGCCAGCCTTTCAGAGAGTTGTCGATTTTGTTCTCTAATTTCTTCAATCACTATTGCATTTTCTTCTTCAGTTTTCTTTTTTCCTTTCGCTTTTTTTATTCCAATTGGTCGTCCAGTAGAAGTACCACCTACATTTTCTTCATCTATCTGAAGAGAAAATGAAGACAATCCAGGAGACGCTGAGCTTGGCGACTCTGAAGTAGGAGACTCTGATTGTGATGATGCAAAATTAACATTTTGCCTTTGATAGTCTGGTAATTCTCTACAGTTATCGTGTCCAAATTTTTCTGTGTCTTTAAGTAGGAACCATACATGATCAAATTTGAACCCTTTCTTAAATTTGTCTTCTTGTGCTAACAATGTTTTCGCCCGATTCAACTACAATATGATATAAACGAATAAATTAATTTTCATAACATATAATATTTATAAGCAAAAAAAAAAAAAAAAACCCAAGAATACTCACTATATCTTGTTCTGATGCACCACTTGGATTCGAATATTCCACTTGTCGAATGCATCCCCTTAGTTTGCCAACAGCAGTAATAATGATCGACATGCGAGAGGATAATGATCTCTGTGTTCGATATTGAGTGATATATTCTGGTTTTAAGTTGTTATAATCATTCTCAACTCTTGACCAGAATTTATCTTTTGATTGGTTTATACCTACAATTGGATTTTGGGAAATATCTAGATATACATGTACTAAGTGTATGTCTTCTTCATTTGTGTATGAAGAAGATCGTGTAGTAGAATTCATTTGTAGGTGGTAAGAGTAAATTTCTAGGGTATAAGTTGTGAAGGTGAAATAAAAGTTAGGTATGGTATCCTATTTATATTAAAAATGAAAGAGATATGGCAAAATATAAACCAACGGCTAAGATTGGATGAAATCCATCTAACGGTTAAGATTTATTACGGAATAAATGATAAGATTTTACTAAAGAGATAAGGTAAGATTTGGCACATCTAAACGAACGGCTAAGATTAGATGAAATCCATCCAACGGTTGAGATTGATTACGTCATCAATGATAAGATTTATAATTCATCTAACTAAAACAACTATAAAAAGGCAATCGGGTAATTTGCTAAATCACAATCGTTCACTTCATTCAAAACAATGAATCCCAATCTCGATGGTTCTCTTATTCATCAAGTATTATTTCGTCTTCATCGTCCGATAGTGATAATGAGGACGAAGTATGGCTTACAAATGATATCGAAGCGATTAATGCAGAACAAGAAGATATTAGTCGCTTAATTGCCAACAACAACATTCTCATCGCCCATTATCTCGATCAACAACAAATACACCCTGTCCGTGGAGGCTCAATTGTTGGTCATGCAGTGATCAATCGCGATCGAGAAAATGCCGATACAAGGTTGTACAACGATTATTTTGCCGACAACCCACGGTACAATGAATCAATGTTTCGACGACGATTTCGAATGTCACGATCTTTATTCCTACGTATAGTTCAGGCCGTTGAAGGTCATGACAAATACTTCAAGCAAAAAAGGGATGGGGTAGGTAAATTAGGTTTGTCTGCTTTTCAAAAGATAACTGCTGTGTTCCGGATGTTGGCATATGGTGTAGCGGCGGATGCTACTGATGAGTACATTAAAATAGGAGAATCCACTGCAATTGAGAGTTTGAAGAGATTTTGCCGTGCCATTGTAGAGGTATTTGCCGATCAGTATTTGAGATCACCAAATGCTAATGACATTGCCAGGCTACTACAAATTGGAAAGCAGCGTGGTTTTCCAGGAATGTTAGGTAGTCTAGATTGTATGCATTGGAAGTGGAAAAATTGTCCAACGGGTTGGGCAGGACAATATTCAGGTCGAAGTGGACACCCAACAATTATCCTCGAGGCTGTAGCTGACTATGATCTTTGGATATGGCATGCACATTTTGGTTTGCCAGGTTCAAACAATGACATCAATGTGTTAGAGGCGTCCCATTTGTTCGCCAATCTCGCTCAAGGTATTGCCCCTCCTACTAATTATGTATTACAAGGACAAGAGTATAATACGGGTTATTATTTAGCTGACGGTATATACCCAAAATGGTCTACTCTCGTACAAACTATTCATGATCCACGTGGTCCAAAAAAAAAATACTTTGCAATGAAACAAGAAAGTTGTAGAAAAGACGTAGAACGAGCATTCGGCGTTTTGCAATCAAGATTTGCCATAGTCGCAGGACCGGCTCGATTTTGGGAAAAACGTGTATTGCATGATATAATGACTTCGTGCATAATTATGCACAACATGATTATTGAGGATGAACGTGATGTCGATGCGCCAATTGTAGATTGGGTGGAAGCTCCAAATCCAGAGGTTGAGATGGTTGCAGATGACAATACTCGATTTCAAGAATTTCTTAGTCGACATCGACAAATCAAGAATAAAGAAGCTCACATTGCGCTTCGAAATGCGTTGATTGATCATTTGTGGGATGAATATACTAATTCCGAGAATTAGTTGAAAAAAATAGTATATTTTATGTTCGTGTTTCTTTGTTTTCATGTTTTATTTTATTAATTATGGAATGTTAAATGTTGTATTTTGTTAATTGTGATGTTAAATGTAATGTCTTTTTTAATGTTGTTGTGATAAATGTTAATTTTTAGGTAATTATTGAAAAATTATTAATTTATAATTTTAAGTATTAATAAATTATTTATTTTTTCGTGATGGAATATTTTTCCTAAATAATTTTTGAAATCAATAACTTGTTGAAAATTAAATAAAAAAAGGAAATAAAATAAGTACTATTCATTTGGTGCAATTTTTGAAGATCATGGTTGGAGATGGTAATAGTGAATAGAGTGAAAATTGCACTAATTTGGTGTAAAAGTTACACCATTTTGAAGATCATGGTTGGAGTTGCCCTAAGACTAGCATGCTTTTACTATTTATGTTTTAGAAAAAGGTGTCAAGAAATAATTTACAATTAACCAAAAATACTTTATTATTTTGAAAGAAATTTGATGTTTATCTATTGATTAATACATGAGAGTCCCAATTTTATAAATTAATCTCTTTAAAAATCTCAATATATATATTAGCATATGGAGTTAATTAAGAATGATTATCGTGTTTCATGCTACGGGGTATTGAAAAATTTAGAACAAAAGTTGGCTTTAAATTGGCCCTTTAGTTCTTGAAAGGTTACCAATGTTAATTCTATATCAAATTGTGTCTTGTGTGTGTAGATGTATTAATGATCAATACTCTATATTATTGACGTAATTTGGTACGTCAAATTGAACATGGCGACTTAGATTGTATTTGATGTAATGTATCAGATTGTATAAAAAAATTATTAGAAGAAAAAAAATAAAAAAAAAATAAAATTAAGACCGAGTTGGCTTGATGGGCTGGGCTACGCCAGCATATTTCTGGCACGCACAAAACTAGGTTGGGCAGGCCTGGTCCAGTTTCAAGTATGGCTCTGCTCTGGCGGGCTGAGCCGGCTATTTGCCAGCTCTACAAGAGACCACTTGTCAGGTGGTATGAGATATTCCCAATCCTGGACAATAGTAATTACACGCTGCATAGAAAGCATTTAACATTTGATTAGTCATGAGCACTTTCTTGGCAGCATTTTAATTATGGACCCCTCAATGTAATACCACTATGACCATCAACATTTGCAAAAAAAATATAACACAGACCAAGCTTTGGAAAATGTAACGCAAATGGTAATTAACTTTGAAATCGCCACTTTGCAGAACATGAAATCACTATAAACAAATAAGAGATGGTTTGATACAAAGCTCATTTATCATTTTCACTATATGCTATCGATGATAATCCACAAATATGAATAAAATAAAGGTGTCTATAAGATATGACGGTGCAGATGATGACCTTACACTCATAATACATAAATCATTTGCAATGACGAATATATTAAACCAGAGGTTAACTTCATTCATCTAGGTTAACATGTTCACTATGGAGAGTACGTAAACATTTGACTAAACGATATTAATTAATGCATTACAATGTGTTGACAAAATACGGTCTACCTAATTAAATATGATAGATTGCCTCTCATTCTAGAAGTTAATAGCATAAGTGAACAATACAGGTTAACATGTTAACTATGGGGGAAGGGTAACAATGTAGGGGGCGTAACAATGTAATTTAAGGAATTTAAGATGTTAACATTATACAAGAAGTTAACGTAATATGTGAACAATCAAGAATAATATTATAACTATGGGAAACACGTAACAATGTAAATAATCGATATTAATTAATAATGTCACTAGTCCTTTTAACTTCAATGTGATATCATGTTAACGTGATACATGCAACACACATAATGTTATTGTAATGAAAAATTGTTTCACAAGTAACAATGTAACTAGTCATTATACTAAATAATACTGAACATTGTGTTATCACAAAACCAAAACGTTGCACCGCATGTGAGTTTTGTTCGAGTATCATACAGTAGTACCCATGTAGATAAGGTGTATTTTAATTACTAGTTAAGAATACGTGCTTCGCACGTGATTTTGCAATAATATTATGAATTATTTTGTAATTATCGATTAATATAATACTTATAAAAAACTCTTTTTCAATCATAAGTCTATCTATAAATATGATCAAGTAAGGAATAACAGTAAAGTTTTTGATAAAACATGTGGTTCATTAAAAAGTACATAGCCTACGTGAATGTGAAGTTTGAGAGATTATTGACGTAACATGTTAATATATTGCTGATATTCTTTTAGTTATATTTTGATGCATATATCTAATGGCATGTCAAGAAAATATAAATTTCTTTTATGAAAATTAATATTAAATTCTAAAATACAAGAAAAATAGTATGTATAACACTTCATTGATTTTATTCATATCATTATAAAAATAACGTGGATACAAAAAATTTAGCATTTTTAGACAATTATTTCTCCTCAAAAAAAAATCTCAAAATTCTTTGATATAGAATAAAAAAGAATATTCTCCAGCAATATCCTCACTAAAACACTTATCAAGGCTTCTCATGCATTCTTTCCCTCAATTCATTCTTAATAAAATTCATGATATTAATTCTATCATGCAAAATCAACTTATTATGATAGATTTACCTTCACCTCATGGATGACACGACTCAGTTTATTCAAGTTATATAGTAACAAACAAATCAAGAAAAAAGATATAGAAATCAAAATTTAAATACATATTACCATGATATTCTCAAAAAATAGTGAACGCTTCATGGAAAATTAACACATCCACTATTATCACATTACTATCAAACTAATCAAAGAATAAAAACTGTCCATGCAAGAGAAAAAAAAAACAAGAAACAATTCCCGACATAATTGAAAACAAAGAAGAACAACATATAAAGAAACCATGAATCAATAATAAGAAAGCCGAAATCCTCTTTTTTTGGTTATGTTGATTAATGAGTTTGATTAAATTTTCATGCATAATAAGATTGACTCTTGGAGTGTTTACTATTAAAGATAATAATTTTAATATATTAAAAACCTTATTAGCATTACATTTTTATTTATTTTTATTAATTACAATAAATAATAGAATTTAAAGAGGCAATCCACCATCAATTATAAAAAATGTAATATTTATTTGGTATTAAATAATTTAATAAATTAAAGCCTAAATAAATAATACCAATTGAAAGAGGAATTTAGAAATTATAAGTTATTTGTAAGGGCAATATAGTCCATAAATATTTCTCCCACATTAGGACTTTTATATGTAGTATAGATAAAATATTAAAAAATAATTATACATTAATGACTAAAGGTGAATATGGAATTTAAAAAATTTATAAGGGTGAAATGGTCCAAAAATATTTCTCCATTTAAGTCCCTTTTAGAAGTAGTATAGATTAATGCATAAGAAATTAAATAATAATGGTTAGGATAATTTAACAGTCAATACCTCTTAACAATCATGTTGGACCTTTTTAAAAAAGTGTGCAAAAGATCACAAAATCAATTCAGTTTTCACCTTTATGAAAATAACGACAAATGAAGTTAAACAAGGAATGTAGAGATCTTCGTTTCTATTCGACACCATATTAAACAATTTTGATTTCAGAAAATTCATTGTGAAGAAGCTATGTGGAAACGTGAAGATGATTTGAGGACTAAGTACCCCGATTTATTTGGTAAGTTGAATTTCTTGGATGAAATTTCTTTAAAGAGGAGAGAATGTAACGTCGTGGATTTTTCCTCACATTTTTAGGAACTTTTAGGAGCTTTCTGGGATTTTTTAGGGATTTTATTGAAAATGTTGTTTTTTAAATATGTTTTATTAGTTAATAAGAAAAAGAAATTCTAATTGCAACTTTTACCCAAGATCATAAATATAGTTACTGAAAATAAATTATTGCGATCAAACCCCTGGTCCCTCCTGAGTTAGTTTATTTTGAAAAAGTTAGAAGCTAACTCATTCTTCATAAAAAGTTATTTTTATCCTTTTTAAGCATTTTTAATATTATAAAATAATAGAAAATGACCCTCAAGTAGTAAAATACGACACATGCACTGATTACCGAGATGGATTGCCTCCAAAACAGATTTTTTGACCTAGGGGTCGACCCCCTAGAAGTTTATTAGGGAGTCGACCCCCCTGCCTATTTGCGGAGTCGACCCCCTCCAACCCTATTTGTCGGACCCCTTGTTATCTTTTTGAGCCGCCTCCAAGTGTCGTTTACCTCCCGAGTCCCATTTTTGAGTCGTAAGCCCCCGTTGGCCCTGGTTGAAGCTTATGAGTCGAATTAAGTTATTTTTATGAGATTAACTAACAAAAAATTGTGTTCTTTAAAACAGATCGAGAAGCAGTAACCAATAGTTAATGCAATTATGATGATTTCAACTACAGTGCAAAATACTATGTTATGCAAGATATTTGTTAATTATAATATGTGGCGATTATATATTATTACTGTGAATCTTAGCGATCTTTTATGAGCTTTGATGGGATCCAGTTGATCTCCCTAACCTGGGATATATGCATTGACATTCATATTGAGCACATTGATATTGTGATAAGTGTGAATCCCGTTATAGTGTACCGTACTTAATTTCGCTCTGGATATATACACTTGCTTGAGGCCCTCAACGGTCATTAAGAGCGATTGACGAAAGGGTGTTGGAGGTCCGGAGCCGATATGTACGAGCGAACGAAAGGGTGTTGGAGGTACGACGCACATGCATCGATAGATAGTACGCACTTATTATTGGTCATATTGTGATTGAGCTCATACGATATACTATAATGTGGGATTTGGGCCAATGTGTGATTGACATTTCATTAGATATTATCATATCATCATATTTACTGAATGTTATTGTTCATATAATGTATTTTGTATTGTAGATGCCGATGGGATACACCGAAGAGATGCATGCGATAAGGCGTACCGAGAATTCTACCGAACGTACGACTATACATGTCATTTAGATTATACATCATTACACCAGGTTGTATACATTGTTGCACGAATAAGAAGAATTGGAGACGTATATAGACGTCTTGGACTATGCCTACATTATAATAGAAGTTTATGACTCTTTGACTGACTACTTCATCTACATGCTGATGGAGGTCGAATGCTTTTTCTTTTTGTTTACTGTTTTAGTTCGTATATAATAATTCGGTAGATAGCGTAAATATATGTATAGAACAGGTTTGAAAATGGTCTGACTGCCACTCCACTGTCGATTGTCTCATCAATTCTTTAGGACTGATAGATAGTCTTTTGTTCTTTGATATTGTAAATATTTAGCAGCGTCAATACCAGTAGTAAAGAAAAATTCGTTTCACTAGATATGTCAAGGCGATGGGTATTAACTTTTGCTTATGTTGTTTATTTTGAGTAGTATTAGAGACATGAGGTAAGGGTGTTACAAGCAGCAACTTAATGAACAAAACTAAACATTATTTCATTTGAAATCAAAACCCATGACAATGAAATCACTTACTATATAGAACTGGGTTTGGAATTGGTCTATTCTCTTCCAGGAATTGCTAGGTGATAATCGATATTGTGAGAATAATGGATGATGGTTTTGTTGTTTCAGTAAAACTAATAAGAAATGTGAAATGGTGATCTTCATTCAATATGTGAGGGTATGATGATATAAATAATGACAGTTGCTGTATGTTATTTAGCTATGGTGGCACGCCCGCCTCACCAGCTTGCCCGCCTGGTTGGTCTCATGAGTACGCTTCTGATAGATAGACTATAACAACTCAACGGTCGTCAGGTTAGCTAGGCAGGCGACCCATGTAATGACAGTTACTACTAGTTATCTGGAAGATGAAACATCCCTTATTAACTCCTAATAATGAGGGAGATGAAAGGACACCCGTTATCAAGTGAGGGAGATGAAAGGACACCCGTCATCAATGACTGTAGGTCATCCCTATAAATATAGGCCAACCCCCCAGGTAAAAACAAGACACACAATTCTTATACACTCTATATGATTATTCTGTATATGTGGTTTTAATCATATACTGATTATCACACCAAAGTGGCCACGGAGAAAAAAAGTCCCGCCACCTTTTGCAGGTCTCCACCACTGTCGCTGCCGTGCTCGGAGGAAGAGAAAATTAACTATCATCATTTGGCACCGTCTGTGGGAAACCGCACAAGAAGTTATGGCTCGAACCAAAAAAGCTAGGAATGTAACCACCCCACCAGCCCCTATCGGGGATGTAGGCACCGAGTCCAACACCGCCACTAATCACCCACAACCAGAATTTACCTCTGCCGCTCAACTTGCAGCACTGCAAGCTCAGGTGGTGGCCTTAACGGCACTACTCCAAGATCTAAACGATGTGGTATCTCAGCTACCACAGGGTCATAACCCTCTACCGGTAGGATCTTCACTACCAGGGGCTCTATCCCAGGGTCCAAGCCTTCCACCGATAGGGCCATCACCGTCAGGGGCTCCTCCCCAGACTCCTAACTTTCCAGCAATAGATACATCACCAACGGCAGCTCCACTGCATGCTCCAGTTTCTTTAGCTCCACCTTCCGCACCCCATTTCCATTCATTGACATCTGACCCAAATCCACACTGGGGGCAACCATCATGGATGCCCATGCCTACGCTGGTTGAGGCACCAATGTTAAGCATGGAGCAGAGATTAGAATAAATGATGGGTCACAAAATAGCTGAGGCTATGTCCAATAAAAGTAGTAGGCAACAATCCATGGTGTTGGAAGAAGACCATTTTTCCTTAGAAGTGATGGCAGTCCATTTGCCACGAGACTTCAAACAGCCAAAGATGGAGAAGTACGACGGATCCTCTGATCCTGTCGATCACCTCAGGTCTTTTGTTGACTTGATGAGGTTACAAGCCACCCCTGATGCAGTTATGTGCAGGGCTTTCCCACCAACACTTAGACGAGAGGCCAGGGACTGGGTAGCCACCCTTCCCCCAAAATCGATTCATACATTTGACAATTTTTCTAAGAGTTTTGCTGCACACTTTGCTAGTAGCAAACGTGTTAAGAAAACTGCTATCAGTCTGATGCAATTGACGCAGGACAAGGACGAATTGCTAAAAGATTTTATTACCCGGTTCAATAGAGCAACGCTGGGAATCAAAGATCTACAGATGTCTGCTGTAGTCACTGCCATGATGAGTGGAACTAGAAGTCGTCCTTTCAAGATGTCACTCTCCAAAAACCTGCCAGATACGATGCATGAGTTACTCAATAGAGGGGATAAGTATGTGGACGCTGAAGAAGCGTATCTCATTACCAAAAGTATGAAAGATCGAAATAAACCTGAGTCTAACAAAAGGAAGATTCAGGACGAGCCCGAACCTCGAAATAATAGAGGCAAACTCACCCAAGACGAGGCGACCTCGCCCCAGCCGAGGCGAGTTAACCAGGCGAGCTCACCCAGAGAGCCAAGCTAGCTTACCAAAAAAAAAAAATTCAAGGCGAGGTCACTTGAGGCGGGCGAGCTCTCAAAAAAAAAAATTTTTAGGCGAGGTCACTTAAGACGTGCGAGGTCACCCAAGGCGGGCGAGGTCACCTCGAGGCGGACAACTCACCCCGAGGTGGGCGAGCTCAAAAAAAAAAAAAAATTAGGCGATGTCACTTGAGGCAGGCGAGCTCCCACAAAAAAAGAATTTTTTTTTTTTAGGCGAGGTCACTTGAGGCAGGCGAGCTCCCACAAAAAAAAAATTTAAGGTGAGGTCACCCAGAGAACAAAAAAAAAATGAGTAGGTGCGTTAAATTACTTCTACTTCTCATTAACGATAGTATATGAAAAGTAGAGGGGCTTATAAGACAATGTCAGTTGCTACTGTCTGAAAAACAATGACAACTGCTACTGTCTAAAAAACAAGGCTCATTAGCCACTATTTAAAAATCAAGGCAGTAGCCACTATTTAAAAATCAAGGTGATAACCACAATTGAAAAACAAGGCATTCGCCATTATTTAAAAATCAAGACAGTAGTCACTATTTAAAAATCAAGGTGATAGCCACCATTGAAAAATAAGGCGATGAGTCTATGTTTAAAAATCAAGGTGATAGCCACCATCCAAAAATCAAGGCGATGAGTCTTTCTTTAAAAATCAAGGCGATGAGCCTCTGTCTGAAAAACAAGGCGATGAGCATTTGTCTGAAAAACAAGGCGATGAGCCTATGTTTAAAAATCAAGGCGATAAGCCTCTGATTAAAAATCAAGGCAATGAGCCTCTGCAAGATAAACAAGGTGATGAGCCTTCGTCAGAAAAACAAGGCGATGAGCCTCTGTCCGAAAAAATAATGACAGCTGCTACTGTCTCAAAAACAAGGTCAGCTGCTACTGTCTAAAAAACAAGGCCAATGAGTCTCTATCCAAAAATCAAGGCGATGAGCCTATATTTAAAAATCAAGGCGATGAACCTCTGTCAGAAAAACAAGGCGATGAGCTTCTGTCTGAATAAGTTAGAGAATAGCATGTGCAGTAGATTATTTCTACTTCCCATTGACAACAGTATATGAAAAGTGGTCTATGGAAAGTAGAGGGACTTATGATGATATAAATAATGACAGTTGCTCTATGTTATTTAGCTAGGTGGCACGCCTACCTCAACGATTCGCCCGCCTCACCAGCTTGCCCGCCTTGTTGGTCTCATGAGTACGTTTCTGACAGATAGACTGCAACAACTCAACTGTCGTTAGGTTAGCTAGGCAGGCGACTCATGTAATGACAGTTACTACCAGTTATCTGGAAGATGAAACATCCCTAACTCCTAATAATGAGGAAGATGAAAGGACACCCGTTGTCAAATGAGGGAGATGAAGGGACACCCGTCATCAGTGACTACGGTCATCCCTATAAATATAGGCCAACTCCCCAGGTAAAAACAAGACACACAATTCTTATACACTCTATATGATTATTCTGCATATTTGATTTTAATCATATACTCATTATCACACCGGAGTGGCCACGGGAGAAAAAAGTCCCGCCACCTTTTGCAGGTCTCCACCACTGTCGCCGCCGTGCTCTGAGGAGGAGAAAATTAACTATCATCAGGGTAAATTGATATTTGGCTTTAATCACTGCTTAAATTTAGTAAGGGTAATTATATACACACTACAAAATTTATTTGTTGCATTACATTTGAATTGTATTTAAGGTCTTCAATCTTAATTCATTGTAGCATTTATGTCATCAACTTTTTTTCGTCATTTTTTTATTCTCAATCTTCCATTAATTAGCACATCTTGTCTCTAATAAAAATTCTTGTACAAAAAGTCCTTTTGTAAAGAGTAAAATTACTTATTTGCCCATCATATAGATTTAAAAAAAAAAAGAATAAATACAAAAGTGTAACAAAATATTTTTATCTCATTTCTAAGCACGCAAAATAGAATATTTTAAAAAAAATATCATCAATGACGAGATGTGCTAATTAATTAGAAGGTTAAAGATAAGAATTTGATGGAAAAAAGTTTAGGGACATAAGTATTACAATAGGCAAAGATTGTGAACCTTAAAATTAATTAAAATGTGGTGCAACAAAGAAAAAATATGGTGGCAATATAATCACCCATTTAGTGATATAGTTTCAGGGTAATTACATTCAAACCACATTTTTTTTAACCACTCATTCTAATTGCAATAAAAGTCCTCAACAATATCTTATTTTCACATTTATGTCCCTAACTATTTTTTATCACATTTTTATCATCAACCTATTAATTAGCATATCTTATCTCTGTCTTTAATGATGATTTCTGTTTAAAAAATTAATTAAGGGGGCGTAAAAAGATTTTTTTGCTCCTCGTATTTTAAATAAACAAAATAAATAAAAAATAAAAAATTTTGACAAAAATTCTATCTCTTATTTGGACAAAAATTTTCATCGGAGACGAGATGTGAAAATTAATTGAAATTTAACAATAAAAATGCGACAAAAAAGTTGGGGATATAAGTGATAAAATGTCAAAGATTGATGGACCTTCATTTTAGTTAAAACGTGGTGGAGATAATAAAAACTTAAGTGGGAATATAATTATCCATAGTTTAATCCCCAAAAATTAACTTAAATAGTTAATAAACGATAATGATATTAAATTAGTTAAATAATTTTTTTTAAATAGTAACAATATATGTAAATGTTAAATAGTAATATTAAAAAAAGTTATCGAGTAAATTTGAAAATCTGGAAAAAAAAAAACGAAAAGAAAAAGAAAAAAAAGTAAATAAAAGAAATGCTCACGGTGGACATTGTTATAATGCCTACTGGGACACTTGTCCTACACTTATTGGATGAGTGTAAAAGGGTTTTACACTCATCCAATGAGTGTAAGACAAGTGTCCCGATGAACATAATAACAATGCCCACCGTGGATATTAGAACAAAACTGGATAGAAGATATAATTTTCACTTTAGCCCTTTGATGGCTCCACTCCACTCCACACACATCTATGTAAACAAAATTTACAAATGAAACAGACTAGACCAATTTTGAAGAAAAACTCCAAACAAATTTAATCTGAATCAATAACGAAAATAATTTATTTTTTATAATTACTTTATTACTTTTTAAATAGATATAAAACATTTGTTAATCGATAATTTAATATTAATATAAACCCAGCCTTGCACAAACATTTTACAAAACTACCTTCCTAAATTCCACCATTATAGAAGCACTAAATAGTTCTAAAAGATTTCTCTACCATAATCAAACTAATTATGTTTCGTTTCTTAATCAAACTGCCTATGAACGGAATGGAGTGGGTAAATTTCATTCACGGTCATTGAATTTTCAGAGAAATTTCAATTGAGTCATTAAACTTTAATTTATTTCAGTTGAGTCACTAAAATTCAATTTAGTTTTGAATTTCACCACGTGTGTCCCTCCAAATTGATTAAATTTTTATGTAATCATTGTATGGCATGCCAAATCACTGCCATATCACATTAGACAAGTGTTCAAATTAAAAACACGCCTATGCCACACCCAAATTGGTGGATTAGCATGCCTCTGTTACGATTTGGGGTACATGTGAGGGAATGTGACAAATTGTGGAAATTTGAAGTTCAGACAATTGATGAAAGTTACCAGAACGGAGTAGGGTTAATTTTTCCATTAGCCATTGAACCTTCTGCCGAGTTACGTATTATGCCATTGAACTTCAATTTTTTTCTCTATGGTCTATAAACTATAATAGTTTTATCCATCCATCAATAAAGTGGATTCCGTTAAAGGGTGGTGTTAACTTTGTTTAACAGAGAGAAATCGTGTTCCCAAATATTTTCTTCCCTCTTGAACAAAGTTAACTGTGTTGATATGCTACGTAAGAGTTCTGTTAATCATGTCAGCAACCCTTTCAATGGAATCTGATGAGTGTATTTTATACATCAATGTAGGCCATCTTAATTAAATTTTTGAAGCACATTTAGAATAAAAACTACATTAGTTTTATCTTCTTGTTTTCCAGGAACAAAACCAAATTTGATGCAAGAAAACGAGGCTAAAATACAAGATATTTCGCTTAGACGAATGCATGGGGCTTGTCGAGCATATAGAATCCCTCCTGAGCGAAGGTAGAAGGGAGACAGAAGGAAATTTAAGATACCTCAGGCTACTCGAGTAGGAGATATTTTGCTTAGACAAATGCACGAGGCTGGTCGAGCATATAGAATCCCTCCCGAGAGAAGGCAAAAGAGAAACGAAGGAAATTTAAGAAACCTCAGACCGCTTGAGGCCCACTCGAGCGAGATTAAGGTGAAACGAGCAGATTCTCTGGCCGCTCTAGCGAGCCAGACACCAGAAATTTGGGTGCTCTGCCTCAAGCGGACTTGGCATCCACACGAGCAAACATGAGCTGAAGAATTGTTCATCTTGGTTGGGATTCTATTTTTGGCAAGCTTTTATGTATCTTTGGGACACGATTTTGGGCCCTAAATAAAGAGCTATAAATAAATAAATAAAAAAGGAAAGTTAGAGTTCGAAAATTGGAAAGAAGAAAGAGCAAAGACACGCGTTTTAACAAGAATTCTTTATCTGGCTAAGCTTCTGGAGATTTCAAACAAGGAAAAGGTAGAAGATTCGTGGGATCTCCATTGAAGACATTCGAAGG
The DNA here is from genome assembly GCA_030279155.1 of Forsythia viridissima. NCBI lineage: Eukaryota > Viridiplantae > Streptophyta > Magnoliopsida > Lamiales > Oleaceae > Forsythia > Forsythia viridissima. Next base: position 26,159,404 of record CM059040.1, read on the forward strand.
GGACAAAACACCTTCAAAGCTTCTTCTTGTAATTAAATAATTCGGGTGATGAATTTTCAATTACTTTTGTATTTTTGTAACTTAAACATGGTACGCTAAATTCCTTGTGCTAAAGATGATTATCCATTAGTTGAAGTTTTAATTCAAGACTACTTGTTTCTAATCTTAATTTGTGCTTGATTGATTGATGACATTGATTAATTTCTGTTTAATTGAATGATCAACTTTTGAACGTGTTTGTGACTTATTTTGCTTTCGGGAGGTTCAAGAGGTTTAGCTCATTATTGGCATGTAACACTAAGTCCTATAGAGTTAGGAATAATCTTCTATACTTGGTGCAATCAAATTAGATAATCTTGTTGTTAATTACATTTTTATATATTCGAATTCATAATAGGAATATTTTGGATTGTATACGAAAATAAATTTAATTCTACCCGGACTTAGAATTATCAATTATCAATTTAAGAATAAATTAGATTAGAATCGGGATTTTGGGAATTAATATGGAAATCCATGAGATGAGAAATGAAATTTTGACCATTGAGGGTCGAGATGAAAGAAACTTAAGAATCCACCCATTTGCATAGCTTTATCTGAGTTAGAGTAATGATCGGAAATAACTATTTACATATACACGAGTTGAGCATAGGATAAGTGTTAAAATATGTTATGTAGTAATGTTTAGACATGTTTCTTGAATTGAATGTTTAGATCTAACCCTGAAGCGGATGAAGCACAAAGTTCAAGTGTGTGCACAATACTTTTCTTAGTATGTTTTGAATTTTTTGTTTTGGCTGTCTTAGTTAGATTTTTTTTGTGGCACATTTCAAATTATTGGAATAAATACTACGTTTATTTTTTCTTATTTTTTATGTTTAGGAACAAAACTGAATTTGAATGGAAACGAAGGCAAACAAGACTAAAGTAGAACCCCTCCCGAACGAAGGCATGGGGGAACGAAGGAAATTTAAGGCACCTCAGGCCGCTCGAGCTGGCATAAGTTGAAAAGAGTAGGTGCTTTGGCCGTTCAAGTAGCCAGATGGCTCGCTTGAGAGAGCCAGACACCATAAATTTGGGTGCTCTGTCCGCTTAAGCAGATGTGCGCTGACAACTTGGTTGTGACTCTATTTTTGGTAGATTTTTATGTATCTTCATTGCATAATTTTGGGCCCTAAATAAAGAGCTATAAATATATAGGAGAAAAAAAGGAAAAAGTTATGGTTCAGAAATTGGAGAGAACAAAGAGCTAAGACATGAGTTTTACACAAATTCTTCATCCGGCTAAGCTTTGAGAGATTTCAAGTAAGAAAAAAGGTAGACGATTCGTGAGCACTCCATTGAAGACATTGAACGGGACGAAATTTACCTTCAAATCTTCATCTTGTAATTAAATAATCCAAATGATGAATTCTCAATTACTTTTGTGTTTTGTAACTTAAAGAATCTTAATTTGTGCTTGATTGATTGGTGTCATTGCTTAATTTTTGTTTAATTAAATGATCAACTTTTGTACGTTTTTGTGACTTATTTTATTTTCAGGAGGTTCAATGTATGTTTAGCTTATTATTGGTAATCAACACTAAGTTCTATAGAAGTTAGGAATAATATTTTTTGTTTAATGCAATCAAACTATATAATCTTGTTGTTAATTGTATATTTATATATTCAAAATCAAAATAGTAATATTTTGAATCGTATATGAAATTAGATTTAATTCTACTCGTGATAATACAACTTAAGATTATCGATTAAGCATAAATTGGATTCCTAGCCTACCTTGTTTATTTGACCATTCTCCAAGATTCACAATTGCACTTATTTTTAACTGATTGTTTTAACATAGATATAAACATAGTCAATTAATGAAATATTTTATTGTATGTATTCAAATCAAGCTTGAATTGATCAAATTTAGGTTAATCTAAATCTTTGTGGAACCATATCTCTTTACTCATTTTTACTATTATTTGTCTTTGCTGGATTTCACTGAACATAATCCACTTCAACGATAGATAGGTAAAACTTTCAATAGTTCAATGATCATGGGGAAACAAATTGAAATTTAATGATGTCCTAATTAAAATACAAATTTAGGAGGGAGCATAAAGCTTGACCTCTAATTATGAAAAATAAATAAGTAAAACCTTAACCATATTTGACTGAAAATTCATGGATAAAAATCTAGTCTATGCTTTGTGATCTTGTGATGCATCATGTAAGATACTTTGAATGCAACAAATTTAGTTCCAAGCAAGTTGTGTCCTCACAAACACACAAATCTATTTAAAAAAATGAAGAAATATTCCTAAAATTCAGGAATATATAATTACCGCATGTACTGAGAATATTCCTAATTAGTCCCAACTAAATTGCCTACATGTATGGTTTCGTTGTTTAAGAGAGTCTTAACAAATTAGAATTCATGATAAACACAAAAAAATATTACCTATAAGCATTCAAATCTTCAGCATCAAATTAATTCCTCAAAAACCCTACAAGGAAATATGGCTTATAATATTTCTAAGATGTGTTACATAAAAGTTTTAATGTTCTTGGGGCTACACTATGCTGCTGTATTATGCAATGGAGGTGTTACTAGTAGTTATGTCAGAAAATCTGAAGCATCGGTCGACATGCCATTCAAACAATTTCCTTCACCCCCGGGATTCAATGCGCCGGAGCAGGTATCTATATGTGTACTTGTCATCTCGAGACGGATTATAAGTTTATTTTTATTGCACTTTTAGCTAGGTGAGTTTTTTGGTGTAGATTCACATAACACAAGGATATTCTTAATTTGTAAATGTAAGTGCCATTTGCAAGAATTGAGGATTTTCTGAACGATAGGAACAAGTAGGGTATGAATTTATAGAATAATGTATATTATCGGAAATTGTATTGTAAGTTTTGATTAATGACTATACTTCGTATACTTATCAAATTTTGAATGATATTGATGTTCTCAATATGAATTATATGTTTATAAGTTGAGTTCGTTCCGGCGGAAGACTAAAGAAACGACAATTTTGTAACGCAAAATCTGTATCGCTTTTATTTGAATTTTGTTAAATTTTGTCAATACAAATTCAATTTTTTCAATAATTTTATTTTTAGTTAAGCCAAATTCCTGGTTCTGCATATTTATATATAAATGTGTGTGTAAATTTACTTTTATTGCATCTTTAGTTAGTCAAGTTTTGTGGTGCAGGTTCACATAACACAAGGAGATCATGTAGGACGAAGCATGATAATTTCATGGGTGACCCCAATAAAGCCACATCCAAATGAGGTCACTTATTGGGAAGAAACTAATGGCAAACATAGTCACAAACACGAGACTAGTGCTAGAATCACTTCTTACAGATATTACAATTACACTTCTGGCTACATTCATCATGCAACCATCACAAGACTAAAGGTAATCGAGTTATTTTACTTTGATTTTAGTGTTTCCTACGTAAAATCCATGAAAACCCGTCTATTGTGATGCGTGCTTGGTATGCTGAAGTAGATAGAAGTAGATAGAGGTGTCAATCTCCCGGTACGCCTCCGATGAAGCTCGCATAAGAAAAAGCCCGCGCCACGACAGGTTACGGGTTGTGTCAACCCAGCCCACAAAAATTGACTACGAGCCCGACCACCCGTTGGCCCATTCGGGTCGAGCCCATGTGGGCTGCGGTTCAACCCGGTTTGGCCCGTATGGATAAAAAATTAATTTTTTTTTTAAATTACTAAAAACATTTAGTTACCTATTGTAATTAAAAAAAATGTTTACATATATAGAAAAAAAATGTGTTAAATTACTAAATAAAAAATAAATAAGAATGATAAATTTACATTTGTTAATTTTTTAATTCAATTTCTATTTTTTTTTTACACATTTAAAGACTAAAACATCACGCATATATCACATCTTTCACTTTAAACGGCTCTCTGCCATTTATTAAAAAAAAAAAAAATCAAAATAGGCCAGCAGTTAAAGGCCGAAATGCCCGGGTCGTGAACAGCCCGCTCGGTTTACGGGCCGGCCCAAAGTTCGCCCTCCTCGGCCCGTGAACGGCCCGCCCGGTTCACTGACCGGCCTGCGGTTCCGGGTCGAGACGGGTGGGCCGATGCGGGTTCGGCTGGCCTGCCCGTCTTGACACCTCTAGGAGTAGACGATTTTGGAAAAGTTGTACACTATTGAATAAAAAATGTTCAATTTGATTTAGTTTCTTTCAAAATTTGAAAGTATTTGTCTGTGTCAAATCAATGCAGTATAATACGAGGTACATTTACGAACTTGGAAAGCATAATACGACTCGGAGATTCTACTTCACAACTCCTCCTGAAGTTGGACCTGATGTTCCATACACCTTTGGTGTTATGGGTGACTTGGGACAAACATATGACTCGAATCAAACATTCGAGCATTACGTATCGAACCAAAAGGGTCAAGCAGTACTGTTTGTTGGTGATCTTTCATATGCAGATCATTATGAATTCCATGACAATATGAGGTGGGATAATTGGGCTCGATTCCTCGAGAAGAGTGTTGCATACCAGCCGTGGATTTGGACTGCAGGCAATCATGAAATCGACTATGCCCCTGAGATTGTAAGACTTCTAATCTCTCTCTATAGATATTTGGTTTATATTTTGGTTCGAGTATATAAGACTCGACGTATAAAGGAAGAGATGAAGTGACATGTTTGTTTGTTGGCTAGTAAATGTAGAGTCGAACGCACCAAATATGCCAAACCTTAATGCATATATGTAACATGTTGTGAATCGTCTGAACAATTTTTTGTAGGAGGAAAACACTCCATTCAGGCCGTATATGCATCGTTATCACGTTCCTTACAAGGCGTCCCAAAGCACGTCTCCTCTTTGGTATTCCATTAAGCGGGCATCAGCATACATAATTGTACTGTCTTCTTATTCAGCTTATGGTAAGTAAATGTAGCTGCTGAGAACTAATCTTTGGACAAGGATGAAACTGGTCGCTCTAGTTGAAGTATCAGACCTTTTTTTGGTTGCCTAGATTACACCTTCGAAATTCCCCAGAAGGGAAACACTTTCAACTCATTATAATTTGTTTTCTCATTTTTTATTTTTCTATAAATTTCAGGTAAATATACTCCACAATATAACTGGCTTGAACAAGAATTCCCAAAAGTGAACAGGGCTGAAACTCCATGGCTCATTGTTCTACTTCATTCTCCATGGTATAACAGTAATAACTACCATTACATGGAAGGAGAAAGCATGAGAGTCATATTTGAACCCTGGTTTGTTCAGAACAAAGTCGATATCGTGTTTGCTGGACATGTTCATTCTTACGAGCGCTCGGTAAGCCTTTCAATTTTAGATAAATAGATGGATACGATAGTGTAACATATGTACATTAGCACATTACAAACGCCTCCTTTCCTCAATTCTTGTCCTGTGCAGCATACCAAAATCGACATTGGTATTTTTGTCTCCCATGCATGGATATGTCAAGGCATTGCAAATTGATTCAATCAACATTAGTACATAACATTGTGTCCTTCAACTTTGATTTATATAAACTACAAACATTTCACAACACAATTCAAACATTGTAATCAGAATATCTCGAGGTTCTTGATTCTTGATTAAACGAGCCCAGAACTTGCTGTCCCATTGAGCCATCCCCGACCTCATTTACTATTAAGAGGTTATGTGTCGAAAATGTATTGGGGGATCGTAAGTTCGGGACAGCAGATCATTAGACGAAATGTAAATATTCTTGTTGTTTTTGGGTGCATAACAGGAAAGAATATCAAATATCAAGTACAACATAACAAACAAGTTGAGCAGTCCAGTGAAAGATGCTTCTGCTCCTGTGTACATAACCATTGGTGATGGAGGAAACATCGAAGGCCTTGCCGATAGGTGAGTCATTCACATTCTAGTTATTCTCTCACCACGTTTGTACACACGAACCGACTGTGGATGACCGTATAACCGTGTGATTTGAAATGCAGCTTTTCAGAACCACAACCAAGTTACTCAGCTTTTCGAGAAGCAAGTTTTGGGCATGCAATTCTTGAAATAAAGAATAGGACTCATGCCTTTTACACTTGGCACCGGAACCATGATAATGAGCCAATTGCAGCTGATTCTACTTGGTTTTACAATAGATACTGGTATCCACATGAAGAGCCAAAGTTTACCAAAAATTAAGAAGGGCTTTAAATCAGTTTTTTTAGCAAAAACCAAGTGCAAGCTTCTCTCCCTAGCTCCTGGAAATAACTTGTTTTTAATTTGGCCTTGGTAACAAATTTGCAAGTGTTATTTATTATGCTTGTTCGTTTATCGTTTTTGATATGTAAAACATCATCACCATCATCAATGTTAACCGCAATTTAGTATTTGTGATAAATGTTAGTATAGCATACTCGTATGACACGCAAGATGTAGGAGGTAATACAACTATACACTCCTCATCTAAGCGAGTATACACCTAAGGGATAAAAATAGGAACGATTTCCAAAATGGAATAAGGAATTCAGTATTATACCGACGCATCACTCACTCTATGCCATTGTATGTGGCGCAAGAAGCTCCCCACCCACACCCCGCCAAGCCTCAAAAGGTGCAGTGGTCGTGGCTTGCTTGTCATACTTGCGAGTATGCCAAGCAGTTGCTGCCAAGGGTTGTCCGACAACACTAGGGCCAGAGGCATCTCCGAGATGTTGACTTGGTATGAGAATTGTATTATTTTCTTCCTATTCATAAATAAATATCTCAGAATGTTATCTTAACAACATTTTACAAGGACGCAACTATTCTAGACATATATTCAGAATGAAGCATGAAACCATCAGTTACAACTACTGTGAGTCAGAATATTGCAACATTTAAACATATGATGGCTAAAACTTGGTAGAAAATTGTGGTTTTCCTTTTACATCTAAATGCTACAGTGAGCTGTCGTTACAGTGGCGGATTGAGGGTGGGCAGGATGCAAGTCGGGGTTGCTGATGCCAAGGGATGAGGAGAAAGGGCTGTGTTAACTCAGATTAGCAACCATAAAAATACTGAAGAAGTGGGTTATCGGCTCGTACAATAAAGTAAAGACAGCAAGTGATGGCATCTGCCCAAGAAATTGAGGGCCATTGCCATTCAATCTAAACTGTGAATCAAATGCTCATTCTCATGGTAAAGAGAACAGTTAACACAGTGAAATCACTCTCTATGCCAACCAGAAATGAAAAGAGTTAACTCGGTCAGTGATTTCACTCTAGGCCAACAATGCAAGCCACTCACCTCGAAATAACACAAGATAAAATTCAACCTAATTGGGGAATTTATGAAATAATCATTGGGAAAATGGAACGCTGTAATTCAATACGATACAATACAAATGTATTCAGTACACTCTTGATTCCCCCGCATACATTCAACAAAACTCCATGGAATCAATCACGCTCAGTAATGGCAGTCAGGTGCTCATCAATTTCTTCAGTTGACAAAACTTTGAAGACTGAATCTTCTTTCTTCACAACTCCAACCTGACACAAACCAAAAGATATAATGCAGCAGCGATCATAATATTCACCTCCTCAAACTGATAACAAAGTGAAGTTAAATCAAATGCAGCTGTTAAATCTATACCACATAGTGCACTTATACACACCTCTTCAAAAGGACTCGTCAGGCAAATCGAACTTAATTAAATGTAGCTGATTCCTAATTCCTACCTCCCCCTCCCCCTCCCCCTCCCCCTCCCCCTCTCCCTCCCAACACCAGAAAAGGTTTGTCCTTACTGTTTTCTTCCATTTATGATACATGACAGCCATAACTCAGTACAGTACAGCCATACAAGAGCACACAAGCATTTGCACAGAGGTGGCAAATTCAGAGATCGGGTTTCCCTTACTCATTTCTTCATGTTACTCATATATGGGAGGGACCAAAGACAGACAATAATCAAATATGTACGGCAAATGAGTCAATCCTTATAAAAGAAAAGCAATTCTATACAAAATCATTGTTTGGCTCGTATTGTTGGGCTTGACCAAAGTTTCATCAATGTTCGATGATACTTCCGGTTCATAAATGGTTTAAAAAGCTTGGGAATTCCCTCCTAGTAAATTAATTCCGACTGTGATCTTTGGTTTGGACTTCAAAGGAGAAAAGCAAATGGATCTTCGTCGTCGAAAAAATAGACACACTGTAGTCGTCTCATAATGTTGCAAGATGATTAAGCTATCAGTTAAAAATAGAAAATGAAAACATTACCTCAATCTCACTAGCCTTGAAATCCTCCTGAAGAACTGACTGGAGCGCAGATATCGCAGTCTATTAAAGAAGAAGAAGAAAATGTTAGAATACAAAACTTTTGATGCACTTCCAATAACATATAACAACCATATACAGTTCACTATCTAATATCAAAATAACATGAAGCACTAGTATATACCGCTTTCCCGCAGTGGATTCAACCGTATGTTACGATTCAAATTCAATGGAAATTTAAATATGTAGTAGATGAAGAAGGTGGATTTGAGAATTTGATTTGAAGAGAAGAATTTAAAGAACATAGGAAATATGATAAAGAAAAATCAATTTTGAGAATAATGTAGCAGATGAAGAAGAAAGTAGATTTGAGAATTTGATTTGAGGAGATTGATTTTGAAGAATAGAAGAGATCTGATCGAGAAAAATTAATTTTGAGAATGAAGATGAAGAGAGACGTATGTGTTTTTTTGGGACAGTAGAGGAGAAATTCCCTACGGTCGTGATAAAGCACATCTAACTAATAAGAGCAATTAGATACTTGTTCATTGGCTCGTCTATATGGACAAAGTGGAGAAGAGCTCATATTACAAAGACCTACTCTCAAGCAAGATTGTGAATCCTGTGATTTCAATCTTTCAGCAAAACGGTGTCTTGGCTTTCTACAAAACCTAGAGCAAGGCCACGTAATTAAAGTGAGCCCACCCTATTGGTTATATTGCTCACATTCTCTTGGCAGGAGGAACTCTGCCGACAAACAACTAACTCCATGCTGCTATATCACGCATTTACTGAACATCAATTAAAATCTGTTTGGAATCTCTCATAGAAAAATGTTTATAAGAAGCTTCTATCTCCAAGGTTAGCTTGGCAAACTTAAATGTACTTATAAACCTTACAAACAAAGGGAAAATGGCCGGGCACCCTAAAAAATGCATTATTTATGTGCTATACTGTAACAAAATAGTACTGGAGTGGATCAAATGGTTAGGATCGGATATCCACTCTAGTGTGTTTACTCAATTTCCTTTTCTTTTCTATTTTGTTCTTTTGATATGGAAGTACTATTTTTAAGGTCTTTCGTGTATATGTGGGTAAATAGGGGTGGCAAACGGCCAGGCGTCCCATGGGCTCGCTGGCTCGGCTCATGGATGGCTCATGGCCGGCTCAGACTCATTTAGGGACGAGTCAGGGCCTGGCTGGGCTCGTGTTTTGGTTTTTTCATTTTGAATTTTTCAAGTTGTTTAAAAATTATACTTTAAAAAAAAAAAAGAGCCGACTCGGAGCAGGCTCAGCTCAGCCCGGCCCGGCCCGGCCCGGCCCATGAGGTCCACGAGCCATGGGCCAAACTGAGCGCCATGTGTATATTTATATATACTCGGCACTATCGATTTCTTTGATTAGGTGAAATTCTTTCCAATTCCAAAGGTCCATGGACATGGGATGATGTGGGACCTTTATTTCTAGTATATTTCACATCAATGGAGTATGGACTTTGTAGTACATTATTCATTACCACACTGTTCAATAGACGAGGTTCTCCTATTCGATCTGTCCAACTCTAATGGTCCATCGTCCATCGATGTGAGAACTAGAATTTTCAAGTGGATCTCACGTCAATGGACCAGATTATTAGGAATAAACTGAATGAGAGCAGAAAGAAATAGAGGGGAGGCAAACATTGTAGGATGAGGAGTCTTTCCTATTCCATCTAATTATAATCAACCATTGTCCATCAATGCGGCATTCACATGGAATTATAGTTCACATCAATTGGTTGATAGTTAAGTAAGGTTACAGCTATTCACCGGCTACATTTGAAAAATACTAATCCCAATTAGACATCATATACTTTAGAACGTGGTAAGAGTTTTCGTGGAATGTTGAAGACAGTCTGGGAATCAGCTATAAGAGTCTTCTATACACCATCATGTGTATTAAATTCTTACAGAACCTATAGACGAGTTACTAGATCCTGATAACGGATGGTTAAGTTCTGCAATTCTACTTATTTACTCACGGTAAAATTATGCTCTGTAAATCATTTGCTATGTCTTTGCAGTAAATAATACATAGATAAGTAAGAATACAAAAACATGAGACACAATATTAAAATCTCTCACCAATCAACCACAAGGCTATTTATTACCGTGCTTATGATTTTATTCTATCCACAGCCCAATGAAGAATTAACTCTGCTTTATATTACAACTCAGCTCCACTTCTTTACCTGAGCTCCACTTTCATGAATATATAATTTAGACATCATTTATCAACTAAAAGCAAAGGACTGAAAATCCTACTCTCAGTGGTTATGAGATGCATAACTTCTGTAAGAAATGTTCCCTTTTCATTCCTATCACAACGTCTATTCTATTATCTTACAATGTTTGCCCCCCCAAAAAACAAGATCATGAAAATTTTAAGCTAACTTATGGCTTATCCAGATCCAGGCAAAAACACACTTAACTGCTTGTTTCGAAACAATGAAACCAGATAAAACATTTAATAATGCCACAATCCACTGACACATGCTGAAGATATTTAAGAAAAGAAAGGAGCTAATTAATTTAGAGATAACTGCAAACACAATTCGTTGACATAATTTGAAGATACATGAAAAGAGAAAAGAAAGGAGCTAATTAATTTAGAGATGACAGCAAACACAATGCACAGGAAAAGGAAATAAAGCATTCACAATAATCTGTTGATAAGGATATCATGCAACAATATCAAAGTCCAGGTTATTCAAATGCTAGAATAATAAACTTAATAGAGTCGACACATATCTAATTTGAGTCTTCCAGTGTGATAGAGAAAAGTCACTGAGGCAATCCAAAATAGCAAAGTGAAGCATGGGTTGGAACAATCAACTCTTTAGCCAAGTAGTCCAGATAGGTTACTAAAAATCTCTCAGGTAATTCAGGTGACTCCACAGAACAAAGGAAGTCCTCTAACAAAGTACCAACTGTACTCAATTAATCAGGTTGGGATCCAAACTTTAACAAACCACACCTCGGCTTTTCTTTTACCTGTACTGTTTCCTCGTAGGAAAATGCAGGATCATTTTTCATCTTCTTTTCCAAAAAATTAATGGCTTCTTGCTCTTTTGCTCCAGCACTTGTTGCCTATAAGAAACAAGATAAAGGTAATGATTCATCCCCTACAGAACAGTGACACAGAAAACATTGTCCACAGCAATGTTGTGTCCATACAAGAAACTACAGTCATATTGTTGACTGAAGCAACTCCACATTGACAGAGGCAAAATGACAGGAAAATAACATTTGGTCAGGCAAAAACATGTAGACACGTGAAATGAATCATACACTAAAGAGAAAAATAGTTTTGTTTTAAGTTAGCTTGAGAAGCACATGCATCGCTATAGAGTTGAGATTCAAGGAAAGAAAAAGCTATTGACGATAACCAAGTTGTGTTGATATATTCAGGATCATTATGGCATTACCAAACAGTGAAGTCTAGCGTCTCGATCATTGAGATAGAACTAGCAAAACGACGTTGGGAATTACATAATTTGTGTCTCAAGGAAAGTAAACCCTTGATCAGGCAAAAGTACATTTCAAAAGTCAAAAGAGAATCTGAATCTCTAGCTGCTTAGAAATCTAGGAGAAAGAACTACCCAGAACACAAGGAGCTTGGTCAATCATATTGTAGCACTGCAGAGAACATGCCAAGCCCCTTCCGTGCAAGTAATCACTAGCACCTGGATCCCACATTTAATGAAATTGGTTACCTATACAGATGGAGAATAAGGCATGCCTAGATATAGAATTATCGTAGCTATGGATTGCCATACACATTCTCCAAACTAGAATAGGAGTGCTACTGGCTGTCTAACTATAAGAAACCATAAGAAAAAGGTTCGGGGAAGAACAGTAGAACTTTTGAATTATGTGTCCTTTCTTCCGAATTTACTTTATGATTTAGAAAGTTACCACACATATGCAGGTCATCTGTTCTGTTGAGAAACCAAATTTGATTGAATTGAATGAGAAAAAGAAGACAGTTATTCTCACAGGTTTGATCAGATATCATATTCATTAAATACACAACTGAAAAGTATTATAATCTAATTGTAACTCTGACATATAAAGGAAGTGAAATTCATAAAAGCTGTATCAAAAGCAACAAGATTAAAGGACATTCCTAAAATATAAGCAGAAAAAATACGGGACACATTATAGAAATTTCATCTCAAAAGTTGGAGCTTTGGTAATTACCTTGTGACCATAAAAATGACCAGCAGGATCACACTTGAAGAGCTGAGGTCCTTTGTCCTCGTCAATACCCAAAATCAATGCAACTTTGTATAAAAAATAAAAAAGTTATTAAACAGCAAAAAACAATATGAGGAAGAAAAATATTCCAGAGCTCCTAATGTTTAACTGTAGAAATGATTAGCAACAAACCTATTCCAAGGGGTCTCATATATGCATGTTGTGTATAAACTTGAGACTTGTCTGCAATCCTGTAATAGGTCGGACAAATTTATCATTCAACTACCTAGAGGAAGTATTTTTGTAGCATTAAAAATTACATTGGTCAGAAATTACCAAATTACTTGCTTCAAGAACCAAATACAGGTTTCGTGCAAAATTATAGAAGACAAATGATGGATTTGATAAACATATCTTAATAAGAATTGCATATTACCATCTGGCCAATACATCAACGGGCATTTCATATCCATATCTAAAACGAAACTCAGCAGCCTCATTCCTTGCTTGTTGGACCAAGGTCCTTGCATCCGCTGGAAAGAAGAGGGAAAAATATAAAAAAGAACTGCAAATACAAACAGTCAATCGGACATTAAGCTTTTGCTTCACAACAAAAATATTTATCTAAAAAGAGATCTCCCAATCCAACTTGCAATTCAAGGATATAATAACGGTTGGTTGAAGCTTAAATAGCATGACATGTTTCAGGGCTTCACCAAATGAAACCCTGCATTTTCACGTATTAATTCTTTCTCACCACACTCACTTCCCCGTGCATATAATATCTATATCATTCTTTCCCTAATATCACGAAGCAAGAATATTATTTAACAAGCTGAAATACATTCCATTATCAAAAAACTACATCCTGTAAAAAATTCAAAGCAAATTACCTGTGATGCCAGTGGCCAACAGTCCAAGGTATTTAGTAACAGGAAACAGATGGGTCACGCTTGTCTGATCCAAAAGCTTGTCCTGCGCACTCATTTCCATAAAATTTACAACAATTACATAGAAAAAATTACAAAAAATCATGCAAACCTCAGATCAATCTCAAAAAAATCAATAGCAATTTGTCCACACATTATATATATTAGCAATTATATGTAGCTGAATGTCCTCACCGGCACTTTCTTTTGAGTAACCACGCAAACGGAGTCCACTCCGCGGACGCCAATGGAGGTAATTCCGGCAGATTTAACAGCCTTGAAAGCATACTCTAAATATTTCATGCAAAATAAACACATAAAACCGTAATTTCTTCAAAAACCCAAAAGAAAAATAAACTGACCAATGAATGATGAATTAACCCAAAAATAAATAAATAAACCAAAAATAACAATGGGTGCTTACCGACTTGGTACAGACGACCTTCAGGAGAGAAAATCGTAATGTGACGATCATAGCCGCCTCCACTTCCCCGACTCATTTCTCAGATAACTATACTGTTTTTAATGTCTCAAATGATTTGATTTGATTTGATTTGATTAGCGATTGTGTAAGGGAATGAGGAGAAACTTTAAAAGAAGAGGATGAAACTTTGTGCCCAAGGCAGGGGAGGGAACTAAATTGGGATTTTTAAATGCCGAGTCAAACGGGCAAAAAAGCGGCTCACCTCGTGAAAGCTCGGTTAAGCTCGAGTTCGGGCTTGGGTTCGTTGAGAGATGAGCACGAGCTAAGACCGAGCTCAAAAAAAAAAAATTTGGACCGAGCCGAGCAAACGAGCCAGCCGGCTAATGGACGAGCCACGAGCTCGCTCGTCATTTCACCGTTGGATAATCAACGGTCACAACGGTCACACGTCAATTTTTTATTTTTTATTTATTTTTTTAATTTATTTTTTGTTTTTTATTTTCATTATTTTCTTATAAATACTTTGTTCTAAACTAATTTTTTCACACTTCAATCTCTTCTCTCCTATTCAATTATCTACTCAATCCATTAACAATTCTCAAATACATTATCTCAATATTAGTGTTCTAATTAGTATCTAGTATCTCATTATCTAGATATTACTCTATAATTTTAAGTTGTAATTTTCTACTTCTACTAATTCTCTACATTTCTAGTTTCTACTACATCTTCATTTTTTTCATATTTTCTTTATTATATTATTCCAAATGGCATACAATCGAAGTGATGATGATTTCAGTGATTTTAATGATATTCAAATTCTAGACGATATTCTTAATCAGTTTGGTGGTAGCACTGATCTAATTGATTTGGAGCCGATACACAAACTACCATCGGCTCTAGCACTAAACGAAAAGTCACCAAACAAAAAGCTAAGTGCTGGCAGCATTTTGAGTTGGTGTCGACTTGTAAACTAGTGAACGGAGTCACTGAGTTCAAAGCACAATGTAAACACTGTCAAGAGAAGTTTGCTTGGCACAAGAGGATAGACACGACCCATCTAAACAGACACTTAAAAAAATGTCAATACAAACATGGAGGTTTAGATACAAATCAAGCACAACTCCAGTTTGGATCTCCGGGAACCGGGTCCAGTAGTCCTGCTCTCAATAACTGGATATACTCACAAGAACTCATGTGTCACGAAGGACTATCGGAATTGATAGCAAATGTTGAGTTTCCACTATGCTTGGTGGACAATTTTCATTGGGCGTCATTCGTCCAAAAATATCTACAACCAAGGTACGTTAGTATTTGTAGAAATATACTTCGTAAAGACACTATTGTTAGATATAATACAAAGAAAGAAACTATAATTAATTATATTAATAATTATAACGGTGTTGTATCTTTTACATCAGACTTATGGACAAGTTGTAGCAAAAAAGGATACATGGTTGCAGCAAAAAAGGATATATGGTTGCAACTGCACACTTTATTGATAATAATTGAAAAATGCATAAAAAAATAATAGTATTTAAACAAATAGACTATCCTCATAATGGAAATAATATTTATCAAGTCTTATTATGCGTGTTACATGAATTTAAATGTGATTCTAAGGCTCGTAGTTTTACATTTGATAATGCAGGATCAAATAATATAGTAATTAAAAAATTAATGCAAAATTGTAGTCCAGATTTTGATGGTATTTTATTTTATATTCGTTGTGTATGTCATGTGTTTAATTTAATTGTACAAGATGGATCAAAATTTATACAACCTCAATTAGAAAAAGTTAGATATTCTATTAATTATATTTCGGTATCACCATCAAGAAAACAAGTTTTTTCTGCTCTTTGTACAGAAAATGGGCTATAATCAAAAAGTTTTGCAACTGATGTTGCTAATAGATAGAATTCAATATATCTTATGCTTGAATTGTGTGAAGGTTATAAAGATTGCATTACTGTCTATTATAATGGCCGACACTCATACGGTTCAGATTATGATTTAGAATTACATGATTGGAAAATATGTGATCATGTTAGAAAATTTTTAAAAGTTTTTTACGACGCAACAACTGCATGTTATGGTGTGTATTACTCAATTACTCCACTTGTTTTAAATCATTTCTATTATATTGCTAACAATTTTAATAGGTATAAGAATTTTGCTCTTTTTACTAGTATTATACATATTATGGAAGCTAAATTTAGGAAATATTGGGAACAATTGCCTATGTTATTTCTATTAACATGTATCATGGATCTTCGACTTAACTTAGAGGGTACGAAAGTAACAATAATGACAATTTCAGATAAATTAACTTACAAAAATCCACCCACGTGTGCTAATTTAGAACAAACTTTATGTTCCATATATGAGGTCTATGCTGAAAAGGCCGGTACGAACGTTGTACGACCCCCTAATCCAACATATACTTCGTCATCAACTGATGACATTGATTTATGGAGTTACGTCAGTACACATGGGAGTGGTCCAGGACCTCCAGGTCAACAATTAGTTGGTTCTTCTTCTAGTTCTTCCCTTCTCCGTTCTAATGATACACCTATAAAGTTTGTTAGGTATTTTGCTCATGATGTGCTTAGTATGTTAGATAACGAAGAGAGAAAAAACTTTGATATACTACGATGGTGGAGACAACATCAACGTAGTTACCCAATTCTTTCAAAAATAGCACGTGATCTACTAACACCTCCGGTCTCAACTGTAGCATCAGAGGCTGCATTTAGTACAAGTGGCAAGGTTTTATTTGATATCATGTCAAGACTCAAAGCCGATATTTTAGAAAGCTTACTGTGTCTAAAGGATTGAGATAACACCGAACTTCGAATCCAAGACAAAGTGGACAGAATAATATCCGAAGAACTTGAAGATTTAAATATGAATTAATCATATTCGTAGTAAGTATTATTTTACATTAGTATTTATGTATTTGATATTTTTTTTCTTATTTTAATAAAAAATTGTACACGTAACATCTTGTTCGTGTACAATTTTAACTCCGTCTACTTTTAAAGTAGCCGGTCCCAAACTCGAAAAAAGGAGGAGGGTTTTAAATATTTAATTTTTAACATAAAGGATTCTTGATATGGTAGTTATTTTTTATTTTCAAATTTTAAAAAAAGAAAAAGAAAAAGAGAGTATGGTATTAAATCTTTAATTTTTAACATAAATGATTCTCCATATTGTATTTCTTTTTTTATTTTCAAATTTAAAAAATAAATAAATAAATTAGGGCCAAGCCGAGCCCGTGGACCGAACCGAGCTCCAAAATTGGGGACGAGCTGAGCTCGTCTTTATGGGCCGAGCCGGTTCAGCTCGGCCCATTGCTATGCCTAAGTCAAATTATGGACAAAGAGCCAAAAGCATCTCTGACAGGCTTTTTAAAGATTGATTAGTCTTTAATTTAAAGATATTACTCTTTATATACCAATGTTTAAAATTATGTTGCAACAGACTCTTCAATTTAACATTTTAATTTAGAGAATGAGTTTGACTCTTCAAATATAGAGAATCAAACTCACTCTCTATTATTAAATGCATTGAAATAAGTTCAATTTTCAATACTTGATATGTTGGTTTTAATCAAATAATATATACAAATTAGGAGGAAAATATATGATAAAAAGAGAAGAGGAGAAAATATATTAAATGCTTTTTGAAAAAAATAAAATAAAGAGTATAGAAATAAAGAGGCTGTTGGAATGTTTAAAAAAAATTGCTCTTTAAATTTAATGATGCTCTTTAAAATGCTAAAGATGCTCTTTAAATATATATAAGCTGTTGTAGATGCTCTAACTTACTAATTTTAAATGATAAAAGACTTAGGGTTGTTTGGATTGATTTTCGAATCTAATTTCTGATTGTCAAACAATTAAAAGTTGTTTTAGGCGTTTAGTAAATGTTTAAAAAGTGATTCTAAAAGAATACGTATTATCTCGCAGCGAATTTTAGAAATCATGGTAATTTTTCAGATTGTACTTTTAGCTTTTCTATTTATCTATTATTAAAATAGCAATTTTGACCTTAATTAATAAATTAATTCCTTTTATGTCACATATTTATTAATATTCTAATTATAATTTATCTCTACAAATAATTTAAATTTAAATTTAATTGATTTTTGTACAATATTAGTATGCTTTTATTTTTTAATGTTTTAAAATTTTAAGATTTAATAGATATATATTATTTTTATTGTAAAATAATTATGGTAAATGTATTGTCATGAAAAAATATTGGATAATATTACATATTGTTATTGTTATAGAAGTAAAAATAAATTTTACAATATTACTCATGATAATAATAACACAAAATAATATTATTATAATCATGTCCATTTTAGTAATTTTATACAATCACAGCAATAAACCACTTTTATTACCAAACACTTAAATACTGATTTTGAAATATACAGCAATTATGAAATAAGAGTTTACCAAACAAACACTTATCTAATTCTTTCCATAGCTAATTCTTTTTGCAGCACAGCAAAAGCTGGCAATACTAAACCAAGCCTTAAATACTTTTGTGAAGATTTAAAAACTACTAAAATAGGTGAAAGATAAAAGACATAAACATCCTTTAATTGCAAACAAGTAGTATCTATTAACTCAGATCAAATTTCAAACTACAGCTAACGAATCTTCTCGGAATTTTCACCAGAATCTTTATCTCATCTATCCAACTGGTAAATCCTCTATTGGGTTCTTAAAATCTTCATCACCCAATAATATTTCACTTCATAATTAAGCACAAACATATCGTGAACAAATTAGAAGCCAATATTTTGACATTTTGTACTGGCACTCATTTCACTTTCACGTGTTGCTTTAGTTGGGTTTCGTAATTGTTAATGATGTGTTGGCTTATTTTAGAATGTTTAGATTAGTGAATTATTAGACAGATTAGTGAATTATTGCAAAATAAGTTGTGTTAAACGCAGTCGGTTAACAGACCATAACCAACCTGTATGGTCCATTAACCGAGATCCTTTTAACCGACTATATATTTATTTAATCGTCCATTGCAAATCTTTTTTTTTTTTTGAAATCTATGTTGAAATGCAAGAATGATTGTACTAGATGTTTGTTACCTCGATAAGTTTGTAAATAATGACCAGTGTCAACGGATATGGAAATGGACCAAAAGTAATGGTGAATGTGTTGATGCAATCCATGCAGATGCGAATACATCGTATGTGAAAAATGTATCATGATGTACAAAACCTCCTTGGTGTTGAGTCATCAGAATACAAAATGGAATTCAGATTTCTTTTTCCTGCCAATACACAACTTTCAGTTTCACCGTTAAAGCTTAATTCGGATGTGCGATTGAAGTGCCTGATTAAACTGAACAAAAAGCATAATACTCATCTTTGTATAACTTTTGTGATGAGGTATTTTCATGTGAATGAACATGACGAAAGCTGATGAAGCAGATGTTGATGGCGTAGATAATTTTTGGAATACAGTTAAGATAGCTCGAGAGGATTTTGTAATTATTCCAGAGACAAATCATACACAATCACCCCCCCTCTATCCTAAAATAAATAGTAAACAGTCACCCCTAAAATGAATCCTACACAGTCATC